>CM053030.1:365567346-366005329 GCA_028564925.1 Lithobates sylvaticus
ACAGGGCAGCTCTCTGTACAAATTAATGAATTGGGGAAGGAAATCATGATCGTTGAATCGATCCATTTTATCTGCAAGACACAACACAAAGACAAATCCTAATGTCAGGCTAAACTCGCATAACCTTGTCCCAATATAGGCCTCAATCTCTAAGCAGTATAGGCCACTAATGCCCCAAGCTAAAATTGTACCTTTATTAATACGATTTGCGTTTCCGCTACTCCGTCCTTTCCGACGGATTTTGGGCCAAACTCGTCTTGCATACACGCGGTTGCACAAAGTTGTCAGAAAATCCGATCGTTCAGAACGCGGTGACGTAAAACATGTATGACGAGACTATAAAGAGCATAAAGAAATAGATTGCTGGGTCCTGAGGTGGCAATCTAAAACACCTAAAGTATGTCTGAGTGCCACATCCTACGTATTGTCAAAAAATTACTTTTTCCCAATAGGAAAAAAGAAAGAAGAATGGACTTTATAGGCACTTGTTTGAAGAATTTTTTGTACACAATTTATTGAAAAGTATAAGTGACAAAAAATGCTAAATACAAAATAAACAATCACGCCAATATTGACATAAACAATACTTGGGGCTATATAAAAGGTGAAAGATCCGAAAGACTCCCCCTATGGGTTTGCAGTACCACACAGTGATTCGCTGGGCGTGGGATTGGTGTATGTAGAACTTGCACCATGTAGTTTTCCCACTGGAATGTGGACTGGCCCGAAGAGGGGTGGTCGTCGGTCCCGCCAATTAAAAGAAGAAACTTGTGCTCGACATGTTTCGCGACTACTAGGTCGCTTCCTCAGGAGCTTTCGTTCTGGTTAGAAAAGACATTATGTTACTTAATGCCACATTTGTACATATGTAACACATAAATAAACAGTTTGCATAGTCGTTTTTATAAATGAAGTAAACCACACTTACTGATACAGTGCCCAACAAAGAATCCCTCCACTCTCTCACGCAGACGGACCCCAAGTAGCTCCACATGCACCCTCCAGATGGAAAAGGGGGGGATAAGGACACCGCTGGGCCACCAAACAAATAGTGTCACAGCCTCTAATGGGTGTACTCACCAAAGTGAGACCCTAAAGGCCAGGCACTGCTGTGCAAGGAGGGGTTATGGGGACATAACCGGTAACTGATGGTAAATAAAAGATAAAAAATATATACACTGGTTAAATAAGGATACTGTTTAGCTAGAGGCTGGTATCATCACTACATATACACCAATGTACTCACTGGGGTAGATGATGGTAAGGGATATGGTTGACAGCTTGGCACTTTAATAAAGTAGGGAACAAGGGCCGTGATGCTCAGAAGGGAAGGTCCACACTCTAAAGGTGTATATAATGAGTATATAGTTAGAATCGTATAGTATTAAAATAGTCTGCATGTTTTAAACAGCATATTAGTATAGCCAAACAGACCCCCAAATTCCTCCATAAGAAGGTGAAAAAAAGGGGAAAGGCAAACGGGCTTGTTATAGGGACAAGATGTACATAAAGGGGCTGTTAATATAAATAGGCATGTCTCCTATACATTGCAGGCGTTTAGACTAAATATTGAAAATAAAAAAAAAAACAATCTATATTAAATGCCCAATGGTGAAATTCCCTGGACTGATCCCATACAGTTCTGAGCATCAAAAACCAAAAGTACCATACCTTAAAGAGAAGACCGGTTCAAAGAGACTGGTGTGCTTAAAGGATATTGCGGCTGCCACACCAATGCACGACCGTTACTCCCCCAGGACATCTGTAAGGAGAGACGGCCGTTGGGCCGCTTTTATGTCCCGTTCGGGTGACGTCAGAGCACGTCCGACGTCTACCCGAACCAGCCTAAACGTCATCCGAGGACGCCGTGGATGCGCGCGCATCACCAGATGCGTCGCGCTGAATCCCGGCGTAGACAACGTGGCGGAGGGCGTTGCTTAGCAACGCCGTCCTAGCCGCATACATTAGAAGCAGGGGAGAAAAAAAGGGAGGAGAAAGGGAAAAAGGGAAAAGAGGGGGGAAAAAAGAAATGGATGAAGGGACCCAGGAAAGGGAGGGAGGGAAAAAGAGGGGAAGGAAGGAGAAAATTAAGGAACCATGGAATATTTGGCCCCCGCGGGGCATCAAGGAGGACAAAATATCCATCCGTAGTCTTACAGAAAGATTACCTCATTGATGCCCGGCGGGATCGTGGCATCCAAACGTTCGATCCAGTATGTTTCCTTTTGTAGGATCTTCTTGTCCCAATTTCCACCTCTGGGGTCTTGCTTGACCACCTCTAAAACCATAAAAGTAATCATGGAGATATCAAATTTATGATATAATCCCAAATGGCGGCTAACAGGGGTTAGCATCTTGGCCCACTGGGAATAAAAGAGATGATCATATATTCTCTTTTTAAGGGGACGTATGGTCTTCCCCACATAATAGGCTCCACACTTACAGTTCATGAGGTATACCACCCCCGGGGTGTCACATGTGGCATTGAAGCGAGGGTAAAATTTCTTCCCATTGGGTAAAATGAAGGACGTGCCCACCTGTATATGTGGGCAATAAGAGCAGTGGCCGCATATGTACATTCCCCTGGGGAGGTCATCAGTTTGGTCTGTAGGTTGATAGAGACTGGCCGTGAGTTTGTCACCCAGGGATGGTGCCTTCCTAAAAACCATCTCCTGTGCGCATGCGCGGAGTTCCGGAGATGGCCGCTTAGCCAGGAGCTCCGCTCTACCCCAGCCAGACGGAGCCCATCGTCAGCTACACAGCACTCCGGAGCGGCGGTAAGAGAGCCCGCGGACTCCCCACATAACAGGGCATCACCCCATATGAGCAGATCCGCTGTTAGACGCAGCCTGGAACCGCAATTTGAGAGACTGGATCCGGCCGGCGGACCCAAGATGGCGGCCGCCTCGAGGCAGCACCCGGCCTACACGGAGGGGAGACATGAGGGGAGGCAGGTAATTCCCCCCACTACCCTGCACTACACACCGGTGGCACAGGGATACCCACTGCAAGACCTGTCTCCCTCCCCAGCCTCCACAGAATCCCTAATAGGCCGCTCCATGGACGGACTCTCAGTCTCCCCTGCAGAGCCTCATGCTGCTCACCAAGCTGTCCCCCTGCACACTGACCCCATGTCAGCATCCCTCACAATGGCTGAACTATATCTGAAACTATCAGACCTGCTTTCCCAAACAGCCGCCAAGATCACAGGAGAGCTAAAACAGGACTTTCAGAACTTAGGCACCAGAATTGACTATATTGAGCATAAGATGGAACAAACAATTGCCGTGACTAACCAAACCTCTGACCACCTACACACAGTACAAGATCAATTGGATGTCGCCTTATCCAGAATTGACGATTTGGAAAATAGGTCAAGAAGGTACAACGTTAGGATCAGAGGCCTTCCTGAATCCGTTACTAACATACCTGCTGCGGTACAAAATATGATCCAGACCCTAATCCCAAATGTTCCTCAGCACCGCTTGGAACTTGACAGAGCTCATAGAGCACTGGGACCCCCCAGGAAAGACGGAACCCCAAGAGATGTCATCGCAAAACCACACTTCTACGCCATCAAGGAAGAAGTGATGAGACAGGCACGTTCAGCTCCCAAAGTCTTATGCCTTGGTCATCCTGTACAAATATTCGCAGATCTCTCTCCTTCCACCATGCAACGCAGACGCTCGCTAAAACCCCTGCTTCAGGTCCTCTCACAAAAAGACATTAAATACAAATGGGCCTTCCCTTTTGCAGTGAGATTCACAGACAACGGAAAGTCTCATACATTCTCGACATTCCCTGAAGGCGAAAGACTGTTGCTGCGACTCAAACTCATCTCCCAAGAAGCAGACATGGAGGTGACTCCCAACTTGCCCGGATCTTCCAAGAGACCAACCCCGACGAGCCCGGCATCACCGCTGTGGAACAAGACCAAAACCAAGAAAGCAAAGGACAATGGCCCACCTTGAAGACCACTAAGGGGACATGAACTGTCCTGCGACCCTAGTTCCTGATTTGAATCTGGTCTACCTAGACCCAGATACCTGAACATTGTTCAGTTTGAACATGGACTTTTTTGGTCATTATACTTACTTCCTTTACTACATCTGGCCCCACAGGGTCTGACCGGTCCTGGACCGGTCATTCCTGGGGATTTACACACCACCACGGTGGACGGGAGCCCCCCCTTCGCCCCCCCATAGGGAGCGAACGGGGGGCACCGGATGCGAAAGCATACTATGTTTACCAGCCCGCATTACACATGCCTTTCTTCTTCCGGACTGCTGTGCTCCACTTACTTCCTACAATAATAGGGGGCGCCCTGGCTGGGGTAGGCTCCATGTGCCTCCACCTCACCCTTAGGTTCCTATCGGTATCCGAGGGTGTGGCTGTCTGCCCCCTTTGGGAGCAGACACCGTTACCTATACGGTAGAAGTCCCTAGGGGGTGTCTCCCCCCCTGGGAACTGTTTCCCTTGTTAGGAGACAAATCTCTCTTCTCTTTTCCACTCTTTCCTTTTTTCCATCCCATGCCCCCCCCTGTGATTTGGTGCCTAATGAGATTTATCCTTTCAGAACACCCGCCTCCATTATTGGTCTCCAGCTTCCAACCGCCAGGAAGAGGTTATGCTGAACTGAACGACCAAGCAGACAGAAAACATCTAAAGGTGAGTGACGAGATATGCCGAGCTGACGCTCCTCCCACACCTAATGGCTGACACACCACAATCACATCTCAAAATAGCCTCCCACAATGTGCAAGGCCTGAACTCACCAATCAAAAGGAAAAAACTGTTTTCACACTACAAATCCCTTAAACTAGATATTCTGTTGATTCAGGAAACCCACTTCCCAATGCGGTACAGTCCCAAATTTATACATGCTCACTACCCTCACTTTTATCTTGCTAAGGTAGAGAACAAAACAAGAGGGGTTGCAATCTTCTTGTCGAAATCGTGCGACTTCACTTTTTTATCCGAACACAGAGATGTGGAGGGGAGGTTCCTCTTGGTCAAGGGGACTATAGGAGGCCACATTTACTCCCTAGTTTCCTATTACGCCCCAAACAAAGGTCAGGAACAATTCTTTAAACGGATCCTAAACGAACTTTCCCCTCTATTAGAGGGCACTGTGGTTTGGGGTGGAGACTCTAATATAACATTCGATCAGGCACTGGACAAATCCAAACCCCCCAAGACACAGCTCACCAAACCCACCAGGGCAAGTCTAAGGATAGCAAAACTTCTACACAACAGGGGCTTCATTGATGTATGGAGAGAATTCAACCCCTCCAAAAGGGATTTCACTCACTATTCATACCCGCATGACACATACGCCAGGATTGACCATATTCTGGTCTTTCCAGACTCACTACCAGCAATCCTTAAATCCCACATAAGTGATACGGTTCTCTCAGATCACTCACTGGTTATCATGCACATTCAATCCAGCACACACACGACGAAACGGGGTCAATGGCGTCTAAATGAATCCATACTTTCAGACCCAGTGCAAGTGATAGAATTAAATAAGGCCCTGACTGATTACTTCACCCTAAATGATGTAGAAGACATTTCACCGGAGACGCTTTGGTCAGCGCACAAGGCTGTGATCAGAGGAAAGTTCATACAGATAGGTTCCAAGCTTAAGAAAGAACGCATGATACAGATAGATAGACTGGAAGAATCGTACAAATCAGCCAAAGCTCAACACAAACGTCGCCCCTCCCCGTCCCTACTAGCCCACATTGAAAAGCTAAGATTAGAACTTAACCTAGCACTTACGACGAAAGCGGAAAAATCTATCCGCTGGAGCTCGAACAAATTCTACACTCAGAAGGGGAAGATAGGACCAATGCTAGCCAATAAATTATCTCCCAGAACAAAATTCTCCTCTTTCCCCAAAATCAGATTAGCAAACCACGGTCTAACGGCCAACCCCGCCAAAATCCTAGACGCCTTTCAAAAATTCTATGCTAAACTTTACAGTGCCCCCCCACAATCCCCGAGTAACTCGATCTCTGACTTTATGGACAGTGTACCTATCCCAAGGTTAGTTGACGAACACAGGGAAATCCTAGAAGCCCCTTTCTCGACAGAAGAAGTGGTCTCCGTAATCAAAGGCCTTAGGACTGGGTCGGCACCCGGCCCTGACGGGTTATCGGCTCCCTATTATAAGACCTTCAAGGAACCCCTAGTCCCATATATGGTGAAACTCTTTAACCACTTAACTCAAGGCAATCCCCTAGACCCTCAACTCAACACGGCATACATTACGGTCATTCCTAAGCCTGATAAGAACCCAGAAGAGGTAGGGAACTACCGACCCATCTCACTCATTAACTCTGATCTTAAAATTCTCACAAAAATAATGGCGGTTCGCCTATCGTCCTTTATCAACAAATATATACACAAAGACCAGGTGGGGTTCATTCCGGGCAGGCAAGGCCCCGACCAAATTAGGAGGGCGATAGATATCGTATCCATTCTTCAATCTAACTGGGATGGGGGGCCAACACAACAGGGACTACTGTTATCACTTGACCTTCAAAAGGCTTTCGACTCAGTATCATGGTCATACCTTTTCCCACTCCTGGAGAAATGGGGCTTCGGCCCCCGCTTTAGAGGGGTGATTCACTCCCTATACTCACAACCCAAAGCCCAAATACGCATACAGGGACAATACTCCAACCCCATATCCATTGCTAGGGGAACTAGACAAGGCTGTCCGTTATCCCCGATCATATTTGCCATTGCGATTGAAACACTAGCCATAGCAGTACGAATCAACCCCGACATCCAAGGGGTCGTATGCGGTGATCGCACTCACAAGTGCGGACTGTTTGCGGACGACATGCTCTTATTTTTGACGTCTCCCATCACCTCCCTCCCAAACCTACTTAAAACACTCTCAGACTTCTCTGGGATATCAGGCTTAGGAATAAACTACTCTAAATCACAGGCACTGAACATCTCTCTTCCTCCCTCCACGGTCACCCTACTTCAAAAATCCTTTCAATTCCAGTGGGGATCGGGCTACATCAAATACCTGGGGATCTCCCTCACGGACAGGATAGAATCCCTATACAGTAAAAATTACCCCCCACTATTTCAAAAGCTAGCGGCCGATCTGAAAACCTGGTCACAATATGAGCTTTCCTGGCTAGGTAGAATTAATTCCATTAAAATGACCCTGCTCCCTAGAATTCTCTATTTCTTTAGGTCCCTTCCAATATCCATTCGAAGAGATCAACTCAAGCCACTACAAAGTAAAATCCTGAAATTCATATGGGGGAAATCGGGCTATAGAATCCCCCAACAAACTCTATACCTGCATAGGAAAAAGGGGGGACTGGGATTACCGTATCTCCTTAAATACTATCAGGCAGCTAGACTGGCCCAATTTTCCACGGTATACTCATCTTCTGAAAAACCGGACTGGGTCTATATTGAGAGGCAGGCCGTACCCCAATACACTTTAGACTATCTATTATGGTGCCCACAAAAACAAAGGCCAGCCATTCTCTCACCCTCTCTCTCTCATTCCTACGCCCTCTGGGACGGAATTCGTGACACTCCAAACCTAATCTCGGAGGCTCGACCTCTTTCCCACATCTTTCACAACCCAAATTTCCCGCCCGGGATGGTCATTAAGACATTCCAGTGGTGGTTGGATAAGGGACTGTACCGCATTGGACACTACTTCACGAGTAAAGGACCTCTCACCCTGAATTTCTGCACTCACAAGCTAGAAATGCCAACCTCTGAGAAATTCAGATTTGGTCAAATATCACACTTTTTACACAAGATATGGACAGAAAAACCCCTACCCCCCAAATTCACCGATTACGAACTGTGGTGTGGTCAAGCCGGGGGCCAGAGGGGCGGCATATCGGTAATATACTCGTCGCTCACACAACCTTCCAGTAAATCCACTTACATGTCTGATTGGGAGGCTGATCTCCAACAAGAGTGGGACTTAGACACTTGGCACCAGGCGGGTTCAAAAGCCTTTAAGGGTATTCTCATGAGATGGTACATGACCCCATCTAGGTTAGCAGCGATGTATCCCTCGGCAGACCCCTGCTGTTTCAGGGGGTGTCAGTTGAGGGGAACATTGGTACACATTTGGTGGGAATGCCCCAGAATCAGGCCACTATGGTCAAAAATATTCTCCTTAATCACCAAGGTCACAAACTGTTCGGTTCCTAGGACTGCAGCAGTTGCACTCTTGAATGCTAACATCCCGAATGTTTCCAGGCCCAAGCGAAGGTTGATTCACTTTATTCTGCTGGGAGCTAAACTAACCATTGCTGGAGCATGGAAACGCCCGAAGATTGCCTTCAGAGCAATAGTCAGTAAGATCTCATGGATAATGGCCCAGGAGAAGCTAGCCAGTATACTACTAGACACCACTCAAAAATTTGAAGCTGTATGGGAACCATGGGCATCCCACTGCGGGATATCCCTCATTCCAGGGGTCCCTTCGGATAAATCTCTGATATCCAGCTAAATTTAGGCACAACCATCCCGACCCCCCCCCCCCTCCCCCTCCTTATGACTTTCCCTTCTTCTTACTTGCTTTTCTATAGTTATCACGATCGCCAGGTCGGTACCAGCTACCTTCCAAGTTAACTTGAGGAAACTGTTAATTATGCTCAGGCGACAGTTGCCGTCATACCCCTCACAGAGAGACCCCCACCCTTTGAGACGGGGCGATCGCCCCACTTCCCCCCCTCCCTGAAACCCTATTTGCCACGAGAGCAGAAACCCAGGAGAGATGGCTCAGGGCACAGTATGATCCCATTTGGGGTGCCCGGGGCCAACCCTCTTCCTTCAATTTAATAGCAACCAATGGAGGTTTCTCTGCTAGAAGCAAATCTACTCTTGGGGGCTCAGTAAATCACCCCTCTCTGTGACACCACATCTCGCCTGGTTTTAAGATGTGTGCGAGTTATTTTCTCTCAAGCTCAGTTTGGCACGTTTTATCTTTGCTTATTACTGTAACATGTACGACAATGGGCGATTTGTTCTGTACGCCCAAGTTATGTATATTCTGTTCAAATTAATAAAAACTTATTGAAAGTAAAAACCATCTCCGGTGTGGTGCAAACGTATTGGCGAAGCACAGGGTCCTCACTGAGGAAATGCCAATGCCTCGTCATACATGCGCGGAGTTGTGCGTGCTGGGCCGAAAAACGTGTAATGAATTTAGTTGTTTGTTGTTCCTCTGTGGACTTTAATTTGGGCTTTGGAAAGATTAACTGAATTCTATCTAGGCATAGTGCTTTATTGTAGGCCCGTCTTAGAAGGCTTTTACTGTACCCCCGTTCACTTAGGCGGCTCCGTAGCTCCTTAGCTTGGTAGATAAATTGCTCATCATGCGTGCAGTTACGCCTAAGGCGGAGATACTGTGCATAGGGGATGCTATGCACCAGTGATTTCGGATGGCCACTTTCCGCATGCAGCAACGTGTTGCCCGCCGTCTTTTTGCGAAAGAGTTTTGTGACCACATTATTCGACTCGTCTCTATATAGTGTTAAATCGAGGAAAGAAATCATATCCTTGTGATATTCATACGTAAATCTAAGGTTATAGCTATTAGTATTCAGGTGGGCCATAAAGCATTCTAGGTCGGGGATGGTGCCTGTCCAAATTAATAAAATGTCGTTGATATACCTGAGCCAGCATAACGTCTGGCCCAGGTACCGATCAAACCTTTCATCGGCAAAAATTTCCCGCTCCCACCCCCCAGGTACAAGTTAGCGTACGCCGGTGCACAGCATGTGCCCATGGCGACGCCTTGCACCTGGAGGTAGTGGGTGCCGGAAAAGGAGAAGCAATTGTGTTTCAGGATGAAAGACAAAAGCTTCAGCAGGAAAGTGTTAAAATCCCATTGTCTGTTGTCTTCCTCCATCAAAAATCTACTTGTAATCTCTAGGCCCTGATCGTGTGGGATACTTGAATATAGGGCTTCTACATCCACTGTAACAAAGACAGCCTCATCAGGAATGGTTAGGCCCTCTAGACATCTTAGGAGGTCAGGTGTATCCTTGACGTAAGATGGTAGCTGAATTACATGGGGCATAAGTGTAGTGATCTAATCTTATAGTCGTTCCTCGTAGATGGTATATGGTTATTAAAAGTATTGTCCGCAGCAAAACCCGATTCTCCCAGAGAGAGATTTTATTGACTTCCAAAACAGAACATTCTTACAGACGACAAAATCCAAGTGGTCATATTTCTGTTTTAACTGAGAAAATGGTATCCAAGCCTTAGATATTTTTTTATTATGATTTTGGTCAGCTCTGTTTTTCATATCAATATCACCTATATTTGACCTGGTGTCTCCTCTTTGATTGTTATCATAAGACATTATCTTTTGATCTTTATGTTCAGTATTTGTCCTAAACAATGTGGCTAAATCAATGTTGACAGCTTGCTCATTTGACTTTCTCCATAAATTGTCTGCTTTCAACAATACATCTTTTAAATCATGGGGATTTGGGGTAACTAGTAAAATATTTTGTCTAATATCTTCATGCAAAGCATGTAGAAATATACTCATATGTAACAAGCCACCATGCTCAAATGCAAGATTATTACTGACCAATATTTCCATAATAGATTTTATTCTTTCTGACAGTTCGTAGGGAGATTCACTTTTCATTTGTTTGATCTTCCCATGAACAGTAACATCAGAACGTACACCATACAAAACACATAACAATTCCATCAATATGTCCCTTGTCCTCATTGGCTGAGTACAGATCTGCTTAATTCTCACCCAAAGACTATTTCCTATAGAATGTTGCATAACTCTGTCTAAATCAGATGGGTTGAGATTGTACATATCTCTGACATTCTGCAAGTCACAAAACCATTTTAAAAATCTGTTTAAATCATGGCAGGGAATCATTCCTATTTCTTTAAGAATTGCATCTAATTCTTTTGGTTTCAAAGGCTTCATTACAAGCTGAACTTCACCTGCATTATTATTATTGTTATAAACTGTGGTGGTCACAGTGGGTGCAGCTGGCAATGAATTATCAGATTTAATATGAGGTGCCGTTCAAGAGACCAGAAGAGCATTTTCAGGACTTAGTAGCAGAAGTTGTAACAGAAGTCAGTGATAACAATCCGTGAGTTGGACAGAAGTCTGATGGAGACCCAAGACCTGTGCTGTGACTCTAACGTCTGGTTGTGACATAAGAGAGTCTGATCTACAAAATCAAACAAGTTTGGAACCCCAGAAGTATTCTCTGGAGACTGGAAACGAAAATCCGGGTCACGGCACCAATGTAGTGATCTAATCTTATAGTCGTTCCTCGTAGATGGTATATGGTTATTAAAAGTATTGTCCGCAGCAAAACCCGATTCTCCCAGAGAGAGATTTTATTGACTTCCAAAACAGAACATTCTTACAGACGACAAAATCCAACAGAGTTCATGACAACGAATATTTCCTCTTGTACCTATGCCTTCTTCTCTCAGACCATCTTTCTCTAGACTAGCTGACAACCTGCCTGTCTTCTCATATACTGAACTGACACTGGGGGGGGGGGGTCAACCAAATGTTTACCATGAATACCCCCCTCAATTCTAATTACCATCAGTAAATACTAGGTTAAAAGGCTATTCCTCACACACACAACTTGCATAAGATTTACACATCAAAGGGTAACAGATAACATTGTCAACTCATACCTGGCCTGGTCTTTCAGAGTGACAGGAGACAACCCCAAGTTGTGAATAGTCGTAATTATAAAGCTGCCCCAATTTACATTCTTGCATATTCCCCCTTTGACATGTGTGAATACTGATTAGATTAAGATAATAACAGCTACCAAAGTGGCATGCCTAGAATAAACTTGTCTTTAGAATGCCTAAATAAAAACACTACATATAATAAATATGTATATATATAATATATATATATGTATACATATATATATATTAGATATAATATACTACAATAAGAAAAAAATCAACAAATCTGCTAGCATGTTCAGTAATTGACAAAAATGCCTATGCCTGATACTATGGGTCTTCCTGGAGGGTTATTTCTATTTTTGTGTATCTTGGGTATGGTATAAAATATGGCTTCTCTAGGGAAGGGGACGTTGAGAAACTCATAGGTCTGTTTGTCAATGAGTGTCTCAGTGTAAGCTGTGTAAATTAGAAACTTAAATTCTAACCCAAATTTAGAAATCATGTCTGTTGTGATGGGTCTGTACCAATCTGTGTTTTCCAGAACGTCCAGGCGATGTGCTCATATTGCTGATTAGTTTGTAATACGATATTCCCCCCTTTGTCTGAGGGTTTTATAACTGTATCTTTTCTGGTATGTAACTGTTTAAGAGCCTCCTGTTGACTTGCTGTCATGTTGGGGGAACTGTAAGATGTCGGCATGGATTTAATTTCTTTAACCATAGCGATAAGAAATGCCGAAATCTGGGGATTAGTTGTTAGATCAGGGAATTGGTTTGATTTATTTTTAAATGAATGTTTCTTGGGTATTTGTTTGGTAGACCCTATTTCAGGGACTGGGCAGGGATTTGTGGTTAGGGTGGGTTCTGGGGGACTGCTAGCATAATCTGGATTCTCATCCAGTAGCAGCATAAGACTATAAAGAGGCCAGTAGCCAATAGCTTTCGTATCGTAATTTATTCTAAGGATGCGTGCCACTTTGTCCATCGTCTACACACGATCGGAAAAGGTTTGATCGGATTTTGTTGTCAGAAAATTTCAAATCGAGCTCTCAAACTTTTTCCGTCAGAAATTCCGACTGAAAAAGTCCACACACGATCGGATTTTCCGATAACATAATCTGATCGGACCTTTTCCGTGTGTACTGGGCATAAGGAGAGGACACTCAGCAGCTGTTTACACATCTGGATGCAAGAGCACTAGTGTGGGACACCAGAACAAACTTTTTAGGGTGTCCCACACAGGTGCTCTAATGGATACTAGGGGTGTCTCCATGTGTGAAACTTTACCCAAAAAGGTAAGTATTCCAGCTTGAAGAAAGGGAAAAAAATCATCCCTTCAGCTTGGAACTCTGCCAAAACAGACAATTTTACGACACTTCCAAGCAACGTTTCATATTCCTATTTCTTGCCTCAAATATCTGTGTGCTAAGTACTGTATACCTTTATTTTATTCACATAGGGGAGCCAAGAATAGGGACGTCAGAGGACACCAGGGACCCCCAACCTCCTAAAGAAGGGGAAGTCACCACACCACAACCCCAGGATGTGGAGGAAGGAGAGGTTTATGAAGTGGGCGAAATAGTGACCACAACAGGTGAGTGTCTGAGACCACAGATTCAGGTAATAAATGTATGCCTGCATATTTATAATACATGGTGTGTTTTTTTCTTTTAGGTGATGTGGATGTTGTGGAAGAAGAATCTCATTTCACAAGTGCAAGTGCACACATCCTCATCGGGGAGATCATGGTTTGCAATCAGGATTTACAGAAAATTAAGGAAGACATCAATGATGTTGAAAAGAGACTCAAAAGCATCAATGATGTTTTAGGCAGAATATAAAACACACCAAAATTTTTTTATTTTCATTAGAACTTTTCTAAAAAATGTTGAAAGCCAAATTTTGAAGATGCACACAGTGTGTCAACATGTGCTATCTGCCATCACGGGATATCAAGGTATGCGTTTTGTGGGTGCAACCCCTTCCTCACAACTCAAGTAGCTGAGAGGAAGGGGTTGTACCCCGGAAACACGTCCATTGATCCCCCATGATGGGAGCTAGCACATGTTGAGCTTCGGCATGGAATCAGGAGTGAAATCCCCATTTTGACTCCCAATTTGTGTGCATCTTCAAAATTTGGCTTTCACAGGGGTGACATCACCCCATCTGATGAAGGCAATATCAACACAGTTAGAACATACTAATGCTTGATATTGACTTCAATTTATTATAGTTGAACTTTGTAAGTTCCTGAGTTGTGTAATTTATGTTTTGAAAAACATGCCTGTTTACCACAAAAAAGGATATTTCTACTGTCCCCCAAAAAATATATATATTCCAAAAAATATGTTGGTTTGTTCAAAAACCCTTTTCTAAACGCACATGTGAATGTTCACAGAGTAAAAAAAATTCTACTCAACAATGTGTGGCTTCTTCTTTCAATGCACTTTTTTGCTTAAGTTGATGTTTTTCAGTGACAATATGGGTTAATTCCTAAAGGCAAATCCACTTTTCCACAATTCAGACCGAATTAACAGAACGCACTGAAAATCAGAAGAAGAGCGAGCTGAAAATCAGAAACGATCGGACAAGAACGCACTGAAAATCAAATACGTAAAATAAAAATATGCACTGAAAACCAGATGCAAAATGACTACACGCACTGAAAACCAGATACGAACCCACAAGCACAAACTGAACAGCAGTAACAAAATGAAAAGCACAAGGCTGAAAATCGTGAATCGTCTCTCACCAAACTTTTACTAACATGAGATAAACACAAGATTAGCAGAAGGAGCCCAAAGGGTGGCGCACTGGCTATTGAACTTCCTCTTTATAGTCCCCCAGGATTTTGTTGTCGGAATGTCCGATCGTGTATATGCAGCATAAAGCCCCATACACACGGTCGGATTTTCCGATGGATTCTGTCCTATCGGACAATGTTGTCGGAAATTCCGACCGTGTGTAGGCACCATCGGACATTTTCCATCGGATTGTCCGACGGACAAAGTTGTATCTCCTGCTCTATAAATTTTTCGACAACAAAGTCCGATCACACCAATTCCGATCGTGTTTAGCGAATTCCGACGGACAAAGTGCCACGCATGCTCAGATCACATTACAAGACCAAAGCTATTGGCTACTAGCCTCTACGTAGTCCCGTCGTAGGCAACAAACGTCACCCCGTTCAGAATGATCGGATTTTCCGACAACTTTGTCTGACCGTGTGTATGCAACACCAGTGTCGGACTAAATCCGTCGGACAAAATCCGATGGATTTTGTGGTCGGATTTTCCGACCGTGTGTATGGGGCATAAGAGTTGATGGATACCTTGTAAAAATAGCTTAGTATGAAGCACTGTTGGACTTTATGCAAGCAGTAGATTAGCTCTGGTGAGGAATTATTAATATCAAAATGCCATAATGGCTAAATGTAAGTTTGGAGGAGTGAGCACTCGTTGGCAGACCACATTTGCATTCATACCACATTAGGTAAAGCCAGATGTGATGCTGAGCCTCCATGAATCAATTTCCATGAAGGAAAGGAACTTCTACAATTGTGTAAAACTTAAGGTAGAGCTGTTAGAGTTAGAGTTTTACAATTTTTTCCATCAACATTGATATTCCAAATTGTATTCTGTTTTATATTGTTATGAGGGGGGCAGCAATCACCCTCCAGGAACACTTTCCTCTGTAATGTTCCTGTACTGCGCATGCGTTCTTGGATTTCAATATGCAAATGTTCATACAGACCACTTTTCATGCAAAAATGTTACTCTAAAGCCTCATACACATGATTGGACTTTGTACAAACTTTCCCGTGGATTTTGTACAAAGGGCGTCGGCCATGAACTTGTATTGCATACACACGGCAGGACTTTTTCAGCCAACTTTCACCAAATCACTTGTTTTTTCTGCTCTTTACCACCACCTTTGGTCAACTTCTGTATTGTTGTCTGATCTTTTGCATTGGTTCTGAGCATGCGTGTTTGTACTTTGTACAAAAGTCCTATGGTTTTCTGTACACACGATCGGACTTTGCTCCATCGGACTTTTGTTGCCGGAAAGTTTGTCCGTTAGCACAGCCAACAAAAGTCTGGTGAAAAACGAAAAAGTTTGTCCGATGGAGCGTACACACGGTCGGATGTTGCCTTAAAACAGCTAATTTGCATGTTTGTTGTCAAAAAGTCTGATCGCGTGTATGGGCCTTAAGAATCAGTAGGGCAAAGCACACAGCCTCATGCCTATTAATGCATATGAACATTTTATTAATTAATTTCATTTTTGTAACATCCCATAGTATGGCCTTCTCATCTCATTACTTTTTTCAGGCAGCAGTGAGCCCCTTCTTTGTTGCTAAGAAATCAGGATGGTGCCACTACCAGCAGTACCACCTTGCACAAGTGTACATCAGTATACTGATAAAAGTATCAGTTCTAATTATCCTTTAACCACATGCCGACCCTGATCTCTGTAAAGAGCCGCGGCCGCGGCTCTTTAACCATGTGATCGGCTGTGTCCAATCACAGCTGGTCACATGTAAACATGGAAATGCCGGTAATCGTCTCTCATCGCCTCACAATGACAGAGTGTGTGGCGAGGAGAGCTAATCAGTGGCAACTCCTTGCAGGGGACATCTAGACATGTAATCAGGGCACTGATCATCAGTGCCCTGATTTCAATACCGCGCCACCAGTGCCAGAAATCAGTGCCATCATTTAGTGCCAACCAGTGCCAGAAATCAGTGCACACAAGCATGAGCTTCCGCAGAACTTTTTCAAGTGGGGGCATCATTTTAAGGTCACCCCTGCTCCGCCACCTTTCGACAATGTTATGAAGGGGAGGGGCTTAGCCGCAGCTCACAAGTATTTATTTTTAAAGGGGAAACGGCAGACTTTATTTTAGGCATGTGCTATATACAGGGTGCAGATTCCAGGCCGGTGCTATATATAGGGTGCAGATTCCAGATGTGTGCTATGCCAGTATGCATACCCAATCCCCCCCACAGAGCCCTCTTCCCCCCCACAGAAGAGAATAGTCTATAACTCACAGTGGTAGGTCAGGCTCCTGGCACAGGCTCTTGTTGATACACGCTGCAGGCTTGAGCGGCTGTGGATAACCTGCCCCACCCTCTGTTGTATATGCAGAGCTGGGAGAGCAGGAAGGGTTTTGTGTGCTGACTCCCAATGCTAGAGATCAGCGCTGTCTTAACACTGGATGATGAAAAGCCCTGCCGCCCACAGTGCAATCTTCCTTCCTGTGTCGGTACATGGAGAGCGTTTCAGCGCCCGGCACCCGCTGACACTATGCATGCTGTGCTCGGGTGATTAGGGTGTGTGTGCCTGGGCACAACTCATGTGCACGCCTATGGCGGACACCTTGCAGATCCCTGATTCCAGAGGGGGGGCGCTTGCCCCCTCTTGCCCCTACCCACGGATGCCCATGCCCACAAGGGCTATCAATCAGTGCCCATTAGTGATGCCAGTCAGTGCTGCCCATCAATGCCCATCATTGCTGCCCATCAATGCCCATCAGTGCCACCTATTCGTGATGCCTATCAGTGCCCACCAGTGCTGCCTATCAGTGCCAATCAGTACCACCTATCAGTGCCCACCAGTGCCACAGATCAGTGCCCACCAGTGCCACCCATCAGTGCCACCTATCAGTGCCCATAAGTGCGGCATATTAATGCCTCCTCATCAGTGCCCATATGTGCTGCCTCATCAGTGCCCATAAGTGCAGCCTATCAATGCCCATCAGTATCACCTCATCAGCACATCAGTGAAGGAGAAAAATTACTTATTTAAAAAATTTACTGACAGAAACTAATAAAAAATAAAAAATCAAAAGTTTTGGTCTTTTCTTTTGTAAAACATAAAAAACCCAGCAGTGATTAAATGCCACCAAAAGAAAGCTACTGGTGTGAAGAAAATTATAAAAATGTCACATGGTTACAGTGTAGCATGACCGATCAATTGTCATTCAAAGTGTGGTGGCGCTGAAAATTGGCCTGGACAGGAAGGGGGTGAAACTGCCCTGTAGGCAAGTAGTTAAAAGGACATCCCTAACTTTGATGAGTGCTTTGGCACATGTATATAAAGTTCCCTCCTGTTGACATGTTAGGGCAGCTTCTGGGAAAAAAACATAGGCAGCTATTTCTGGGAAAGCCTAAAGCCCCATACACACGGTCGGACAATGCGCGGACCAGGTCGGTCGGATCCTGTCCGTCATACTTTGTCTGATGTTGGTTTTGCGTACACACGGTCGGACAAAGTTGTCGGAAAATCCGATCATTCTGAACGTGGTGACGTTTGTTGCCTACGACGGGACTACGTAGAGGCTAGTAGCCAATAGCTTTGGTCTTGTAATGTGATCTGAGCATGCGTAGCACTTTGTCCGGTCGGACAACCGTACACACGATCGGATTTGGTGTGATCGGACCGTGTTGTCGGCAAATCTTTCCAGCAGGAGATAAGACTTTGTCCGTCGGACAATCCGACGTACACTGTCCGATGGTGCATACACACGGTCTGATTTTTCAACAACATTGTCCGATCGGACAGAATCCATGAAAAAGTCCGACCGTGTGTATGGGGCTTAAGATGATTGGCAACAGGTTGACCTTATCTTGAAAGCTCACCCTATTATGCAGGTCTTTAGTGGGCCACCATAGGCTAATCAATACCTGTAATACTAAGGATGATTGCATACTGAACAAAAATGCTTCATGACCCATTTCATTGTTCTTCTCTTCATTGTTATTCAACTTCTGCATGTTTTTTTAACCTCTCAAAACTTTGTATCTCAGTGCAATCTTGTTTCTTGTTACTGTCAGTTGTTTTACTGCAATCAACTTCTTGTGCTGTCACTGGCTCCCCTTATTACATTTCTACAAGAGTGGTTGAAAATATTATGTAATGACATTTGTCTTTTCTACAGAAAATAAATCAGTTATGCATGACAACCTTTAATGTGTTCTTGTTTCTGCAATGTGATTTCATTTTCAAGTGAAGAATTCTTTGAGCAAACCTGTCTGCATGCAGTATTGGTTTCAATATGTATTGTATTTTTCCTCTACTGTGCATACTCTGATGTTTGTTTTCAACATGTCTGTCTTA
Organism: Lithobates sylvaticus; assembly: GCA_028564925.1. Classification (NCBI taxonomy): domain Eukaryota; kingdom Metazoa; phylum Chordata; class Amphibia; order Anura; family Ranidae; genus Lithobates; species Lithobates sylvaticus. The sequence continues at coordinate 365,586,176 of CM053030.1, forward strand.
CATATAAAAAGAATATTGATATGAAAAAGGAGCACCACATTTTCCACTCATAACCTTGCTAGTAGAATACAATATTTTTAAATATCAATAAATGGTGTATTACTTGCTGTTCATACTCACTCACTCACTTGTTTGCTGTATTCTTCAAAAAACGTGGTTGATCCTGCTGTTCTCTGTCTCCCCCTTCTGTCCAAGTCCCCAATTCAGCTAGGGATTTTGCAGAGCAGTGTTGGCAGCTCTGCACATTCTCAGTTATCAGTGAGTTTCTATGCTGAGCATTTCCTCTCTATCACATTTGATCAGGTCATATGACTATAGAGTCACACATGTGGGCTTATACACAGTGGTAAATGAAAACCCACTGCTCCATGCCCACTAACCAGCTAAACACAATGGGGGCAGGCTATTACATGTAGATTGATGGAGGCTTCACCTACTACTTATTCTAAGACAGTATTTCTCAACCCCGGTCCTCAAGGCACCCCAACAGATCATGTTTTCAGGCTTACCATTACTTTTGTACAGGTGATTTGATCAGTTTCACTGCCTTACTAATTAGAGAGGGAAATCCTGAAAACCTGACCTGTTGGAGCACCTTGAGGACTAGAGTTGAGAAACACTGTTCTAAGATTCAGGCTGGAGGGGCGTGATACAGCCTGTGACTGGAAGAAATCTGCCCACACCATGTTATTGTCAAAAAATAATAAAGATTTGATTTCAAAGATATATTTGTATGGCAATTTAAAACAGCTTATTGATATTATTTACCGTATATATCGGCATTAAACACGCACAGGCTTATAACACGCACCCTAATTTTAAGAGGGATGTTTAAGGTAAAAAAAACTTTCCACAGCCCCCTTTACATTACACAGCCCCCACCTCGGCACAGTACTCAGCCCCCCACCTCTGCACAGTACACAGCCCCTCCCCCACCTCTGCACATTACACAGCCCCTTCCCCACCTCTGCACAGTACTCAGCCCCCCCACCGCTGTACAGTACACAGCCCCTTCCCCACATGCCCCTTCCCCACCTCTGCACAGTACACAGCCACTCCCCCACCTCTGCACAGTACACAGCCACTCCCCCACCTCTGCACAGTACACAGCCCCTCCCCCACCTCTGCACAGTACACAGCCCCCCTCCTGGGACAACATTGCCAGCATACGCTATAGTTAAGAAAAAATCACTGCCAGACCCTTCTCATACACTGCTCCTTGTGTCACTCTCATTGTAAACCAAAGCCTCTAAATACCTCATTAGTGCCGTTATTTCATGCTATCCAGTCACATGACTGCTCTCCTCTGACGTTTCCTGGATGGTCATGTGACCGCTCTCCTCCTCCAATCTAAAGCAACACTCAGAGGAGGAGAAGAGTGGTCATAAAGAACAGGGCTAATGAGGTATTTAGAGGCTTAGTTTTACAATGACACTGACACAGGAGGAGCGGTGTATGAGAAGGGGCTGGCAGTGATGTTTTCCTAACTTTAGCCTATGCTGGCAGTGCTGTCCTTGGGCCAGGAAAGGCTAGGGGGTGGCCGACCTAACCCCCCAATGTGTGGCACCCGGAGCGGACCGCCCAATCCCCGCCCCATTCATTGGTAAAAAATATTATCGGCGTATAACACACAAGCACTGTTTGCTCTATATTTTCAGGGGGAAAAAGTGCATGTTATATGCCGATAAATACAGTATTTATTTTTAATCTGTATTCCAAAGGCTGTTTTTTTTTAACATATGACCAGCAGCAGATGACTAGAAGCTCCCCCTGCTTATGTTTCCCTGCAGACAGACTGGGAAAAATATGGGTCATGTGACAGTTGTATATCGATTAGGAAAAAGGTACTTTAGATTTAAATAATTTCAGTGCCATCATCCATATACAGAAAAAAAAAGAGACAATGAAAATTAAACGGTGTGCGTGTAGTATCACTAACTATCACTTTAACTGCCAGACCTTAAAGTAGAACGTTAGGCAAAACCTTTTTTTTTTTTTTTTTTTACCATCTGTATCTCATTCCCTTTACTTCCTGTCCCATAGCCAAACAGGAAGTGAGAGGAAATCCCTGAAATAGAGAGGGTGAATCTCCTTAATGAGGGAACAGACAACAACAATAAAAGCCTGACAATGGTTCTAATCTCTCTATGGAAAATAAAATAAAGCTTTGCTTTTAGTTGTACTTTAAGCTCGCTTAAGCATTTCTATGGCCACCATTTTTTCAGGTTCTTGTTATTTGTTGGTTTTGGTTTAAATACTTTTTGTATTTGTAGTCTATTCTGATAGGTCATACAACTTTTTGTCTTGGGACTGATAAGATTTTAGTTTTGTAGCAGATTTGTATACAAATATTTAAGTGACAAATATACATTATGCCTCAAATGTAATCAACAAAGCCCCCTGACTTAAACGATACCTATACTTATGCTTACGATACTTATGATTTTTATAAAACAGATTAGCAATAATGTCCAAAGTCCCTTGACAAGTGCAAAATCTGTGTAAAATTATTAGTTCAGCACTAGAATAATCGTGAATCATTATTTAGAATGTGTGGGAAGGTGACAGGGATAATGGGGGGGGGGGGGGGGGGTACGTATTTTACTCGCATTTGTTTTGTTTTAAATTTGTAATATTTTTTTTTTTTTCTTGTCTGTTGAAGATGGCTAATCCATCCATTCCATGGAATGATGCAAAAACCGATCACTTATACTAGTGATCTATTTCTCTGCTGTCCTGCTGTCACTACCTGCTTGCCATGTACCTGACCCCATTCTCCTGACACTGATTTCTGTGGCTGCTTCCTGTGTACTTGACATCTGCAAAGCAGCTATGATCCAACACACAATAAATCAATAATGGAATAGTTCAAACTGAAGAAAAACATATTTTATCATGGTAAAGAAATGCTGTGATGGGTCTTTCAAGCATGACATCTTAAATGAGAATATGTGAAAATGCTCTCTAACTAAAGTTGAGTTATGCTGTAGGGGTCAGCAGCTGCAGAAATCGATAGGCTGAGGTTTCTGCCATTACAAGAGGGTTCAACTGATATTTAAAGCTCCCCTTTTTTATTTTGAATACGGTACTTTTAGTTTTGTTTTCTGTATATTTACTAGGGATGAGCGAATGTTTTGACCTGAAGGGTCTGATATGGATTTTGGAGGGACCCCTGCGCCATTTTTTGTTTTTTTGGCACAGTGTTCCCCTTAATATCCATACCAGACCTGAAGGGTCTGGTAATGGACTGGGGGGGGAACCCATGCCATTTTTTTCAATGAGTTTTATCTATATTGCTGAGACCCGACAATTCATTAACCACTTCAGCCCCGGACCAATTGTCAGCTTAAGGACCAGAGGTCTTTTTTCAATTTCGCACTGCACTACTTTAACTGGTAATTGTGCGGTCATGCAATTTTGTAACGAAACGAAATTTGCGTCCTTTTCTTCCCACAAATAGAGCTTTCTTTTGATGGTATTTGATTGCCTCTGTGATTTTTATTTTTTGCGATATAAACGGAAAAAGAGCGAAAATTTTGAAAAAAAAAGAGATTTTCTACTTTTTGTTATAAAAAAAATCTAATAAACTCAATTTTAGTCAAACATTTGGGCCAAAATGTATTCAGCCACATGTCTTTAGTAAAAAAAATGCCAATAAGCGTATATTTATTGGTTTGCGCAAAAGTTATAGCGTCTACAAACTAGAGTACATTTTCTGGAATTTACACCGCTTTTAATTTATGACTGCCTATTTCATTTCTTGAGGTGCTAAAATGGCAGAGAAGTACAAAACCCCCCCAAATGACCCCATTTTGGAAAGTAGACACCCCAAGCTATTTGCTGAGAGGCATGTTGAGCCCATTGAATATTTTTTTTTTTAGTCCCAAGTGATTGAATAAAGACAAAAATAAAAAATAATTTTTTTTTTTCTTCAAAAAGTTGTCACTAAATGATATATTGCTCACACATGCCATAGTTATATGTGGAATTGCACCCCAAAATACATTTTGCTGCTTCTCCTGAGTATGGGGATACCACATGTGTGGGACTTTTTGGGAGCCTAGCCGCGTACGGGGCCCCGAAACCCAAGCACCGCCTTCAGGATTTCTAAGGGTGCAAATTTTTGATTTCACTCCTCACTACCTATCACAGTTTCGAAGGCCATAAAATGCCAAAATAGCACAAAACCCCCCCAAATGACCCCATTTTGGAAAGTAGACACCCCAAGCTATTTGTTGAGAGGCATGGTGAGTATTTTACAGCTCTCATTTGTTTTTGAAAATGAAGAAAGTAAAGAAAAAAAATTTTTTTTTTTTTTTTTTCAATTTTCAAAACTTTGTGACAAAAAGCGACATCTGCAAAATACTCACAATACCTCTCAGCAAATAGCTTGGGGTGTCTACTTTCCAAAATGGGGTCATTTTGGGGGGTTTTATGCCATCTGGGCATTCCATGGCCTCCGAAACTGTGATTGGCAGTGAGAAGTGAAATAAAAAAATTACTCCCTTAGAAAGCCTGAAGGCGGTGCTTGGTTTTTGGGGTTCCGTACGCAGCTAGGCTCCCAAAAAGTCCCACACATGTGGTATCCCCGTACTCAGGAGAAGCAACAGAATGTATTTTGGGGTGTATTTCCACATATGCCCATGACATGTTTGAGCAATATATCATTTAGTGACAACTTTTTGTAAAAAAAATATATATATTTTTTTTTTTTTTCATTATTCAATCTCTTGGGACAAAAAAAAAAATATTTAATGGGCTCAACATTGCTCTCAGCAAATAGCTTGGGGTGTCTACTTTCCAAAATGGGGTCATTTGGGGGGGGTTTGAACTGTCCTGGCATTTTATGCACAACATTTAGAAGCCTATGTCACACGTCACCCACTCTTCTAACCACTTGAAGACAAAGCCCTTTCTGACACTTTTTGTTTACATGAAAACATATTTTTTTTTTGCAAGAAAATTACGTTGAACCCCCAAACACTATATATATTGTTAAAGCAAAGGCCCTACAGATTAAAATGGTGGGTGTTGCATTTTTTTTTTTCCACACAGTATTTGCGCAGCGATTTTTCAAACGCATTTTTTGTGGAAAAAATACACTTTTTTTTATTTTAATGCACTAAAACACACTATATTGCTCAAATTTTTGATGAAATAAAAAATATGATCTTAGGCCGAGTACATGGATACCAAACACGACATGCTTTAAAATTGCGCACAAACACGCAGTGGCGACAAACTACATACATTTTTAAAAGCCTTTAAAAGCCTTTACATGATACCACATTAGATTCACGGAGGAGGTCTACTGCTAAAATTACTGCCCTCGATCTGACCTTCGCGGTGATACCTCACATGCATGCTGCAATTGCTGTTTACATATGACGCCAGACCAACGCTTGTGTACGCCTTTGCGCAAGAGAAGGGGGGGCAGGGGTGCTTTTTTTTTTTTTTTTTGTTTTTTTTTTTTATTTATTTAGCTTTTTTATTCTATTTTTAAACTGTTCCTTCCATTTTTTTTTTTTCTTTGTTATGATTTTTATTGTTATCTCAGGGAATGTAAATATCCCCTATGATAGCAATAGGCAGTGACAGGTACTCTTTTTTTGAAAAAATTGGGGTCTATTAGACCCTAGATCTTTCCTCTGCCCTCAAAGCATCTGACCACACCAAGATTGGTGTGATAAAATGCTTTCCCAATTTCCCAATGGCGCGGTTTATATCCGGGAGGGGGGACATTCCCTCCTACTGCTTGTAAAAGCAGTCTAGAGGCTAATTACCCGCTAGAATTGCTTTTACATGAAAGCCGATCACTGGCTGAAAAGAATGATACCAAGATGATACCTAAACCTGCAGGCATCATTCTGGTATAACCATTCAAAGTCCAGCAACATACTGGACATATATTGTAATCTTTTTTTTTTTCATGCAGCCTCTTGGCTGAACGAAAAAAAGAGATTGATTGGTGGGTATGCCCACCATTAGAATACCTCCCTTCATCCACCCACTTCTAATGATGGGCATACATGCACCATTTATATATGCCGATGCATGGGGGCATCCTCCCGCAAAAGTTATGCCGTGTACACACGGTCGGAATTTCGACCGTATGTACGTGGCATTAGGAGCCAATCGCTCCTCCCCCCCCCCTGCTGCCCCCATGCTTCGGCATATATGCTCTTTTTTTTAACTGTGGTGGTGAAATCACCTCCTACAGCGTTGGAGTCGCGGCTTTATGTATCGTGGGAGCAAACGCTGTTGCTGTCAAGATAAATAAATCCGCGCTGCAACTGAATGGCGCACCTGAAAACAAAAAAATGCTTAACACTAAAACACAGTAAACAAAATTACATACCTGAAAAGCAAGCATGATAAAACATGATAAAACATAATAAAACATTGCAGAATAGAATGGAGTAAAAAAAGAGCAACAATAGAGAGAGAGAGAGAACAATAAAACGACAACTATTTTTGTTTTTTTTATTTTTTTTGAGATTCACAGGTAAAAAAGCTCCTGACTGTTAGCGACTGAATCAAAACGCTACCACAAAAAAATTGTTAGCGATCGCAGGGATCAGGCCTGACTCTGCGAACACTGCTTTTTTGTGTGTTTTTTTTTTTTTATGTGACTGTGATCGATCGATACTGCACTTGGGGGGGCTGGGCTGGGCGGAGGGGGAAAACGCAGGTGCTAGCAGGTATCTGGGCTGATCCCGCTAACAATGCGTTTTTTTTTGGAACCCTAAACTGCTGGGACGCTAGTATAGATCTGATCAGATCAGATATTGATCTGTTCAGATACTATACCACTAAGGGAGGTGTATGCTTTGCGCGTGGGTGTTTGCGGTACTGGCACTAACCTGGGGCGACGCAGACCTTATTTGACCCTAAAACCTAATTGATATCACCCGCCGGGCGATCAGGGGGTTAAACCGTTATTGGGTAATAAATGGCGGGTGCCCTGACAGTATAAAAAACAAGCTAACTAACCAGCGTCACCCGTAACAGTAATACAAAAAAAAAAAACTGGTTACCTAGCGACACTAATGCAGGGATCAGAAAAACGATCGCTTAGTGACACTGGCAAAAGGGGGTGAAAGGGTTAACTAGGGGCAATCAGGGGGTTAAACCTTTATTAGGTAATATATGGGGGTACCTGACGCTATATAAAAACCTGACGGGGAACCTAAATAACGAAATAACTAACTGGCTAACCAGCGTCACCAGTGACATTTTATACGGTGATCACTGGTGAAAGGGTTAACTCTAGGGGCAATCAGGGGGTTAAAACCTTTATTTAGGTTGTAATATGGGGGTACCTGACCTATAAACCTATTTATGAACCTATATAAACATGGCGGTTAACCTAAAAAAAAACTGGTTACCTAGCGACACTAATGCAGCGATCAGAAAAACGATCGCTTAGTGACACTGGCAAAAGGGGGTGAAAGGGTTAACTAGGGGCAATCAGGGGGTTAAACCTTTATTAGGTAATATATGGGGGTACCTGACGCTATATAAAAACCTGACGGGGAACCTAAATAACGAAATAACTAACTGGCTAACCAGCGTCACCAGTGACAGTTATACGGTGATTACTGGTGAAAGGGTTAACTCTAGGGGCAATCAGGGGGTTAAAACCTTTATTTAGGTTGTAATATGGGGGTACCTGACCTATAAAACTATTTATGAACCTATATAAAACATGGCGGTTAAAATAAAAAAAAAATGGTTACCTAGCGACACAATGCAGCGATCAGAAAAACGATCGCTTAGTGACACTGGCAAAAGGGGGTGAAGGGGTTAACTAGGGGCAATCAGGGGGTTAAACCTTTATTAGGGGGGGGTAGGGGGCTACCTAGGACCTAAAACTAACTGCCCTGACAGTTATTACAGTCACACTGACACTAAATGCAGTGATCAGTAAATAAATGATCACTGCAATTAGTGACACTGTGACTGGGGGGGGAGGGGGTGATCTGGGGGGTGATCAGGGGGTGACAGGGGGGTGTTTTGTGTGCCTAACTGTACTGGTGTCAGTGTAGTGTTGTGCACTAACCTTAACATGTTCGCCGCTCGGCGTCTCCGGTCACATAGACCGGCGCACCGAGCGTGACATCACTTCCGCCTTCCTGTCTATACAATAGACAGGAAGGGGAAGCTTTTCATTCGCCAGGAGCGATCGCGAGGGGGTGGCCAGAAACCACTGGCCGTCCCCTCGTCCCGGATCGCTCCTGACGCGATGCCGACCGTCCCCGCCGGCGGAGGGGGGTCCGATCGGACCCCCCAACCGCCTAAAGAATGGCACGTACAGGTACGTGGTTCTGCCTGTACGTGCCATTCTGCCGACGTATATCTACATGGGGCGGTCGGCAAGTGGTTAATACATTGGATAATTCTCTTTATGTCACTCCTCATGTCAAATTATATGAGGCTAAAGCCGTAGCTGATAAAGGGCATAATAATATTTTTTTTATCCAGTTTGGGCATAACTAAGAGAAGAAATGCCCAAATAGGATGAAGATGGCTACAGTGGCAATAGTGGACAAATAAGAGAAAAAAAAACATTTTATTTTATATCCAAAATATATTTATTATTTTACAAAAAGTGGATGTAAAATCGATTAGACCTAAAAAATTAGGTCAAAATTAGGACAACGGGCCCTCCCTGGGGAACCTTCACACTGAAAGCGGAGAAAAATTCATCAGCGGCATACTACATACAGCTAGAGGATTGAGGATTGATCCCGCTCCTGATCGTTACAGGACTGATCCCGCTCCGTATGAAATATACCAGACAGGTATAATGGCATTATCTCAAGCTAACACCATAGAACGTGACTGAATGGCAGTTAAAACCTTGTAAAGGGAAAACTACCACACTGCTCCTTCGGCAGCTTATTGGCACAGGAGTGCATTAGTGCACCGAGGACTTGCAGCAACCGACCCTTCATCTGCTGAATCAGCTGCAATCGCCTGCGCACACTGGAAAACTGGAGATCGGTAATGTATTCAATTACATACTGACATTATCAACATATAGATCTTGTCTTATCCTATGATACTGAGTTGGTGATTACCTGATTGTCATTCATATGTGTCTGTGAGATCCAACGAACAGCAGCCAGCGGATGTTTAAGTTGATTGCTTATTGCAATATATCCATTGAGGACTTATATCGGAGACATGTATGCTACATTGTATTGATCTAACCATCTCTTACAAACATACTTAATGAGATACAATTATGAGCAATCAAGATACTCCTATGTTGAGTACAAGGTACCTGCTGGAAACAGTCATTGGAAATATCTAAACATCGTTGCATTTTGTTAATAGATGGTATAACTTAGAAATTACAAATATAATCTCCTGTTTGCAATAAAAAAGGAACAAAATTGCCTTTCCAAATACTGCCGTATATCTCTTCCCTTTCCTTGCTGCAAGAATATCTGTCTATAGGAATACATATATTAAATATGTCTCTTATGCAATGAAAACACTGCCACCAGAACTTTAAGATCAATATTGCTAAAACTTGGAAAAATAAGGAAACTGATACAGATGAACTATGACATACCTTTTTTCTTTTTCATCTTACCTGCAATGAATAATAACTAATTCAGTTAGTAATCAGTTGTGAGAAATCTGGGCAGACTAACCTATAGATAACTTTTACTATACCCTTCAAACTAGCAGGTTTCTCCGCCACCCTAGAGACCATACATGCATCGATTTTTCGCTACAATATATAATAATTTAATTTCATAATTTTCTTGAAATACACACATTTATGTGTGAAGCGGCAAATTGATGCAGATGTGGTTATAAAGGCGCCCTGTCCGTCTGTTTGTGTTATGTATTTGTTATATGTACGTATGTCTTTTTTTATTGGGTTGTAGGTGATAACATTAAGATATCTTTTTATTGGATATTATCTGGATATATATGTGGGGCACATTGGGTCGTGTGTTAGTGATACAAATTTTTTAGGTCTAATCGATTTTACATCTTTTTGTAAAATAATAAACAATTCTTTTTGTAAAATAATAAATATATTTTGGATATTAAATAAAACGTTTTCTTTTTTCTTATTTGTCCACTATTGCCACTGTAGCCATCTTCATCCTATTTGGGCATTTCTTCTCTTAGTTATGCCCAAACTGGATAAAAAAAACTATTATTATCCTCTGAATCAAGGTATGCACTAAAAAATAGCCAAGAAAAGGGGGAAGACTGGAAAGGGACCCACAGGGGTCTGGAAAGGATTCTTCTACAAGGAACGCCCAGGCATTTTAACAACTAAATAGAATTCTTTATTATAAACAATTCAACCCACAAAGTATAAATAAGAACACTATACCTCCACCTAAAATTCTAAAATAATGACTATATATATATAACAATATCATTAAAGTGGTTGTAAACCCTTGTTTACAACTTTATGTTACAGGTAAGCCTATATTAAGGCTTACCTGTAGCTAACAAGGATATCTCCTAAACCTGCACGGTTTAGGAAATATCCCTGTATTTGCATGTGCCGACGTCATGCCGCACATGCACACTTAAGACAACTAAAGCAATGACGCTATATGTCGATGCTTCAGTTGTACTCTGCCACTCCCGTGCGTATGCGCTGAGTGACGTCATTGCAGCTCTGGCTAATCACAGTGTCGGAGCCGCTGCGGGGGCTTCGATCTGAGGTAAGTAATACATAATTAGCTAGTATGCTATGCATACTAGCTAATTATACCTTTGTCTTGCAGGGTTTTTTGTTTTTTCCTTTAATGCTGAGGGTTTACTTCCTCTTTAAAGTGGTGTTTCCCCCAAAAAATAAAAAATAGCTTAAAAATCATAAAAATATTAAAAAAAAATAATTGTGATTTTTTTTTCTTAAACTCACCTCTAAATGCCTGTTGCTAGTGGGTCCCTCATAGTCTGCCTCTTTCAGTGCCCAGGCACTGACATCACTTCCCCTCGGCGCAGTCAGTCATCTGGGACACGTGACAGGTCCCAGGTGACTGTGCAGCGTATCACGTCGCACAGCGTCGCTCGCGCATGCGCAGTGGGTACCGCGCTGTGAAGCTACAGCCGGGTGCCCACAGTAAGAAAGCCGGTGCCGCGAGTGGAGCGGGGAGTGAGGGGGGGCTTCGTTCCCCTGCATCGCTGGACCCTGGGACAGGTAAGTGTCTGATTATTAAAAGTCAGCAGCTGCAGTATTTGTAGCTGCTGACTTTTAAAAAAACATTTTTAAGGGGCACCCAACTTTAAGCAGGAGATCACCACAGACATACCCCACACTCATACAGTATCCTCAGATAGGCAGCTTGCAATATAAAGCATGAAGAAAGACAATCAATGATTAATAGCTTGAAAAAATAAGCACATGTGTCAAGAAACGAGACAGAGTGTAGCCAAATTATTTGCAGCGTCAGGTTGAGGGAGGTAAGCAAGTGAAACAGTACATTTCTTTATCTTATCTGCACCTGTATAGCTGAGCTTAGGTACAGGCTTACCTCACTTGCTGACTTCTGATGCTGTTTAATTGTAAAGCTATTAATCATCGATTGTCTTTCTTCATGCTTTATATTGCAAGCTGCCTATCTGAGGATACTGTATGAGTGTGGGGTGTGTCTGTGGTGATATCCTGCTTAATGATATTGTTATCATTATTTTAGAATTTTAGGTGGAGGTATAGTGTTCTTATTTATACTTTGTGGGTTGAATTGTTTATAATAAAGAATTCTATTTAATTGTTAAAATGCCTGGGTGTTCTTGTAGAAGAATCCTTTCCAGACCTTCTACATATTTTTGTTTAAAAAAAAAAAAAACGCAATAAGCGTTTATTGATTGGTTTGCGCAAAGGTTATAGCGTCTACAAAATAGGGGATAGTTTTATGGCTTTTTTATTACAAATTTTTTTTTACTAGTAATGGCGGCGATCATCTATTTTTATTGTGACTGCAACATTATGGCGGATAGATCGGACACTTTTGGCGTGATTTTGGGACCATTCACATTTATACAGCAATCAGTGCAATTAAAATGCATTGATTACTGTGTAAATGTGACTGGTAGTGAAGGGGTTAACCACTAGGTGGTACTGTAGGGGTTAAGTGTGTCCTAGGGAGTGATTCTAACTGTGGGGGGGGGGGCTATGTGTGACAAGACACTGATCACCGCTCCAGATTACGAGGAGCTGTGATCAGTGACAGTGTCACTAGGCAGAACGGGGAAATGCTTGTTTACATTGGCATTTCCCCGTTCTTCCTCTTCGTGAGACGATCACGGGCATATCTGCGGACATCGGGTCCGCGGGACCCGCGACCACACTCACAGAGGTCACGCGCACGCGACCGCAAACGGCTTCTTAAAGAGGAAGTAAAGCCTCAGATTTTTTTTTTTTATAAATGGAACCTGCAAGGCAAAGGCATAATGAGCTAGTATGCATAGCATACTAGCTCAGTATGAACAACTTACCTGAGAACGAAGCCCCCAAAGCGACCCTCATCCACGTCCTCCTCCGCCGCCATCAGTCCCGGAGTGACTACCGGGTCTCGCTGCTCTGGAGCACGGGAGCCGCCAAGAGCGGCATATAGCCATGATCTGCGGCTTGCTCAGTGCGCCTGCGCGCCGATGTCTACGCGCCAATGTCATGTAGGTTTAGGAGATATTTATTGGACCTACAGGTAAACCTTAATCTAGGCTTACCTGTAGGCCAAAGTGGTTTGTAAGGGTTTACAACCACTTTAAAGGCCAATGTACGGCAATCTGCCTGTACGTGCCCTTCTGCCGACGTATATCAGCGCAAGCCGGTCGACAAGCGGTTAAACGCTGTTTGTGTGTTCGTCCGAATTTTTTGTCCGAATTTTTTGCCTGTTCGCAAGTTCTGTTGCGAACCGAACCAGGGGAGTGTTCGGCTCATTCTTAATATTTACATACAAAGACAGAACTAGTTCTCAACCCCTTTTCTAATTATTGTTAACTACTTAGGCTTACAAATGTGTCAGTACAGTAAGTTAAAATACAACTACATAATGGGCTATATTTATTTTATTTTTATTTCACTTTAAAATAAATTCCAAAAGGTATCAGGTACATAATAATATGATGTACGGTAATATTTAGCTCATGATTTTTAATTGCTTGCTGACCAGCTGCCATCAGGTTAGCATGATCCCGTGAGCTGTGGTAGCTATATGTCGGCTCCTTTAAGCGGGATAGCAGGCGCACGCCGCTGCACTCGGGGGGGGGGGGGGGCGATGCTTGCAGGCCACAAGCGATCGCGGGCCCGAGAGGCAGAACAGGGACGTGTGTGTGTGTGTGTAACACAAATCCCTATTCTGTTCCGTGAGGAGAGACAGATCGTGTGTTCCTAATAATAACGATCTGTAATTTCCTCTAGGTTAGTCCCCTCCCCTACAGTTAGAAACACACTCAGGGAACACAGTTAACCCCTTTATCGCCCCCTAGTGTTAACCCCTTCCCTGCCAGTGACATTTTTACAGTAATCAGTGCATTTTTATAGCACTGATCGCTGTATAAATGCCAATGGTCCCAAAAATGTGTCAAAAGTGTATGATGTGTCCGCCATAATGTCACAGTCCCGATAATAATCGCAGATCGCCGCCATTACTAGTAAAAAAAAATAAAAAAATTAAAATGCTAGAAATCTAGCCCCTATTTTGTAGACGCAATAACTTTTGCGCAAACCAATCAATATATGCTTATTGTGATTTTTTTTTACCAAAAATATGTAGAATACATATCGGCCTAAACTGAGAAAAAAATTGCTTATTTTTTTTAAAAAAGAGGATATTTATTATAGCAAAATGTACAAAATATTGTGTTTTTTTCAAAATTGTCACTATTTTTTTGTTTATAGCACAAAAAATAAAAACCACAGAGATGATCAAATACCACCCAAAGAAAGCTCTATTTGTGTGGAAAAAAGGACATCAATTTTGTTTGGGTGCAGCATTGCACGACCGCGCAATTGTCAGTTAAAGCGACCCAGTGCCGAATCTCAAGAAATGGTCGGTCATTCAGCAGCCAAATCTTCCGGGGCTGAAGTGGTTAAATATAATAGATACTAAAGTGATTGTACAACTCTAACATGAAAAATGAACAAAGCACATCCCTCTATAGTCAATCCACATCATGAAGTGTCTTTTCTGTCTGCTGTCTTCTCCCTTTGCTATCTGCAAGAGTCACTGATAATAGTTCACGCCGACTCCACAGCTTTTAGGGAGATGGCCTGCCCCCTCCAGCACAGAGCAGGTGACTCACAGCCTCAGTTCAGCTGTGTATATTTCTCTATGAAAAAGGTGTTATCGCTCTCACTCTCTCATACTGGTCACTGGAAGTTCAACATGGCACCTCATGGCAAAGAACTCTGAGGATCTGAATGAAAGAATTGCTGCTCTACATAAAGATGGCCTAGGCTATAAGAAGATTGCCAAGACACTGAAACTGAGCTACAGCATGGTGGCCAAGACCATACAGTGGTTTAACAGGACAGGTTCCACTCAGAACAGGCCTCACCATGGTCGACCAAACAAGTTGATTGTATGTGCTCAGCGTCATATCCAGAGGTTGTTTTTGGGAAATAGACGTATGAGTGCTGCCAGCATTGCTGCAGAGGTTGAAGGGGTGGGGGGTCAGCCTGTCAGTGCTCAGACCATACGCCACACACTGCATCAAATTGGTGCATCAAATTGGTCTGCATGGCTGTCATCCCAGAAGGAAGCCTCTTCTAGAGATGATGCATAAGAAAGGCTGCAAACTGTTTGCTGAAGACAACCAGACTAAGGACAAGGATTACTGGAACCATGTCTTGTGGTCTGGTGAGACCAAGATCAACTTATTTGGTTCAGATGGTGTCAAGCGTGTGTGGCAGCAACTAGGTGAGGAGTACAAAGACAAGTATGTCTTGCCTACAGTCAAGCATGGTAGTGGGAGTGTCATGATCTGGGGCTGCATGAGTGCTGCCGGCACTGGGGAGCTACAGTTCACTGAGGGAACCATAAATGCCAACATGTACTGTGACTAAGAAAAAGGAAAGACACACAACTGGAGATGGTTTGGTTGCTGCTCACCCCTGAGGTATAGCAAAAAGGAAAAAAATCCCCCCAAAAAGGGTATATGTTTTTTTTTGGCAGCAAGTAGAAAAAAGTATATGATACAACGTATTGTCTAAATATAAATGTTTATTAAAGATGTCACAGAAGTGGCATGGTGGATATAAGACATGGGTCCCAAATCCTTTTTGTACTGTGACATACTGAAGCCAAGTATGATCCCCTCCCTTCGGAGAGAAATTTTCTGGCTATAGTCTACAGCTGGGGGTGTGCTGCTGGCGGGTGTGCTGCAAGGACCTGGGACACCCTGCGCTATACCATCATCCCTGTCAGTGTATCCTGCTGAGAGGTCATGAGGTATAGCAAGGTGAGTAAGGAGGAGGAACAGATTTGTGCCTCTTTTGTTTGGCTTTCAGGTGCTCTTGACAATTGGCTGAGTGGTGGGAGGTTAAATGCCTTGTCAATCATGTGGTAACCAAATAGCTGTTGTTTTTGCCACGCTTGATGTGCTTGAGACAAAGTTTTCAAATAACAACAGTGCGATCGGCTGCACTGTGCTAAAAAAGGCCTAGACAGCTGAGCTTTGTGAAGTAGGCTAGTAGATAACAACTCCACAATGTGATGGAATAGGGTGGCTGCTCTCTACTCTTCCATGATGGCTGCCTTGTTGGGGTTGTGCCTCTCCCTCATTTTCCTCCTCTGCTCTATCTGGCACCCAAGTCATGTCAGTGACCTCATCATCATCATCATCTCCTCCATCCTCATTACCACTGGAGACAAACGCTGTGGCTGAAGGAACACGACTGCCAATATGTGTACCAGTGTTCTCCCCTCTCTGTAGGCTTATGTTCCTGCCTTCCTCAACCTTAACCTCAGAACCAACATCTGAATCAAGTAATGGCTGTGCATCATCAAGGGACAAGTGGCTAACACTGTGTTCAAATAACTCAGCTGACTGTTCCATGCCTGATGCTGGGGCTATGGCAAGAATAGCTGTGGACAAGGAGGCAGGTTTAGTCACTCTGGCAGCTGCAGTGGACTGTGCACCAGTCTCTGCTTGGGTGACGAAGGATGAGGAGGATGAGGAGGATTAGGATGGTTTAGTAAGCCAGTCCACCACCTCCTCTACATACTGTGGTTGGATAGCACGGGCAACATCACTAAACAGAGGAAATTATGCCCTGCCTGAGGACTCTCCTTGTTGTCCTCTCAGATGTGATGGGGGATGCTTATTAACACAATGTAATATAGATGTGGAAATGTGTACGTGGATGCACTTTAATCAATGGAAAGTGGTGTTTGGTGCACTTTAACTTAAGTATTCCACTATTACACTATATTATACTGCAGTAAAACTGCACTCACGTACTGCAATATACTGCATCAAACATGCAGTAACGCCAGAAATATACTGCGTTCAATGGACGGTAACACACTGAAATATATGGCATTAAACGTGCAGTAACGCACTGAACTGTACGATGTTAAACTTGCAGTAACTCACTGAACTGTACTGGGTTAAACGTAAGGTAACACACTGAAATATACGGCGTTAACTAGCAGTAACGCACACTGAACTATACTGCGTTAAACAGAAGGTAACACACTGCAATATACGGAGTTAAACTTGCAGTAACGCACTGAACTGTACTGCGTTAAACAGAAGATAACACACAGAACTGTATGGCATTAAACTTGCAGCAACGCACGGGAATATACTGTGTTAAGCATGCAGTAACGCACAGAACTGTACTGCGTTAAACAGCATGTAACACACTGAAATATACATCATTAAACTTGCAGTAACGCACTGAAATAAACTGCGTTATACATCACATAACGCACTGAAATATATGGCATTAAACTTACAGTAACGCAATAAAATATACTGTGTTAAACGGTCACTACACACACTCTGACAGAACTAGCCCTACTAGGGATGGGCCCGGTGTTCGATTCAAACCCATGTTCGAATCGAACATTGGCCGTTCGACAGCTCATCGGAACCAGAACTCTCAGGACCGTTTGCATCAAATTCGTGTGATGCGAACGGTCCACAATGCACTGCGCCAGTCGCAGTGCATTGCTGGCTGATGATTGGCCAAGCATGCACTGTGACCCCGCATGCTTGGCCAATCATAGAGCCAGCGGCGAGGAGAGCAATAATTGGCCACAGGCAGGATGCCTGTGGCCAATTATAGCTCAGGGGATTTAGTACACGCCCCACACCATATAAGGCCGCCGCGCCGGCGGCCTCATGTAGTGTGTTCCGGCATTAGGAACAGTCAGTGACGGTGTCAGTGACATTATCTGCTGTGATTCATTCTGCTGACATTATCTGCTGTGATTCTGGAGATTATTGTAGGGAAAGAGGATAAACAGACAGGGATAGTTTATTCTTCTCAGTGCTGTTCTCAATCTCTACCAATCCAGCCAACTGCAGGAGTAGTTAGTGTGTGTGCGTGCTGTGTTAGTATAGCACTGCAGTAGCACATTAAACCACCTTTACCCTTCTGGCCTGTTGTCATCTAAGGCAGCCAGCCAGCCATCTGCAGGAGTTAGCGTGTGTGTGCTGTGTGAGTATAGCACAGCACACTAAACCACCTTACCCTGTATCTGCCATTCTGCCCTGTTGTCATCTAAGGCAGCCAGACAGCCATCTGCAGGAGTTAGCGTGTGTGTGCTGTGTGACTATAGCACAGCACACTAAACCACCTTACCCTGTATCTGTCCTTCTGGCCTGTTGTCATCTAAGGCAGCCAGACAGCCATCTGCAGGAGTTAGTGTGTGTGTGCTGTGTGAGTATAGCACAGCACACTAAACCACCTTTACCCTGTATCTGCCCTTCTGGCATGTTGTCATCTAAGGCAGCCAGCCAGCCATCTGCAGGAGTTAGCCTGTGTGTGCTGTGTGAGTATAACACAGCACACTAAACCACCTTACCCTGTATCTGCCCTTCTGGCATGTTGTCATCTAAGGCAGCCAGACAACCATCTGCAGGAGTTGGCGTGTGTGTGCTGTGTGAGTATAGCACAGCACACTAAACCACCTTTACCCTGTATCTGCGCTTCTGGCCTGTTGTCATCTAAGGCAGCCAGCCAGCCATCTGCAGGAGTTAGTGTGTGTGTGCTGTGTGACTATAGCACAGCACACTAAACCACCTCACCCTGTATCTGCCCTTCTGCCCTGTTGTCATCTAAGACAGCCATCTGCAGGAGTTAGTGTGTGTGCTGTGTGACTCCAGCACAATATATACTACCCACTACAATGTCTGGAAGACCGACAAGGAGAGGCAGACAGTCCCGAGCCAAGAAAACAGGGCAAGCAGGCTCTGTGTCTAGAGACAACAGTGCTGGTCATGGACGTGGTGCATCGTCATCAGCACGTGGCCATGGGACACGCTTGTCCTTCTTTTCGGCAGCTGGACATGTTGAGCCGCATCATGCCGAAGGCTTGGTAGAGTGGATGACCAAGCCCTCCTCATCCTCCTCATCCTCTCTCACCCAGGCTCAGGGTACTGGCAAAGCAGCTGCCAACGTGTACTCAATGTCATCATCAGGCACCTCTTCCCTAGACCCACCATGTCCTCCTGAGGAGTCCCCCAAACTGTTTGAGCACAGTGTTGGGTACATGCTTCAGGAGGATGCCCAGCGTTTTGAAGGCTCGGATGATGATACTCAGCTAGAGGAAGGCAGTAGCGTGAGCGCAGAGAGAGGGGATGCTCAAGGACAGCAATCTGGCAGTCATGTTCCACCAGCTGCAGCTTACTGCCAGGTTTGCTCCAGTGGTGAAGAGGGAGGGGATGATGAGGTCACTGACTCCACGTGGGTGCCTGAACAGAGAGAGGGGGAGGAGGAGGAGGCAGCACATCTCCAATGAGGCAGGATGCCTCCGGGGGCCAGCTTGAGGCCAGCACACCAACTGAATCACACCGCAGAGCTCCGCCTGTGCAGGGCGCTGCCTCTGCACGTTATTACAAAAGTTCTTTGGTGTGGCCCTTTTTTGAGACGAGTGCATCAGATTGCACCACTGCTATTTGCAACATATGTCTCAAGCGTATCTCGCGTGGCCAAAAAATCAGCCGCTTGGGCACCACAAGCATGACCAGACATATGTTGATCTGCCATGCAGCTCGTTGGCAAGCGCACATTAAAGACACACACCAAAGAACAAAGCGGACTTCTCCTTGCTCCTCATCAGCTGGGATCTCCAACCCCACTATACCTTCAGTCCTCTCTGAAAGCGGCACTGAGAGGAATGAAGGTGTAGAATTAGGTGTGTCACAGCCAAGTACTTGCGGGCACTCTGCTAGCAGTACACGACGTCCGATTGTACCAGGCAAATTTCCCTGCCCCAGCTGCTGGACCGTCAAAATAAGTTTACTCCCAGCCATCCACATGCCCAGTGGTTGAATGCTAGCTTGGCTAAATTGCTAGCACTTCAACTGCTGCCTTTTCAGTTGGTAGACTCGGCCCCCTTCCGTGAGTTTGTTCAATGTGCGGTTCCTCAGTGGCAGGTTCCCAAACGCTACTTTTTCTCACGGAAGGCGATTACGGCTCTCTACCGGCATGTGGAAGGCAATGTCCATGCCTCGCTGGACAGGGCGGTCAGCGGTAAGGTGCATATTACCGCTGACTCATGGTCCAGCGGTATACTGCCCTGTGGCCCAGTCTCAGAAGGGAGGGGATCATGCTCTGCTTCAGTATGTCACAGTGCATGTTGGCATTCGTGGTTTCCTCAATGAACTGTAGCTCCTTAGTGCTGGCAGCACTCATGCAGCCCAAGACCATGACACTCCCACCAACATGCTTGACTGTAGGTAAGACACACTTGTCTTTGTACTCCTCACCTGATTGCTGCCACATACGCTTGACACCATCTGAACCAAATAAGTTTATCTTGGTCTCATCAGACCACAGGGCGGCCATACAACGTAGGTTAGCTGAGGCATTCGGTCCGGAGTCTTCTGGGTCACTGAGGACAACATGATCAATAGAAAACATCCTGAAGCCTTGGTTAAAAAGGAACGGTCCAGTATGAATAATATCAGGACCCCAAAAAAATTGATCAAAATAATTCCCTTTATTATGCAATATCATCCTTTTTCACACAGAATTTCTAAAATAATTAAAAAAACATTGGAACATGCTCAGAACCAGTTATCCTATGGTTCAGAAGTTTTGGAGTCCTCCCATGTCTTCTCATAGGAAGGGCAGAACAATACGTGATCGATTACTTAGATCTGACCAATATTCATCTATCGTACCAAAAACAACGTTTTTGGGACCAACAAAAATCTAGGTTCATATCCCTGTTTATCTTGCATTCAATGCAATTCCATGATTAAGGGCAAATTCTTCACACACCCCCATAAGGGTTTCAATATTCCTATTAGGGGACACTATACATGTCAGTCATCATTTGTAGTGTATGCCATCAAATGTCCATGTGGATTGGTTTACATTGGGGAAACTACACAGAAAGTGAAAGATAGAATCGCAAGGCATAAATATTCCATCAAGGATAAATTAACACAGCTACCACTTGCAAGACATTTTGTTGAATTTGGACATAGTGTGTCACAGTTGAAATATATGGTCCTTGAGAGGATTGAAAGAAACAGAAGAGGGGGGGGATCGTCAATTAACCACTTCAGCCCCGGACCAATTGGCAGCCAAAGGACCAGGCCCCTTTTTGCGATTCGGCACTGCGTCGCTTTAACTGACAATTGCGCGGTCGTGCGACGTGGCTTCCAAACAAAATTGGCGTCCTTTTTTTCCCCCAAATAGCGCTTTCTTTTGGTGGTATTTGATCGCCCCTGCGGTTTTTATTTTTTGCGCTATAAATAAAAATAGAGCGACAATTTTGAAAAAAATGCAATATTTTTTGTTTTTTTGCTATAATAAATATCCCCAAAAAATATATAAAAAAACATTTTTTTTCCTCAGTTTAGGCCGATACGTATTCTTCTACATATTTTTGGTAAAAAAAATTGCAATTAGCGATTATTGATTGGTTTGCGCAAAAGTTATAGCGTTTACAAAATAGGGGATAGTTTTATAGCATTTTTATTAATATTTTTTTTTTACTAGTAATGGCGGCGATCAGCGATTTTTATTGTGACTGCGACATTATGGCGGACACATCGGACATTTTTGACACATTTTTGGGACCATTGTCATTTATACAGCAATCAATGCTATTTAAATGCATTGATTCCTGTATAAATGACAGTTGTAGTGAAAGAGTTAACCACTAGGGGGAGTGGAGGGGTTATGGGCTGCGACGTGTGTGTGTTTTTTTACATTGGGGGGCGGGGCTGACGTCTGACGTCATTGATCGGCTTTCCTGATGACCGGAAACAGCCGATCAATGACAGGCAGAGTAGGAAGCGCGGGGAGAGGTTTGTTTACACAAACCTCTCCCCGTTCTTCAGCTTTGTGACCCGATCACGGGACACCAGCAGCGATCGGGTCCGCTGGTCCCGCGACCGGGGTCACGGAGCTCCCGACCGGGTCGCGAGCGCGAGCGTGACCCACGGGCAGGCATTTAAAGGGCCACGTACAGGTACGTGATTTTGCCTGCCCGTGCCATTCTGTTGACGTATATATGCAGTGGGCGGTCGGGAAGCGGTTAAACCTTAGAAAAAGAGGTATACTGGTTTAAACGTGGATTTAGATCTGTATTTGTTTATCTAAAGGGTGGCTGGTTCTGTATAGCGATCGAACAGATTATTTAAATACTTTTATATTTTTATGTTTATATCGATTTATCAGACATATATATACATTTTTTGATTCATGTACATTTATTTTTCTGTTTTCTAAATTTGATAATAGGATGAATTACAGAATGAATAGTACATATTGAGATTATCAGCCGTGCGATAAGTCAATCTTTGTATCCATGGTATAAGATCGACATTTTGTAACATTGATTGGATAGAAGCTGAGAGTAATTAACCATATTGATTCCATGTGTGACAATGTTTGTGAAACATATATAAAGTAGATGATTGTCGTGAAAATCTTCAGATGTGTTCTGACTGATCTAAGGAAGGGCGCGAACAAATCATCTTTTCTAAAGATTTGATGGAATAAAGCCACAATTTTTAAGTGCATCAACTCTTTGAAACTTTATTTTTATATACAAGGTCGGTGGGAGGACCTGTCTACTGACACTGAATCGAAAGCTGGGTACGGTTCTCCTCCACACTTCAACTTATATATATATATATATATATAATATGAATGTTTCATTTAAAAATCACAAATCACAGTCAATATTCATTTGTGTATACATTCTTAATCTGCATGCAGACATTCCTGATGTTTCATATAAACATCTAAATGTTTTTTGGAATTAAAAAAGCATTGATTGATAAATAATTTGGGAATTAAACAATTTTTTTGCCCTGAATGGGCAAGGTATTGGTTTATTCTGCTTTTGATATTTTGTATCCTTTGTGTAGTAACCCCTTCCCACTCTTCATCTGTATACAAACGTTTGCCAGCTATTATGGAGATATGTTTATAAACATGTTCCCTTTTCAGTCTCCATTCACATCTGCACGTTTTAGGAACACATGCAGAAGCGCGTGTTTCCACGCGTGTTCCTGGAACACGCAACAAACATGCTTCATGCTGGCAGTGCCATTGATTGTTAACGGCATCTCCAAACGCTGTTGGCAAGCACACATTTTGTCAAATGCACCAAAACGCTTAGCAAAAAAAAAACTTTATGCCCTAGAAGGTACAGGAGCTTCTTTTAGAGCGTTTTTTGTATGTAGGACAGCCCATTTAAGTGAATGAGTCATCTAATGAGTGTTGCGTGAAGAGACATAAAACAATACATAAGAAAATGTGTGTTCGTGCCATGCACAGATATAAATGGGGCCTCAGAGCTACTGGCTAACAGTGCAGATGGTGGCTCTTAGTCCATACTGGACAACTCAGCAGTGTTATTTCAATGACTAAAATATTTTTGTCGATTAGAATACAACTAAAACAATTCAGATGACTAAAATACGACTAAAACTAAAATGACATTTTAGTTTAAAAGACTATGACTTAAACGAAATAGAATTTATATCACAATGGCAAAATCTGTGTCTGTAGTGCATGTTCATACCTTAATACCATGAATAATAAACATGTTATTAGATTTTTACTCCAGAAGTATATAATGTTTAGCAGTTCTAAAAAAAATAATGCATTACAGATTATCTAAATCCATTAGATTTTAGTTGACTAAAATACGACTAAAACTAAAATGGCATTTTAGTCAAAAGACTAAATACGACTAAAGAGACTGTAACTAAAACGAAATCGAAATTTGATGTAAAAATTAACATTTCAACTCAAGGTGTTTTGACTGTATTATGTATTATGAAATTATGTTATTAAAACATTAAAGTTCATTATATAAAACTGCTTTTTTAAAGATATTAGACATTTGTTGGTCATCTAATTCTAGTTAGGCAAAATGTATTATGCTTATGGAAGCTGGAAAATAATAAATACAGTAATGTAGGATACAACCTCTTATTAAATTAATGCTAATAAATTGTTGCAATTTTCGTATTCCCCATACAGAAGTGGTTAACAGCTTTTAATGTGGCAGCTTTGCTACTAAGCTGTCAGAATAATATTCATTTCTGTTCTGTAGTGTCATCAAGTTCATTCTATGAAGGACAGAATAATGTTGATTGCTATTCTTTAGTGCCACCAATTTCACACTCTGAAGGCCACCTTCAATCCTCGCTGACACACGCACACACATTTATATATATATATATATATATATATATATATATATATATATATATATATATATACAGTATCTCAGAAAAGTGAGTACACCCCTCACATTTTTTTAAATATTTTATTCTATCTTTTCATGTGGCAACACTGAAGAAATGAAACTTTGCTACAGTGTAAAGTAGTGAGTGTGCAGCGTGCAGGGCTGGTACAAGGCAGGGGCGGAAGGGATGGAAGCCCTGGGCGGTACAATTTGCTGGTGGGAGGGGGCGCGCAGGTGAAGTGCAGCAGTGTGCCTCACAACTGTGTGTGTGACTGTATACAATAGCCGCCAGCGCCGCTAATCAGGGCCGATCCATCATCCTAGGCGGGTGCCACGAGCACCTACTACATCCTTTCTTTTTAATTTCACATACAGTTCCCACTGTAATCAGACCCACTACGCTCAGAGCGGCGCTGCTCTCTCTCTTTCTTTTGTATAACAGTGTAAATGTGCTGTCCCCTCAAAATAACTCAACACATAGCCATCAATGTCTAAAACGCTGGCAACAAAAGTGAGTACACCCCTAAGTGAAAATCTCCAAATTGGGCCCAAAGTGTCAATATTTTGTGTGGCCACCATAATTTTCTAGCACTGCTCCTCTTGTGCATGGAGTTCACCAGAGCTTCACAGGTTGCCGCTGGAGTCCTCTTCCACTCCTCCTTGACGACATTACAGAGTTGGTGGATGTTAAAGACCTTGCGCTCCTCCACCTTCCGTTTGAGGATGCCCCACAGATGCTCAATAGGGTTTAGGTCTGGAGACATGCTTGGCCAGTCCATTACCTTTACCCTCAGCTTCTTTAGCAAGGCAGTTTTCGTCTTGGAGGTGTGTTTGGGGTCGTTATCATGTTGGAATACTGCCCTGCAGCCCAGTCTCCAAAGGGAGGGGATCATGCTTGGCTTCAGTATGTTACAGTACATGTTGGGCTTCATCGTTACCTCAATGAACTGTTGCTCCTCAGTGCTGGCAGCACTCATACAGTCCCAGACCATGACACTCTTACCAGCATGCGTGACTGTAGGCAAGACACACTTGTCTTTGTACTCCTCACCTGATTGCTGCCACACACGCTTGACACCATCTGAACCAAATAAGTTTATCTTGGCCTCTTCAGACCACAGGACATGGTTCCAGTAATCCATGTCATTAGTTTGCTTGTCTTCAGCAAACTGTTTGCAGGCTTTCTTGTGCATCATCTTTAGAAGATACTTCCTTCTGGGACGACAGCCATGCAGACCAATTGCATATGGTCTGAGCACTGACAGGCTGACCCCCCCCCCCCCCCACCCTTCAACCTCTGCAGCAATGATGACAGCACTCATACATCTGTTTCCCAAAGACAACCTCTGGATATGACGCTGAGCATGTGAACTCAACTTCTTTGGTCGGCCATGGAGAGGCCTGTTCTGAGTGGAACCTGTCCTGTTAAACCACTGTATGGTCTTGGCCACCATGCTGTAGCTCAGTTTTAGGGTCTTGGAAATCTTCTTATAGCTTAGGCCATCTTTATCTAGAGCAGCAATCATTTTTTTCAGATCCTCAGAGAGTTCTTTGCCATGAGGTGCCATGTTGAACTTCCAGCGACCACTGTGAGAGAGTGAGAGTGATAACACCAAATTTAACACACCTGCTCCCCATTCACACCTGAGACTTTGTAACACTAACAAGTCACATAACACTGGGGAGGGAAAATGGCTAATTGGGCCCAATTTGGACATTTTCACTTAGGGGTGTACTCACTTTTGTTGCCAGTGGTTTAGACTGTGTGTTGATTTATTTTGAGGGGACAGCACATTTACACTGGTATACAAGCTGTACACTCACTACTTTATGTTGTAGCAAAGTTTCATTCAGTGTTGTCACATGAAAAGATATAATAAAATATTTACAAAAATATGAGGGGTGTACTCACTTTTCTGAGATACTTTATATACAGTATACACAGCCATAGCCAAAAGTTTTGAGAATTACTCAAATATTAATTTTCACAAAGTCTGGTGCCTCAGTTTTTATGATGCCATTTTGCATATACTCCAAAATGTTATGAAGAGTGATCAGGTGAATTGCAATTAATTGCAAAGTCCCTCTTTGCTATGAAAATGAACTTAATCCCATAAAGAACATTTCCACTGCATTTTAGAAGAAGGCCACAGGGCGCCCAAGAAAGTCCAGCAAGCGCCAGGACTGTCTCCTACAGTTGATTCAGCTGCGGGATCGGTGCAGACCTTGCTCAGGAATCGCAGCAGGCAGGTGTGAGTACATCTGCGGGCACAGTGAGGCAATGATTTTAGGAGGATGGCCTGGAGTCAAGAAGGGTAACAAAGAAGCTACTTTTCTCCAGGAAAAACATCAGGGACAGACTGATATTCTGCAAAAGGTACAGGGATTGGACTGCTGAGGACTAGGGTAAAGTAATTTTCTCGAAAGAATCCTCTTACGATTGTTTGGGGCATCCGGAAAAACCTTGTCTGGAGAAGATAAGGTAAGTGATACCATCAGTCCTGTGTTATGCCAACAGTAAAGCATCCTGAGACCATTCATGTGTGGAGTTGCTTTTCAGCCAGAATGGTACAAAAACATCCTACGAGAGCAACTTCTCCCAACCGTCTAAGAACAGTTTGGTGACAAACAATGCCTTTTCCAGCATGATGGAGCACCTTGTTATAAGGAAAAAGTGATACCCAATTGGCTTGGGGAACAAAACATCAACATTTTGGGTCCATAGCCAGTTAACTCCCCAGAACTTATTCCCATTAAGAACTTATGGTAAATCCTCAAGAGGCGAGTAAACAAAAAAAAAAAACACGTATTCTGACAAACTCTAAGCATTGATTATATAAGAATGGGCTGCCACCAGTCAAGATGTGACCCAGAAGTTGATTGACAGAAAGAGAGTCCCAGAGCAACAGACAGAATGACATCAGTGCAGGGACGGCATGACAGTGCTGGACTGCACAGTTGCCGCTTTAAAAAGTTATTCAGGTTGGAGCTTTAAGAATGGGGGAGTGGTTACAGGGGCTGGGCAGCACTCAAGCAAAAAAGAACTCAGGGAAGGAAGAGGAAGTGACGTCAGTCCTGAGCGGTGTAGGAATTGATTCCCACCCACCCGCCCTCTTTTAATGAGGTTGGGTTTTTCAGTGGGTTCCCAGGACGAGGCAGTCTTTGGGTCGCTGGAAGAGGAGAAGGAGAGGTACATGTATGGAACATGTTGTACCCATCCATGAGATGGGAGTGGTTATTGTACTTCCGGATTAAGAGGGGTTTAACCCGGAAGGGTAAAAAGAGTAGGTCACTGTTGACAGGTTGGGTACCGCCTCTGAGTCCGGGGTTTCCGACTGGAGGCAAGAGTTCAAAGGTCAAGTTTAGTTGTTCACAGTGACCAGTGGTTTGTGGTTTTCTCCTACTCATGACCCATTTAATGGCGTTGAAGTAACCCGTTAAAAAAGTTAAAAGAGGTTATTTCATTAAACTTTTATATTTTATTAATAAAAGGCCGGCTGGTCATTTACTCCATACCTTGTTGAGTCTTTTGTTAACCCGGGTAGTAAGATAAGGTTATCCGGTATCTGAGCCTAAGTCCTACATATGTCATGCCAGGGCGAATTGCAGAGGTCTTGAAAAAGAAGGGTCAATGCTGCAACTATTGACTCTTTGCATAAACTTAACTTGTAATTGTCAATAAAAGCCTTTGACACTTATGAAATGCTTGTAATTATACTTCAGTATACCACAGTAACATCTGACAAAAAGACCTGAAAACACCAAAGAAGCAGACTTTGTGAAAATATATATTTGTGTCATTCTCAAAAATTATTTTGGCCATGGCTGTATATTATTATTATTATTATTATTATTATTATACAGGATTTATATAGCGCCAACAGTTTGCGCAGCGCTTAACAAAATAAAGGCAGACATTACAATTACAATTGACTGAAGGGGGGATAGTCTATGTAAAGGTAATCCAATGAGCAGTGAGTTGCAGTAGTCAAGGCGAGAGATAACCAGGGAGTGAGTTAGAAGCTTGGTGGTGTCATTAGTTAAAAAGGGGCGTATTCTGGAAATGTTGCGGAGGTTGAGGCGGCATGATTTGGACAGGGATTGTATGTGAGTCTGAAAGGACAGTTCAGAGTCTAGGATTACCCCTAGCACCCTGGCATGTGGGGATGGACTGATAGATGTGCCATTGATCTTGACTGAGAAGTCGGGGGAAGGGGCACGTGGGGGAGGAAATATTAAGAGCTCAGTTTTAGACAGATTTCGTTTGAGGAAGTGGTTTGACATCCAGACTGATATGTCTGTTAGTAAATCAGTGATGGGTGAGGAGATTGATGGGGTGAGCTGAGGGGCAGAGAGATAGATTTGAGTGTCATCAGCATATAAATGGTAGTGGAAGCCATGTGAAGCTATCAGCTGACCCAGGGAGGATGCGTAGATTGAGAATAGTAGAGGTCCAAGTACAGAACCTTGGGGGACCCCAACAGTAAGAGGAGTTGTAGAGGAGGAAGTGGAATTGTAAGTGACACTGAAGGTGCGATGAGATAGGTAAGATTCGAACCAACAGAGAGCACAGCCATGGAGACCAAGCAAATTGAGTTTTTTGAGGAGGAGGGGGTGGTTAATTGTATCAAAGGCAGCAGAAAGGTCTAAGAGTAAGAGTATGGAATAATGACCGTTGGTTTTGGCTGTTAGCAAGTCATTTGTGAGTTTTAGGAGGGCAGTTTCTGTGGAGTGCTGTGGGCGAAATCTAGACTGAAGGGGATCAAGACAGTTATTCTCAATGAGGTGGTCGCTCAGTCGGTTGTAGACCAAACGTTCAAGGACTTTGGAGGCAAAAGGGAGTAAAGAGATGGGTCTTAGGTTGTTAAGATTGGTGGGGTCTAGTGAGGCCTTTTTTTGTTATGGGAGTGACTAGTGCATGTTTTAGAGTGTTGGGGAAGATGCCAGTAGAGAGGGAGAGGTTGAAGATATGAGTTAAAGAGTGTAGGATAGAGTCAGAGGGGGACCATAGTATTTGAGAAGGAACAGGGTCCAGGGGGCAGGAGGTTAGGTGGGCGTTAGAAAAAAATTTAGTGACTTCCTCCACAGTAGCTGGATTAAAAGAGGAAAGTATTGATTGTGCAGGAGGACAAGGAGTGTAAAGTGAGTAGAGAACTCGAGACGAATTGTCTCAATCTTATTTTTGAAGTGATTAGCTATTTCCAGGGCAGTGAGTAAGTTAGTGGGTGGAGGTAATGGAGGACAAAGTAGAGTAGTAAATGTAGAAAAGAGTTGACGGGGACTGCGTGAGAGGGTGTTAATGAGAGTGGTAAAGTAGGTCTGTTTGGCAGTATGGAGGCAGGAATGGTGTTTTTGAAGGCCAGATTTATATAGGCTGAAATCTTGCTGTGACTTAGTCTTACGCCACAGACGCTCAAGAGCACGGCTCTGTTTTTTGAGGCTTCTGGTGTTGTCTGTCTGCCAGGGTTGTAGAGGCTGGGGCCTGATTCTGCATGTAGTGAGGGGGGCCAAGGTATCCAGGGTGGATGACAATGAACTGTTGTATACAGAAGTGTCCAAGTTGGGGCAGGACAAGGATGAGATTTTGTCGTAGAGACAATCTGTAGCAGAAAAAAGAAGAGAAGGGTTAAGATGGCGAAGGTTTCTACGGGTAATCGTTTGGTAGTTGGAAGGCAAGGAGGAGGCAGACAAGAAGAGAGTGAAACTAATAAGGTGGTGATCAGAGAGAGGTAAAGGAATATTGGAGAGGTTGTGCTGAGTGCACAGGTAGGAGAATATGAGGTCAAGGCAGTTGCCAACAGAGTGAGTAGAAGCGCTTGTCCATTGTTTTAGGTCAAAAGAGGAGGTTAGGCTCAGCAGCTTAGAAGTAGCGGGAGTGTTAAGATTAACAGGGATGTTGAAGTCACCAAGAATGATTGTTGGAATTTCAGAAGAGAGAAAGTAGGGGAGCCAGGCAGAGAACTCGTCAAGGAAGTTTGATACCGGTCCAGGGGGCCGATAGATCACAGCAATTCTCACTGAAACTGGAGAAAATTGACGAATACATTGAGCTTCAAATGAGGGGAGGGACAGAGAGGGACAGAGAGGACGGTGGATGAAGAACCTGAAAAGTGCTTTGAGGGCAGCGGCGGTGCGTTCATAAAGGGCGCAGGAGCGCCGCCCCCCCTCTCCTGTCACTCACTATACACCATAGATAGATTCATGCATTGCATAAATCTATCTATGGTCGCTGCTGACACCCCCTATTCAGGTGTCCGGCTCCTTTTCGGTCACCGGGCGCCTGAATTACAGCGTTGGGGGTGTTTTTTGGAAACACCTGATTAGCGCCGTAGGAGCTAATAGGCGTCCAAAAAGGTGACAAGCGGGCGCAACGTTGTGCGTTCCTTGTCACTCAGCAGCAGTATGTTAGCAAACCGAAGGAATTCGGTTTGCTAACATTGTACGGCCCCTTAGCCAATCAGGAGCACAGGTCTGTGTTACCTGTGCCCTGATTGGCTGAAACGACAGGCGCTGTGATTGGGCGCCTATCAGGCATCCAATCATAGCAGAGGATGAGAGGATGAGAGGAGGAGCGGGCAGGAGAGGAAATTGAGGACACTGATGCCGCCGTCACCCGAAACAAGGTAAGTGCAGGGGTGGGGGGGGCACAGTGGCAGCTTCTTTGCAGGGACAGCTTTATGGCAAAGTGGCTGTGTATTATGGCAAAGTGGCTGTGTATTATGGCAAAGTGGCTGTTTATTATGGCAAAGTGGCTGTTTATTATGGCAAAGTGGCTGTGTTTTATGGCAAAGTGGCTGTGTTTTATGGCAAAGTGGCAAAGTGGCTGTTTATTATGGCAAAGTGGCTGTTTATTATGGCAAAGTGGCTGTGTTTTATGGCAAAGTGGCTGTGTTTTATGGCAAAGTGGCAAAGTGGCTGTGTTTTTATGGCAAAGTGGCAAAGTGGCTGTGTTTTATGGCAAAGTGGCTGTGTTTGATGGCAAAGTGGCTGTGTTTGATGGCAAAGTGGCTGCGTTTGATGTCACAGGGGCACAGTGGCTGCGTTTTAATGGGCACAGTGGCTGCGTTTAATGGGCACAGTGGCTACGTTTGGTACATTGGCTGCATTTGATGGGCTTTTTTTTTTCAGAATTTTTCAGTTTATTTGCGCCCCCCCAAAAAATTTTGAGCACCAGCCGCCACTGTTTGAGGGGATAGGAGGATTCCAACACCACCTCCTTTCCGTCCACTAGGCCTGGGGGAGTGAGTCCACAGAAGGCCACTGTAGGAGAGAGCAGCAGGAGAAGGAAGGTCAGATTCTTGAATCCAGGTCTCAGTAATTGCAAGTAGGTTCAGGGAGTTTGTGATTAATAGGTCATGGACAGTGGTGAGTTTGTTACAAATAGAGCGGGCATTCCAAAGGGCACAAGGGAAGAGGAGGCTGGTTCTAGGCAGAAGAGGAATGGAAATGAGATTGTGTGGATTGTGGCTGCAATGAGAGGATGGGGGTTGCTGAGTATGTTGGCTGAAGGAAAATGATGGTGGTCCAGGACTTGGGGAATTATCTCCAGAAATTAGGAGAAGCAGAAAGGTGAGAGAGATAATATGGGATTGTGACTTATGTAGTGGGACACGTCCCAGTGTCCTGCAGGTTTTATTGGTATTTGGGTTCAGAGTTAGCAGGAGCTGATATGTGCAGTAATAAGGCAACGACGGGAGTGAGGGTGATATATATAAGCTGTGGGGTGGAGAAGAGGGGTGAAGGAGAGAGAATTTAAGGAGAGAGGATGCAACTGTGAGAAGGAAATGTAGGGAGTGCATGACAGAGTGGCAAGATTTGAACAAGTTTGATGGAGAATCAGGTCACCTGTAGTCTGTTTAATGTTCTGAAAAAGTCTGTAGCTATTTGTGCATTCGCTGAAGTGCTGAGCCGAAGTGCAACACTTAATCCAATATGAATACTTTATCCAAGATGATAGTTGCCAATGCAAACCCTGCCTGTGCATCCCCTAGAGAGGGCCGTAATTTATATTCAGTTTGGGTGGGGGTATTGCCAATTAATTAAACAGGATTGCATAGGAGGAACACTTGGCTAACAGAATGAACTTCTCACACTACAAGACACAGCAAGAGAGCAGAGAGGTCACAGTCATAAAGATAGGAAGAGATCATAATTTAGGTATAGACAATAAAAGTAAAACAAACATCATAGTGATATGGACAGAGGTAAAGAATTTAAATGCAGCATAGATCACCAAAAGCACATACACAGAATTAGCAAGCAGATCCCAGGTTCAATTAAAGGTGGAAGATGAGTTGAGCTGACACATACCAGTGTTAAAAGGGACATAAGAAACAGTTTTCAGTAACGTGATTCTAGATGGAGTTGCAGCAGGAAGAGCATACCAGTGTTAAAAAGAACATAAGAAACAGTTTTCAGTAATGCGATTCTAGATGGAGGTGCAGCAGGAAGAGCATACCTGAGGAGAGGTAGAGAAGAGTTGTGTTAGTTGCTGAGCCGAAGTGCAATACTTAATCCAATATGAATACTTTATCCAAGATGATAGTTGCCAATGCAAACCCTGCCTGTGCAAACCCCTGCTGTAGATATACTGTATATATATATATATAAATATATATATATATATATATATATGGATTTAAAATATTACAGAGTGAAATTGTATAAAATTGACATGGAAAGGTGAGAATTTTCTACCAAAATAAATACAGCATATCTTACACAATATGGGTAATATTGAATGGCTATCTATAGAACCATGTCTATTTCCCTAAAATGTTTGTCACATAAGAATATATATTACATTTCAATACACTGAATCATTGGCCAACTATCATCACACCCATATTTAGTCAGTGATGTCACCAGAGATCCCCACCCTTTGTTTACATTAAGTTGCTGGATTAGGAAATGAAAGGCTCGGTTCACACGGGTGACCTGTCAGGCGACTTAGCCACCTGACAAGTCACGCTCCATTCAGTGCAATGGAACTTAAAAAGAGGTTCCTGTACTAATTAGGGGCGACTTCGGAATGGCTTGCAATGACTTCTAATAATGGCTTCCGGACCGCCCCACGTACATTTACTGCGGCAGGGTGGCCCGGGTGCGCAAAATCACATACCTGTACATGATTTTGTGCACGCGGTTTAGGGGGCACGCTGTGTGCAGCCAATCAGCAGGTCCGGTGGGCCACGATGGCCGCCGTGACTGCCAATCGTTCACAGGAGAGACGGAGCTATCTGGGAGGAAAAGAGAGAGATCATGTTTCAGTTAAGCTGAATTAAAAAAAAACGACATTCATTTTATTTGGGTACAATGTCGCACAACCGTGCAATTGTCAGTTAAAGTGCCGCAGTGCCGTATCATAAAAAATGGCCTGGTCGGGAAGTGGGTAAAACCTTCCAGGGCTGAAGTGGTTAAATAAGTTGTTTGCAAGTCGCGCTGTTCGTGTCAGCTTCAGAGTTGGGCGACTTTGAAGCTGTCTCAGTGTGAACCGAGACTAATTCATCTGTCTGTCAGAAGAGCATCATGTCAATGTGTCAGCACTAGGGATGAGCTTCGTGTTTGAGTCAAACCTATGTTGGACTTGAACATCGTCTGTTCGTCCGTTCGGCGAATCACAAACATTATAGGCTGATCGCGCCAAATTCGAGTGGCGCATCATGGCCCATAATTCACTGTGGCATCGCAGTGTATTGCTGGCTGATGATTGGCCAAGCATGCACTATGACCCACATGCTTTGGTTAATCACAGCGCGGAATTGCTGGTGTGCTGCTGATGCTATCCGCAGGCAGCTGTAGCAATTACAGTCGGCGTATGGTGCCATCTTCATATTGTACGCCTGAAGCTACCCCTATTGCTGGTGTGCAGATGATCCTATCCGCAGGCAGCTGTAGCAATTACAGTGGGTGTATTGTGCCATCTGCACAGTTTACGTCTAAAGCTACCCCAATTGCTGGTGTTCTGCTGATTCTATCCGCAGGCAGCTGTAGCAATTACAGTCGGTGTATTGTGCCATCTGCACAGTGTATGCCTAAAGCTACCCCAATTGCTGGTGTGCTGCTGATCCTATCCGCAGGCAGCTGTAGCAATTACATTCAGTGTATTGTGCCATCTGCACAGTGTACGCCTGAAGCTACCCCAATTGATGGTGTTCTGCTGATCCTATCCGCAGGCAGCTGTATCAATTACAGTGGGTGTATTGTGCAATCTGCACAGTGTACGCCTGAAGCTACCCCAATTGCTGTTGTTCTGCTCATCCTATCCACAGGCAGCTGTAGCAATTACAGTGGGTGAATTGTGCCATGTGAACAGTGTACGCCTAATGCTACCCCAATTGCTGGTGTTCTGCTGATCCTATCCGCAGGCAGCTGTAGCAATTACAGTCAGCGTATTGTGCCATCTTCACAGTGCACGCCTAAAGCTACCCCAATTGCTGGTGTTCTGCTGATCCTATCCGCAGGCAGCTGTATAAATTACAGTGGGTGTATTGTGCCATCTGCACAGTGTACGCCTGAAGCTACCCCAATTGCTGGTTGTCTGCTCATCCTATCCGCAGGCATCTGTAGCAAATACAGTCGGTGTATTGTGCCATCTTCACAGTGTACGCCTAAATCTACCCCAATTGCTGGTGTTCTGATGATCCTATCCACAGGCAGTTGTAGCAATTACAGTGGGTGAATTGTGCCATCTGCACAGTGTACGCCTAAAGCTAACCCAATTGCTAGTGTTCTCATAATAATAATACTACAGGCAGTTGATTCTGCTAGCTGCAGTATATCAGTATTTGTACAGCTACATCTCCCTGCAGGCCATTAGTATGTCTGGAAGGCCAACAAGGAGAGGCAGACAGTCACGAGGCAATAAAAAAGGTCAAGCAGGTTCTGTGTCTAGAGGCAAAAATGCTGGTCGTGGACACGGTGCATCCTCATCAACACGTGGCCATGGGACACGCTCGTCCTTTTTTTTGGCAGCTGGACGTGTTGAGCCGCAACATGCCGAAGACTTGGTAGAGTGGATGACCAAGCCGTCCTCATCCTCCTCATCCTCTCTCACCCAGGCTCAGGGCACTGGCAAAGCAGCTGCAAACGTGGCCTCTTCCCTCGGCTCAATGGCATCAGTCACTCCTTCCCTAGCCCCACCTTGTCCTCCTGAGGAGTCCCCTGAAGTGTTTGAGCACAGTGTTGGGTACATGCCCCATGAGGATGCCCAGTGTTTTGAAGGCTCTGATGATGATAGCCAGCTAGAGGAAGGCAGTAACGTGAGCCTAGATAGAGTGGATGCCCAAGAAGGACAGCAATCTGGCAGTCATATCCCCCCAGCTGCAGCATACTGACAGGTTTGCTCCAGTGGTGAGGAGGGAGGGGATGATGAGGTCACTGACTCCACGTGGGTGCCTGATAGGAGAGGGGTGGAGGAGGAGGCACATCTCCAACGAGGCAGGATGCCCTCCAGGGGCCAGCTTAATGGCAGCACACCGACTGCATCACACCGCACAGCTGCGCATGTGCAGGGCGCTGCCTCTGCGCGTTATTCCAAAAGTTCTTTGGTGTGGGCCTTTTTTGAGATGAGTGCATCAGATCGCACCTCTGCTATTTGCATCATATGTCTCAAGCGTATCTCGCGTGGCCAAAACATCAGCCGATTGGGCACCACATGCTTGACCAGACATATGTTGACCTGCCATGCAGTTCGTTGGCAAGCGTACCTAAAAGACCCACACCAAAGAACAAAGCGGACCTCTCCTTGCTCCTCATCAGCTGTGATCTCCAACCCCACTATACCTTCAGTCCTCTCTGAAACCTGCACTGAGAGGAATGAAGGTGTAGAATTAGGTGTGTCACAGCCAAGTACTTGCGGGCAATCTGCTATCGGTACACCGACGTCCGATTGTACCAGGCAAATTTCCCTGCCCCAGCTGCTGCACCGTCGAAAGAAGTTCACTCCCAGCCATCCACATGCCCAGCGGTTGAATGCTAGCTTGGCTAAATTGCTAGCACTTCAACTGCTGCCTTTTCAGTTGGTAGACTCTGCCCCCTTCTGTGAGTTTGTGGAATGTGAGTTTCCTCAGTGGCAAGTTCCCAAACGCCACTTTTTCTCACGGAAGGCGATTCCGGCTCTCTACCGGCATGTGGAAGGCAATGTCTTGGCCTCGCTGGACAGGGCGGTCAGTGGTAAGGTGCATATTACCGCTGACTCATGGTCCAGCAGGCATGGACAGGGACGTTACCTATCTTTCACGGCGCATTGGGTGGCTCTTCTGGCAGCTGGGAAGGATGCAGGACAAGGTGCAGTAGTGTTGGAGGTTTTTCCACCACCACGCCTCCAAAATGCTACTACTGGTGATTCTGACACACCTCTCTCCTTTACCCCTTCCTCTTCTTCCTCCTCCATGGCCTCTTCCTGTGCTTTGTCCTTGGAACCAGCGGTGCTCCGTAGGCGTTCAAGGGGCTACGCAAGTACGCAGGCAAAAAGATGCCATGCAATGCTTGTGCTGGTGAGCTTGGGGGACAGGAGCCACACTGGGGCAGAGATTCTGTCAGCTCTGCAGGGGCAGGCTGAGAGGTGGTTGACGCCACGCCAGCTAAAGCCAGGAATGGTGGTTTGCGACAATGGCACCAACCTCCTTTCCGCCCTCCGACAGGGACAACTGACCCATGTGCCCTGTGTGGCTCATGTCCTTAACTTGGTTTTGCAGCGGTTCTTGGGAAGGTACCCGGGCTTACAGGATGTCCTGAGGCAGGCCAGGAAAGTCTTTGTGCATTTCCGCCGGTCATATAATGCCAGTGCTTGGCTGGCTGACCTCCAAAAGGAATTTAACCTGCCCAAGAACCGCCTAATCTGTGACATGCCCACCAGGTGGAACTAAACATTAGCCATGCTGCAGCAGCTGTACACGCATCAGAGGGCCATCAATGAGAACCTGTGCGACTACGGCACCAGGACAGGGTCAGGGGAGCTTGTTTTTTTTCCCCACGCCAGTGGGCCATGATCAGGGATGCATGCACTGTCCTGTCACCATTTGAGGAGGCCACGAGGATGGTAAGCAGTGACAGTGCATGCATCAGTGACACTGTCCCTCTTGTCCACCTGTTGAAGCACACGCTGCGTGGAATAATGGACAGGGCACTTGAGGC
This sequence comes from Lithobates sylvaticus, assembly GCA_028564925.1. Lineage (NCBI taxonomy): Eukaryota > Metazoa > Chordata > Amphibia > Anura > Ranidae > Lithobates > Lithobates sylvaticus. Next base: position 365,623,198 of record CM053030.1, read on the forward strand.
AGAACAGAGGCAGGAAGAGGAGTATTTCCTTACCTCTCAAGGCCCCCTTTATCCAGACAGTGTTCCTGCTGGCCCGCCGATCACACAGGAAGAGGAGGAGAAGGAGGAGGAAGAGGATTGTGTCAGCATGGAGGTGGAGCCTGGCACACAGCATCAGCAGCAGTCTTTTAGGGATCATTTACAGTCCCAAGAAACCCGTGGACTTGTACGTGGCCGGGAGGAGGTGGCTGCGGATCATGTCATCCTTAGTGACCCAGTTGACTCCAGACCGAATGCCTCAGCTAACCTACGCTGCATGGCCTCCCTGATCCTGCAAAGCCTGCGGAAGGATCCTCGTATTCGTCGGATCAAGGAGAGGGATCATTACTGGCTGGCAACCCTCCTTGATCCACGTTACAAGGGTAAGATTGCAGGGGTTATCTTGCCAACCCAGAGGGAGCAGAGGATGAAACATCTTCGGGAGGCCTTGCAGAAAGGTCTGTGCAACGCGTTCCCAGAGACTGGGAGGTTACAAATTCCTGGTCCTGGACAACGTGTTGCTGAGGCTTCGGTCAGTCACAGAAGGAGCGGTGGAGAAGGTGGCCGTCTGACCGATGGGTTCAGACAATTTTTTAGTCCGCAGCCCCAAGGTATGATCGGTTCCAGCAACCTTAGCCAGCGTCTGATTTACATGGTCCCGGAATACCTAGGTGCAAGGTCAGACTTGGACACCTTTCCCACCAAAAATCCTCTGGGTTACTGGGTCTTGAGGATGGATCACTGACCAGAGCTTGCAGAGTATGCAATTGAGTTACTGGCCTGTCCTGCATCCAGCGTTCTTTCGGAACGCACATTCAGTGCTGCTGGAGGCTTTGTAACCAATCACAGGATGCACCTGTCCACCGATTCGGTTGATCGACTGACCTTCATAAAAATGAATCAGTCTTGGATCACCACCAGCTACCAATCACCTGATGCTGATCTAACCAAAATTATTATTTTTTGAAATGTCAGATCCCTTCAAGACTGCCTATCGTGATGCTGAGTTACTATCATGTTATGCTGAGTGACTATCCACTTCCTCCTCAATGATCATGCTGATAGCTTGTAAGAAAATGTTTGGTTCTGGGCGCCGCCACCAGTGGCTAAGGCCCAATTTTTCAGCCCCTGTTTAACAGGGGCATGTAATTACAATTTTTGATGCAATATTGTGCAGCAGGGCTTATTCCTGCGCTCCAACTAGAGTATCTTTGAGGGGTTGCAATGTTGTGGCACCAGCACCAGTGGCTAACGCCCAATTTTTCAGCCCCTGTTTAACAGGGGCGTGTAATTACAATTTTTGATGCAATACTTTGCAGCAGGGCTCATTCCTGCGCTCCAACTAGAGTTTTTGTGAGGTGTTGCAGTGTTGTGGCACCAGTGCCTAAGGCCCAATTTTTCTGCCCCTGTTCAACAGGGACATGTACAGGGGGTCCCCGAGTTACGAACTTGTTAGGGACTGGCCGCCTGTTCTTAACTCGGAAATGTTCCTAAGTCGGCCGCACATACGCAGACCGACAAATACGGACAATTACGGACATTTCCGATGTTTAGTCTTATGCCGTTCTGCGCATGCGCGGCAAATTACGGACATTTCCGAAGTTTGCCGTCATTTTCCGAGGCTCCGTCTGGCCGCGCATGCGCAGAACGGCCGAAGGACGGCGGAAAATGGCGGAGGGTCCCAGCAGCGCCCGGTTCGTAAGTAGGGGATTCTTGATCTAATATTTCACAGCAGGGCCCATTCCTGCGCCAACCAAGAGTAACTGTGAGGGCTTACAGTTATGTTGCAACACCACCACCACCACAGGCAGAATTTTTCTGCCCCTGTTTAACAGGTGCATGTAATTACATAATTGGTCTCTAGCTGGCTTTTTCCGTTGGAATTTCCGACGGACAAAATTTGAGAGCAGGATCCAAAATTTTCCGACAACAAAATCCAATCAGACTTTTTCCGATCGTGTGTAGAGAATTCCGACACACAAAGTGCCACGCATGCTCAGACGAAAGCTATTGGCTACTGGCCTCTACGTAGTCCCGTCGTACGTTTTGTACATCACCTCATTCGAAACGATCGGATTTTCTGACAACTTTGTCCGACCATGTGTGTGCAACACAAGTTTTGGACAAAATCCCTCTGAAAAAATCAGACGGATTTTGTGGTCGGAATGTCCGACCGTGTGTACAAGGCGTAAGAGTTGATATGGGAAAAATGTGTCTCCTCTACACTGATGCTTTATCCCAATCCTTGTTTTACTAAAAACACCACATTTTCAAAAAACATTTGTCATTGGGACAGAAAGTCAGGTGAAATCTTCTGAAGAGGTGCACAGCAAGCAACAAAAATGTTACAGGGGTGATAAACCTCCCCTATGTTTTCCAAAAAGCTTAAAAATTGATTTTTGGACTGGAGCTACACTTTAAAAATGTACCAGTTCAAAACGACAAACAGATTCTACTTAACAACAAACCTACACAGTCCCTGTCTTGCACCGCCTGTATACTGCTGTTCAGAGTATATAGGGCCAGGGGGCCCCACGCCTTTTTTTTTTACAATTTGGCACTGCACTGGTTTAACTGGTAATTGCGCGGTCATGCAATGTTGTACCCAAACAAAATTTGCGTCCTTTTTTTCCCACAAATAGAGCTTTCTTTTGTTGGTATTTGATTGCCTCTGCGATATTTTATTTTTTTTTTTCACTTTAAGATTTTTTTTTTGCAGAAAATTTTTAAAAAATGAAAAAAAGACCGAAAATTTTGAAAATAAAAAAATAATGATATTTTACTTTTTGTTATAAGAAAAATCCAATAAACTCAATTTTAGTCATACATTTAAGCCAAAATGTATTCAGCCACATGTCTTTGGTAAAAAAATGTCAATAAGCGTATATTTATTGGTTTGCGCAAAAGTAATAGCATCTACAAACTAGGGTACATTTTCTGGAATTTACGCAGCTTTTAGTTTATGACTGCCTATCTCATTTCTGAGGTGCTAAAATGGCAGGGCAGTACAAAACCCCCCCCCCCCCCCCCCCCCAATGACCCCATTTTGGAAAGTAGACACCCTAAGGAAATTGCTAAGAGGCATGTTGAGCCCATTGAATATTTTATTTTTTTTGTCCCAAGTGATTAAATAATGACATATATATATATATATATATATATATATATATATATATATATATATATATATATTGCTCACACATATATTGCTCACACATGCCATGGTTATATGTGGAATTGCACCCCAAAATACATTTTGCTTCTTCTCCTGAGTACGGGAATACCACATGTGTGGACTTTTTGGGAGCCTAGCCACGTACGGGGCCCCGAAAACCAAGAACCGCTTTCAGGATTTCAAAGGGCGTAAATTTTTGATTTCACTCCTCACTACCTATCAAATGACCCCATTTTGGAAAGTAGCCACCCCAAGATATTTGCGGAGAGGCATGTTGAGTCCATGGAATATTTTATATTTTGCCACAAGTTGTCACTCAATGATATATTGCTCACATGTGCCATGGGAATAGGTGGAATTACACCCCAAAATAAATTTTGCTGCTTCTCCTGAGTACGGGCATACCACATGTGTGGGACTTTTTGGGAGCCTAGTCGGGTAAGGGGCCCCCGAAAACCAAGCACCGCCTTCAGGATTTCCTACCTCATTTAGGAAATGGCGTAAATTTTTGATTTCACTCCTCACTACCTATCACAGTTTTGAAGGCCATAAAATGCCAAGATGGCACAAAACCTCCCCAAATTACCACACTTTGGAAAGTAGACCCCCAAGCTTTTTGCTGAGAGGCATGTTGAGTCCATGGAATATTTTATATTTTGCCACAAGTTGCGGGAAAATTACAAATTTTTTTTTTTTTTTTTTGCACAAAGTTGTCACTAAATGATATATTGCTCAAACATGCCATGGGCATATGTGGAATTACACCCTAAAATACATTCTGTTGCTTCCCCTGAGTACGGGGATACCACATGTGTGGGACTTTTTGGGAGCCTAGCCGCGTACGGGGCCCCGAAAACCAAGCACCACCTTCAGGATTTCTAAGGTCTTAAATTTTTGATTTCACTCCTCACTACTATCACAGTTTTGAAGGCCATAAAATGCCAAGATGGCACAAAACCCCCCCCCCCCCCCCCCCATGACCCCATTTTGGAAAGTAGACACCCCAAGCTATTTGCTGAGAGGCATTGTGAGTATTTTGCAGCTCTTTTGTTTTTGAAAATGAAGAAAGAAAAAAAAAAAATTTTTTTTTTTTTTTTTTATTTTCAAAACTTTGTGACAAAAAGCGAGATCTGCAAAATACTCACCATACCTCTCAGCAAATAGCTTGGGGTGTCTACTTTCCAAAATGGGGTCATTTGGGGGGATTTTGTGCCATCTGGGCATTCCATGGCCTCCGAAACTGTGATAGGCAGTGAGGAGTGAAATCAAAAATTTACACCCTTCGAAATCCTGAAGGCGGTGCTTGGTTTTTGGGGGTCCCGTACGCGGCTAGGCTCCCAAAAAGTCTCACACATGTGGTATCCCCGTACTCAGGAGAAGCAACAGAATGTATTTTGGGGTGTAATTCCACATATGCCCATGGCATGTTTGAGCAATATATCATTTAGTGACAACTTTGTGCAAAAAAAAAAAAAAAAAAAAAATTTTTTCCCGCAACTTGTGTCAAAATATAAAATATTACATGGACTCGACATGCCTCTCAGCAAATAGCTTGGGGTGTCTACTTTCCAAAATGGGGTCATTTGGGGGGGGGGGGGTGGTTGAACTGTCCTGGCATTTTATGCACAACATTTAGAAGCTTATGTCACACATCACCCACTCTTCTAACCACTTGAAGACAAAGCCTTTCTGACACTTTTTGTTTACATGAAAAAATTTTTTTTTTTTGCAAGAAAATTACTTTGAACCCCCAAACATTATATATTAGCAAAGGCCCTACAGATTAAAATGGTGGGTGATTCATTTTTCTTTTCACTCAGTATTTGTGCAGCGATTTTTCAAACGCATTTTTTTTTTTTTGGAAAAAAACACACTTTTTTTTTTTAATGCACTAAAACAAACTATATTGCCCGAATGTTTGATGAAATAAAAAAAATGATCTTAGGCTGAGTACATGGATACCAAACACGACATGCCTTAAAATTGCACAGAAACGTGCAGCGGCGACAATCTACATACATTTTTAAAAGCATTTAAACGCCTTTACAGGTTACCACTTTAGATTTACGGAGGAGGTCTACTGCTAAAATTACTGCCCTCGATCTGACCTTAGCGGTGATACTTCACATGCATGGTGCAATTGCTGTTTACATATGACGCCAGACCGACGCTTGCGTTCGCCTTTGCGCGAGAGGGGGGGGGGGTTTTTTTTTGCTTTTTTTTTTATTTTTTTTATTTTTTTTTGCTTTTTTTTTTTTTTAAACTGTTCCTTTCATTTATATATTTTTTTTATTTTTTTTTTATTGTTATCTCAGGGAATGTAAATATCCCCTATGATAGCAATAGGTAGTGACAGGTACTCTTTTTTTTTTTTTTTTTTTTTTTTTGGGGTCTATTAGACCCTAGATCTCTCCTCTGCCCTCAAAGCATCTGACCACACCAAGATCGGTGTGATACTATGCTTTCCCAATTTCCCAATGGCGCTGTTTATATCCGGCGAAATCTAAGTCATGAAATGCTCGTAGCTTCCGGTTTCTTAGGCCATAGAGATGATTGGAGCCATTCTGGTCTCTGATCATCTCTATGGTCAGCTGGCGGAACCACCGGCTGCATTCTCAGGTTCCCTGTTGGGACAGGAGAGCCAGAGAAAAACCATGGAAGACGGTGGGAGGGGGGGGCATTCCCTCCCACTGCTTGTAAAAGCAGTCTAGAGGCTAATTAGCCACTAGGATTGCTTTTACATGAAAGCCGACCGCTGGCTGAAAAGAATGATACCAAGATGATACCTAAACCCGCCGGCATCATTCTGGTATAACCACTCAAAGTCCAGCAACATACCAGTACGTGGCTGGTCCTTGTTTGGCATATATTGTAATCTTTTTTTTCATGCAGCCTGTGGGCTGAACGAAAAAAAGAGATTGATCGGTGGGTATGCCCACCATTAGAATACCTCCCTTCATCCACCCACTTCTAATGATGGGCATACATGCACCATTTTGTTTTTAACTGTGGTGGTGAACAACAGCGCTGGAGTCACGGCTTTATGTATCGTGGGAGCAAACGCTGTTGCTGTCAAGATAAATAAATCCGCGCTGCAGCTGAATGGCGTACCTGCTAAGCAAATGATGGTTAACAAAAAAACAACGCAACATTACAGTATAAAAGTAAGACATACCATACCTGCAAAGCAAAAACAAAAAAAAAAAGTAAAAAATAAAACAATTTTTTAACGCAACCTGTGCCTACAATATATATATGCCGAAGCATGGGGGCATCCTCCCGCAAAAGGTAGGAGCAAATCGCTCCTCCGCCCCTGCTGCCCCCATGCTTCGGCATATATGCTCTTTTTTTTTTTTTTACTGTGGTGGTGAAATCACCTCCAACAGCACTGGAGTCACGGCTTTATGTATCGTGGGAGCAAACGCTGTTGCTGTCAAGATAAATAAATCCGCGCTGCAACTGAATGGCGTACCTGAAAACAAAAAAAAAAATGGTTAACAATAAAACACAATAAAAACATTGCAGAATAGAATACAGTAAAAAAGAGCAGAACAATAGAGAGAGAATAGAGAGAAGAGAGAGAGAAAGAGAGAACAATAAAACACAACAACAATTTTTTTTTTTTTTTTTATATTTTTTTTTTTTTTTTTTTTTTTTTTTTCACTTTTTTTTTGTAACTGTAACGGTTCTAAAGTAACTGTTGTAACGGTTCCAGCGGTTTGGGTATCTCAAAATGCGATGGCATCTTGGGAGACCCTGTGAACGTGTGCCTAGTCTGTGCAATGCTGTACCCTACGCTAAAACTCAACTAGTGTATGGTAGCGTTCAAAACATTCACCAATGCAAAGACCAGGATTGTCAGGACAGGAGGGACAATAATAACGGGTGTCACGCCTATATCCGCGCTTTCTGCAGACACAACATTTTCTTTGGGGGGCTCGTTGGGTAGGGGTACTCGGGAGGGCATAAGGAAAATGCCTCTCATGCAGCCAGCTTACTGCATTTGGTTGGGGATGGTGAGGTGGAGCACCGTCTGGATACAGAAGGGCTCTGACGATCTCTTCCTGGAATTTAAGGAAGGATCCAGTCCGTCCTGAATCTCTGTATAGCACATGAGCGTTCAGCAAAGCCAATTGAAATAAATAAACAGACACTTTTTTGTACCAGCGTCTGGCCTTACGGGCAATTAGGTACGGCGCCAACAACTGGTCATTGAGGTCCACCACTGTTATATTTTGGTTATATTCGTGGACACAGAGGGGTTTCTCCACAACACCAGTCGCCGTAGTAATTTGGACCGTCGTGTCTGCATGAAGGGAGGTAAGAACGAAAAACATTCTTATTATCCCTCCACTTCATAGCGAGCAAGTTATTACACTGCAAGCAGGCTCTCTCCCCCAGCCTAAGACGGGAATCTACAAGCCGCTGGGGAAAGCCCCAGCGATTAGATTGCATGGTGCCACATGCTCCAATCTGCTGATCAAACAAGTGACTAAAAAGTGGCACGCTCGTGTAATAATTGTCCACATACAAATGGTACCCCTTTCCAAATAAGGGTGACACCAAGTCCCACACAATCTTGCCAGCGCTTCCTATGTAGTCAGGGCAGTTTGTCGGCTCTACGTGACTATCTTTGCCCTCGTAAACCATAAAACTACATGTATAGCCTGTGGCCCTGTCACAGAGCTTATACATCTTGATCCCGTATCTGGCACGCTTGCTGGGAAGGTACTGTTTGAATGACAAGTGGCCAGAAAACGTAATCAGGGACTCATCAACGCAGACAACTTGATGGGGAGTAAACAAGTCTGCAAAACGTTGGTTGAAGTGGTTTACGAGGGGCCAAATTTTGTAGAGCCGATCGTATGCAGGGTCTCCACGAGGATGACAGAGTTCACTTTCGTTGAAGTGCATAAACCGCAAAATCTGCTCGTATCGTGCCCTGGCCATGGAAGCAGAGAACACGGGCATATGGTACATTGGCTCAGTGGACCAATATGAACGCAACGTACCCATTTTAACTATGCCCATGTAAAGGGAAAGGCCGCAGAAAGATCTTAAATTTGGAGATCGTAATTGGTCTCGAATCTCTGGCAAGGGAGGACTGGGGATTAGCGGCGATGAATTGACCAGCGTACAAATTGCTTTGGTCTACAATAGATCTATAGAGATCTTCGGTGAAAAACAGCAAATAAAAATCAAGTGACGTAAAATCAACTGTTTCCACCTGAATGCCGGGTTGGCCAGTGAATGGGGGGTGGTGGGTTCTCAATTAGGATTGGCGAATGCAGCAGTAAGGGCACTATGGGCACGACAGGCCTGTCTTTGTCTTCTTGGTGTCAGCGGGACACTACTTGTGCTTACCACCTCGCCAGCTTGAACTGCACTTACGGGATTTGCAACGTCACCACGTGATAGTGCAGTGCTGGATGTACGACCAGGGTGTACTAGGCCGCTGGTGCTTGCCAGTTCACAAGAAGGAATAGCGGCGCTAGTACGTCTCAGCTCCATACGAGAGTCCTGTGGTTCTTACACCTCAACAACAGAAGAAGAAGTTCGGGGTCTGGTACGCCTGACCTTGGCAGGGACCACAACTCCGTCGTCAGAGCTATCTGTCATGGAGCCGTTGTCGTCAGGATCGTATCCTGAGTTTGAATCTAACAGATGAGTGACTTCCTCTTCACTATCTGTCATGCTCAGAAACGTGTAGGCCTCTTCACTACTGTACCTTCGATTTGCCATTTTGGGCTCTAAATTTAGTGGTACAGTAGTGAGACTCACAGGTAAAAAAGCTCCTAGGCTGTTAGCGACTGTATCAAAACGCTACCAAAAAAAAAACTGTTAGCGATCGCAGGGATCAGGCCTGACTCTGCGAACGCTGCAGTTATGTTGTTTTTAGTGTTTTGTGTTTTGTAAGTGACAGTGATCGATCGATACTGCACTTGGGTGGGCTGGGCTGGGCGGAGGGGCTAAACGCAGGTGCTAGCAGGTATCTGGGCTGATCCCGCTAACACTGCGCTTTTGGGAACCCTAAACTGCTGGGGATATCGATCTGTTCAGATACTATACCACTAAGGGAGGTGTATGCTGCGTGCGTTGTTAGCGGTACTGGCACTAACCTGACGCTGCCTGGGGCGACGCAGACCCTATCTGACCCTAAAACCTTACTTATATCACCCGCCGGGCGATCAGGGGGTTAAACCTTTATTAGGTAATAAACGGCGGGTGCCCTGAAACTATAAAAAAAAAAACTAACTAACCAGCGTCACCCGTACCAGTTATACGGTGATCACTGGTGAAAGGGTTAACTAGGGGGCAATCAGGGGGTTAAAACCTTTAGTAGGTAGTATATGGGGGTCCCTGACGCTATAAAAAGCTGACGGCGAACCTAAATACTTACCTCCCTAACTAGCGTCACCTGTGACACTAATACAGCGATCAGAAAAACGATCGCTTAGTGACACTGGTGACGGGGGGTGATCACGGGGTTAAACCTTTATTAGGGGGGGGGGGGGGGGGTCCTAGACCTAAAGGGGGCTAACCCTAACTGCCCTAACAGTTATTGCAGTCACAATGCACCAATGCAGTAAACAGTAAAAAAAAAAAAAAAAAAAAAAATGCTTTGGTGTCACTGTGACAGGAGGTGCAGGGGGGTGATCGGGGGGGGATGGGGGGGTGACTGGGGGGTGAAAAGTGTGCCTAGAGTGTTCTACTGTAAGTGTAGTGTTGGTGCAACTTACTTGATGTCTTCTTTCCTTGGCGCCAGAACGAAAAGACCGTCACGAGGAGAGATGACATCACTTCCCCTGCTGCTGTTTACATTACAGGAGCAGAGGAAGTGTTTCATTGGCCGGGAGCTTTCGCAAGGGGGTGGCCACAAATGAGTGACCTCCCCCTCATCTCTGATCGATCCCGCAATGAAGCCGACTGCCGCAGGCACCGGGGGGGGGGAGCCCGATCCTGCCCCCCACCCGTGGGCATGTAGGGACGTACAGGTACGCCCATATGCCTGCCCGTGCCATTCTGCCGACGTACATCGTCGTCGGCAAGTGGTTAAATTCAGTGCTCCCGAAAAAACAGCCGTTTTTAAAACTTTTTTTTGCATTGATAAATGTCCCCTGTTCGCAGGTTCTGGTGCGAACCGAACCGGGTAATCCCTAGTCAGGGTAATCAACATTTGGGCCTGGACTTAGCGGGAATGGACTGTAAGGTATTTCCTCAGTAGTTGGTCCTGAACTTGTTAATATTACTATGTCACTTAAAATGAAGTTTAAGATAGAAATTAAATATTCACAAAATATGCCTTTCGCAAAATAAAGTATAAAATAATGAAGTTTTTGAGGTTATATAGTTTCAGAATACAAAATTTACAGTACAGTCTAAGGAGGAACATAATTAATGGTAGCGTTAAAGTACAGCATTTCTATTCGCTTATGAATCTTCAATTGATTTTCCCTAATGACTCCAATTTTCCGCATTTTAAATGAAATAGTCTGAGAAATAGAAAAATGTAATCAGAATAGTTTCTGACAGATGGGAATGAATTAAGTCATGTAATTGAAATACTGCAATGCTTCAAATTCAACAGATTTTTATCATATGTTATGCAGTTCAATTATTTAAGTATTAGAATAAAAATAAAGTGTATGTATTGCCATTTTGTTTTTTTTTAAAGCAGAGTTCCAGCCTGTATAAAAAAAAATTAAGTCAGCAGCTACAAATACTGTAGCTGCTAACTTTTAATATAAGGACATTTACCTGTCTGGGGTTCCCATGATGTCGGCACCCCAAGCCGATCCGTATATCGGCTTCGGGTGCAGACAACGGCATTGCTAGTAAGGGAAACTGCTTTCGGGGCTTCACAGCCAGTTTCCGACTGCGCATGCGGGAGTCGAGCTGCGCATTCTGAATGGTCTGAATGGTCCAGTTGTCTTCTGGGAACACACAGGGGAAAGGAGGAATGCCCAATGAAATCACGGAAGTGACGTACCTTGCCGAAGTCTACCTGACAAACGTCAGAAAAGATAGCAAAAAGATGAAAAAAAAAAAAAAGATATTCAAAAAAGGGGGACTGCTCTACTGTTTAAAACCTAGTTTCATTTAATCCTGGAACTCCGCTTTAGATTTTTTAGTAGGAACAGTTAAAACTCTTGTGAGTTTCTTATTTGCTGTCTCCTGTGGAGGAGATTCCCCTTCAATTCAGCTACCTGCAACAAGTGAATTTGGAGCATTGCACAAAAAACACATTTTTTACTCTTTCTAGTTTAGTTTTAGTTTAGGCCGATATGAATTCTTCTACATATTTTTGGTAAAAAAAAAAATCGCAATAAGCATATATATTGATTGGCTTGCGCAAAAGTTATAGCGTCTACAAAATAGGGGATAGATTTATTGTATTTTTTTTTTTTTTTTACTAGTAATGGCGGCGATCTGCGATTTATTTTGTGACTGCAACATTGCGGCGGACACTTCGGACACTTTTGACACATTTTTGGGACCATTCACATTTACACAGCGAACGTTGCTATAAAATTGCACTGATTACTGTGTAAATGTGACTGGCAGGGAAGGGGTTAACACTAGGGGCGCTGCAGGGGTTAATGTATGTTCCCTGGGAGTGATTCTAACTGTGGGGGGAGGGGACTCACAAGGGGAGGAGACCAATCGGTGTCCCTCTGTACTGGGAACACACCATCGGTCTCCTCTCCACTGACAGGACATGGATCTGTGTGTTTACACACACAGATCCACGGTCCTGCTGTATTCCTGGGCAATCGCGGGTGCCCGGTGGACATCGCGGCCGCCGGGCACGCGCACCAGGTACCGAGCGGCGTCGCGGGCGTGTGTGTACGCCCCCTAGACGGCCAGGAATGGGAGGACATCATATGATGTCCACCCAGGATGGGAGATCCACCTTGTGGACGTCATATGACAGTGGGCAGGGTTGAAGTGGTTAAAAAGCAAAAAAAAAACAGCATACTGACTCCTGAAACGGTCCCCCAAAATATATACAGTGCCTTGAAAAAGTATTCATACCCTTTGACATTTTCCACATTTTGTCATGTTACAACCAAAAACGTAAATGTATTTTATTGGGATTTTATGTGATACACCAACACAAAATGGCATATAATTGTGAAGTGAAGGAAAATGATAAATGTTTTTTGAAATTTACAAATAAATATGTGAAAAGTGTGGCATGCATTTGTATCCAGCCCTCCAGAGTCAATACTTTGTAGAACCATCTTTTTCTGCAATTACAGCTGTTAAGCCCCATACACACGGTCGGACTTTTTCATCAATTTGGTCCGATCGGACAAGGTTGTTGAAAAATCAGACCGTGTGTATGCACCATCGGACAGTGTTCGTCGGTTTGTCCGTCGGACAAAGTCTTATCTCCTGCTGGAAAGATTTGCCGTCAACCCGGTCCGATCACACCAAATCCGAGCGTGTGTACGCTTGTCCGACGGACAAAGTGCTACGCATTCTCAGAAGAAATTCTGTGACGGAAGCGCTCGGTCAGGTAAAACTACCTTTCCTAATCGACACAGCACATTCGTCACGCTGCAATGTTAAAATGTCTTTAATGCAGCGCATTCTCTTTTTCTTTACAATGCAACAAGAATGACATCTTTTAGCTGCTCCTATTCACCCGCACTTCTCACAAATTTACTTCTTTATTACTTTGCAGCATTTATACACTACATGTTTATTTTGACTGTGAACGGAAAAGAATCTTTGTTATTTTTTTACCATGATTTGTATTGTTTTTTTTTTTTTGGGGAATACATATTTGAATGTTTTTTTTTTGTTTTTTTTTTTTTGGAGGGGGGTTGTGTGTCTCAAATTACCAAAAACACATTATTTACATTTGTATTTCTTGCTTACATTTACTAGGAGTTTGTTTGTTGTTGGTGCCCCTTGTTAATTCTACTTTAGGATTAGTGAAATGTACCTGCTTACTCAAAGAAAAACTGTCATTGTAGCAAAGTAAAACACAATAGTCAATGATTATTTCAAATCAAAAAAACCTTTATTTAGGTCACACCAACAAACCAAAGAGGAACGCAGCCATGGTGAAACTTGGGGAATTTGCAAAGTCTTGGCCCCCCACGGCAACCATCATTGTTCAAGCGTAGAAAATTGGGGGCCTGAGGAGTACGTATATTAAGGGGAGTGCAATCTGGTCGTGAAGTCCAAAGTATCCGGAACTGCAGCAGATGCCATCTAGGTCCCCAGGCTCTGGTACTACAAGAGGCTCCATCTTCTCTCAGACCAGACTGATTCCAGGTCGTCACTCTCAGGTCTTCCTTCCACGCTTCCTTCCACGCTGTGGCTGTCGTGCTGGTGGGGTGGCAGAAGGAGGAGGAGGAGGAGGAGGTGGAGCATGGTAGCTATGGCAAACATGTGTGACTGGGGTCATCTCCCCAGCCCTACCCTTATTTAGGACATGGAGGATGAGCCCCTCACACATGTTGCGTTGCCTCACCTCCATACCCATCATTTTTGTGACAACCACCGAGCCAAAGGTCTCCTCGTCGGCGGGTGTGGCATGTAGGGAGTCTGAAGCCTCTCTGATCATCCGGAGCGCTGACTGTGCCGCATAACCCCCCCTTCTCGCCCTTTTGTACGGAAGGCGGAGGGGAGGGGTTTGGGTGTCAGTCAGGCTCCGAGGCCTAGCCCCCTCTTGGCTGCCACTACCCAGCTTGTGGCTGCCACTAACCCCTGCCTCCTCCTGACTGCCACCTTCCACAGCCACCTCCTGGCTGAGGTCTTCCTGTGTATGAAAAAGGGACATAGTTTCAGTTATTTGTTCATCAAACACACACAATTCTCATCTAGTGACTGGTGCAAAATGTTTACAAATAGAAAACCATACAATTCTCAGCCCTGCAGTTTAGATTCTGGCCCCAAATGTCTCCCACACCACTGTCAGTTGATATGTCAAACACGTTAGGAACTAAGCAATTGGCGATCCTGAATTAAGTGAACATCATTCATTATTCCCATAAATGGGAACAAAACTACTATACCTGGAACAAGCTGGGCTCCTCCACCTCTTCCAGACTGGAAGGCCCAGGTTGCTCCTCGGAAGCCTCATCAGGGGTGGGCTGCGCGCAAGGAAGCGTGGAAGGAGGAGTTGAGGTTGGCTCCGTGACATCAGCCTGGTCCTTCAGAAAATGGAGACTCTGATAGTACCAGAGCTTGGGGACATAGACCTCATCTGCTGAAGTTGCAGTTTCCTCAGACTTCACGACCTTCTTCCGCTCCCTGATATACGCACTCCTCAGGCTGCCAATTTTCTTTCTAATATCATCAACAGTTGCCGTGGGGAACCTTGGCTTGACAAATTCCACAAGTTCCTCCAGGGCTGCGTGCCTCTTTGGTTTGTTGGTGTAATGTGGGTGTATACCCTGCCACAATATGGGAAAATCCCTGTATTTGGCAATGAAGAGGGGGAGAAAACTCATGTCGTTGAATCCCTTCATATCAATCTCTGCAAGACACAACAACACACAAAACCCTCTAAATTATGTCAGGCTAAACTCTCCTAATCTTCTCCATAAAGAAGCCTCAAGTTCAAATCAGTCTAGGCTAGTTATGTACCAACGTTAAATTGTACCTTCGTTTGTAGCGATCGTCTCGTGTGAGTTTTCTCTCCCCTCGTCTCCCAGATCGTGGCTACGACACAGGCGTGTGACGTTTTATATACACTGCGCATGCTTCAAACTCCGCCCGCCCCTGACGATCTTTCTCGTCTATTCCCCACCCCTTCTCTTTACGGCGTAGTGTGGAGAGCACATGGCGGGGACACAGCAGGTGCGCCACAAATATCCCACCAACGAGGAGGAGGACGAGGAAAGTCCGGAGGCAGAAACGTCCCGATCCCGGAGCCTGAAATTCAAGGCCTCCAATATGTCATTTGGAGAAATGTTGGAGATGGTGGACATATTAAAGAGGAGCGACTATGATGGGAAGTATGGGCCTTACCTCAACCCCAATGTCCGCAAGGCCAAGATCATGTCTAAAGTTGTGAGAAGGCTGTACAATCATTTTGGGGTACAACGATCCAAGGAGCAACTGAGGAAACGCTGGTCAGACCTGAAACTGAGGGAGGCCGATCAGTACAGAAAGATCAAGAGAATTCTTCAAAAAAGTAAGTAGTTGTGTTTTGTGTTTGATTTCTTGCTTGCATACTGCTCCATGTGGTTTGATTTTTACAAAGTTGTACATTCCAAAATGGCCACTTTCAGGCTCGTCTGTGCATTCGATCGTACTCAGCCTCGATCTTTCTGCCACTGTCATGGTCGTGTGTGTGTCCATTCGATCGTACGCAACCTCGATCGTGCGGCCACTTATAATACGATGTTTGGTGTTTTTTTGGGGGAAAGGAAGTTTGTTCTCCCTAGAAATGTCATCCAGAATGTAAAGCCAATTTATTCAATGTAAAGGAGAGGTCACCCAGTAGCTGTTTACCCATCTGGACTCGAGAGCACTAGTGCTGGGACACCCAAACCCCCTTTTTATTAGCCTTTTCCACACATGTGCTCCAGTGGATACTAGAGGGGGGTCTCCATCACACAAACTTCTACCAAGAAGCTAGTCAGTTTAGCACCTTTACAAAGTGACTACATTCATGTAGTTGACATTTGTAACTGGCCAAACTAAAATAGTGTCCGTCACTTTCAAGCAATGTTTGTCATTTCCTATTTCTGCCCTCAATAGTTTGTGTTGCTAAATCTTCCTTTTGGACATTCTCATAGGGGAGCGAAAACTTGGGCCGTCTGAGGAAACCCCCAAACCAACACCTCCCAAAAAAGGGGAAAGACCAGAAGCAGAGGAGGAGGAGGAGGAGGAAGGAGAGATCATCGAACTTGGAGAAATTGTCACCACAACAGGTGAGTGTGGGAGAACACAGCTACTGGTAAGCTAATCCATGTATGGCTGCCTCATTTCCAACACCCCATTTTTGTTTGTTTGTGGTTTTTAGGTGACGTGGATGTTGTGGAAGAAAAATCGCACTTTACCACAGAGAGTGCCCACGTACTCATCGGAGAGATAATGGTCTGCAATCGAGATCTAGATTACATAAAGCAAAACATCAATGATGTTCAACAAAAATTGAAGAACATCATTGATGTTTTAGGAAAAATATGAAAACGCACCAAGTAATTAACACACATTTGTGCCTGCTTCTGAACACATTTGCAACTTAAAAACTGTCTGAAATTTGGAACATGCACACATTGTGTCCACATGTGCTAGCTCCCACCATGGTGGATGAATGGCAACGTTTTTTTGGGGGTGCAAACACTTTATGAACTACGAAAGTGGTTGTGGTGAAGGGGTTGCACCCCCAAAAAACGTCCATTCATCCCCATGATGGAAAATGGCACTTTTGAAGCTTCTAGGCATGTGTTTTCCCATCTAATGACCATTTTCAGACCCAAATTGTGTGCATGTTCCAAATTTCCACTTTTCGGGGGTGACCCCCCCATGTGATGAAGGCAAGATCAAACACACTTTGAACATATAGTCATGTCTGATCTTGTCTTCACTTTACAAAGTTGAACTTTCCAAGTTCCTAGGTTCTGTTTTGCTCCATGCCTGGTTTTACCAATTGCGGAATGTTTGTAAACAATGTTGTAAATAACCAAGATGTTGTCAGTTTTGGCGTGAAGATTGTAAACGCACTTGGGAATGTTTTCCTAGTAAACTTTTATTTTTCTAAATGTGTGGCTTCCTTATTTAAAAAAACACAATGCATTATGTATGTAAAATGAAAAGGATATGGGGGGCAATGGGTGTTATTTACTAAAGGCAAATCCACTTTGCACTCCAATTTTCTTTCCCTGTGAACTTTTTCAATGCACTTGTAGAGCATAGCGGATTTGACTTATGTAAATGACACCCACAGTGCTTTGTACGAAAACACGGAGCACAGCATTTTGGAGAATACACACATGTCAGACCTGGTGATGAAAAGGAGTATTTTGGGTGTCAGTTAAGCAGTACAAACCTTCTCTAGACCAAAGATTAGGTAGCAAACACACAACATGAGAATAATCTTTTTGGGAAGAAGAGACTGTTACCTCCTTTTGCCCAGAAAGTGCATTCCCACTGTCGAAGGCAAAGGGAAAAAATGTCAAAGTAAAATAAGCTAAAAAGAAGACTGAAATGACAAGAAATCATAGGTTGGTTAAAATATCAGATTTATTAAAAAATGCCTCTCACACATCGTCAGGCAGAGCAATGGCCCCCCTACCCACAAAGTACTCCATATATTGGTCCCGGACAACACGGGCATTTAGAGGGGGCAAGCCTGGACGTGCCACTCGAAGGGCTGTGAGTTCCGCATTTGGAGGGCCCTCCACATCTGGGCCAACGGGCACCACATAGTTCCTGTTATGTCTTTTGAGGAAGTTGTGCAATATGCAACAGGCAAGAACTATGTGGTTCAGTTTGTATTCCGCCAAGTTAAATGCCGTCAGGAACAGGCGGAAGCGGCTGGCCAGGATGCCAAAAGCGTTCTCCACAACTCTTCTGGCTCTGGACAGCCTGTAGTTGAAGACCCTCTGGTCCGGGGTGAGGGTCCTCATCGGGAACGGCCTCATCACATGGGGAGTCAACGCAAACGCTTCATCTGCGACAAAGACGAAGGGGAGTCCTTCGGCATTCTCCTCTGGAGGTGGCAAGCACAGACTGCCACTTTGGAGACGCCAGTAGAACTCCGTGTGCGTAATGGCCCCACCATCCGATATCCGGCCGTTCATCCCCACGTCCACATACATAAACTCGTATGTTGCCGACACCACCGCCAACATCACTACACTATTAAACCCTTTATAATTATAATAGTAGGACCCCGAGTTGGGCGGTGGGACGATGCGGACGTGTTTCCCATCAATTGCCCCTCCGCAGTTAGGAAAGTCCCAACGGCTGGCAAAGTGGGAGGCCACAGTCTGCCATTCCTGTGGCGTGGAAGGGAACTGTGGAGTGAAACAAGAAAAAAAAATTAGTCACTTTGCACCTAAACATTGCAAGCAGATTAGACAATCAACATCTTGGAACAAGAGCATTGTATAAAATTGGAGGCTGGAAAGTATTTGCACAGAAAAATAGAGGCTCCCCTTCACAGATTACTCACCCCCCCATCAATCCCCCCACTTCTGATGGGACATTGGCAATAACTAGGGTTTTGGGGGGGGGGGGGTGGTGGACAGGGAACCCTCTGCACTTCATTGATTGGCAAATGGCTCAATAATGTGGGCTAGTTTGGCCAGACCCTCTGTACTTAACACTATTGGCAGGCCACAGGAAAGATCAAATAACATTTCAACCCCCCCCCCCCCCCCAAAAAAAAGCAGGCACAGTGTGACATTACTATTGGCAGCCCCCAGGAAAGCTAAACTAACATTTCAAAGAACACAAAAAAATAGGAAATGGAAAGTATGGAGGCAGCCCCTTGCACTACATGCTTTGCTGAATTCATCCCTAAAGATGCGCACTATAAAGAGGTAGGTATATAGTGTGTATGGACCTTGGGAAAGCCAGCAGATAAAGGATTGGTACCATCTGACAGAGCAGTTGGGGGAGGGGGTTCCTAATGAGTTTGCCCCCCCCCCCCACCAAAAGAAATAAAAAAGGGGGCTCTACATGAAGTAAACCACACAGCAAACATTTGTGCATATTTTAGGGGGTGTTTTGGGGCAAACAATACTATGCAGCAGACAAAAGACATTGCTTAAATGACTAGGCCATAGGTGTCTATTGGGCCAGAAGAGCATGCTGGTGAGGTAAGTGAAGGGAAAAATGCATGAAGGAGAAAAGGGGCACAGCATATTAGAACATATTGCAATCATGGTAATTAGGGAAGGAGGTCAAAAATACAAGTCATTAGCAAACAGAGCATACATAGAAGGGAATAGTAAAGTATAAATGTTACCTTAATATAGTCCTCCTGCAGGACCTGAATGATGGCAGAACAGGTCTCTGGAATAATGATTCCCAGGGCCTGGGGAGAGATACCTGAAGAGAACTTCAAATCCTGAAGACTTCTCCCTGTCGCCAAGTACCTCAACGTGGCAACAAGCCTCTGCTCCGGAGTAATGGCTTGTCTCATGCAGGTATCCTGCCGGCTGATAAAGGGGGTCAGCAAAGCCAAAAGACGGTGAAAATCGGGGTCCATCATCCTGAGAAAGTTCCTGAAATCATCAGGATTATTCTCCCGGATCTCACGAAGCAAAGGCATGTGCGAGAACTGGTCACGCTGAAGCAACCAATTCTTGGTCCACATACTCCTCGTCACTCTGTTCATGGACGGGTCTTGGGTCAAAGCTAAAAGCCCGACACCAATTCCGCGTACAGCACGAACTCGGCGACGAGTACGCACGGGAAACATCGCTCAGAAGGTCACAAAAGGTCGGCTGGTCAGAACGGACAAACAGAAAGCACCGATAAACAGCAAGGCCTGAAAGAACGAAGTGAATACCAGCAACGAGCAGACAATAAGCAGTGCAAATCAAAGCGTCCTATATCAAGATATAGGCCGCAATGACCAACAAATGCGAACTGACTACACGCACTAATAAACAGATACGCACGACAAGCACAAACTGAAGAGCAGTAACGATCTGAGTCAGAAAACTGAGAAGCGCGAATCTTAAGTCACCAAACTTCCACTAACTCTCGATAAACACGGGATCAGCAGAAGGAGCCCAACGGGTGCCTGACGTGGTGCTGAACTTCCCTTTTGTAATCTCGTGGACGACGACTTACATCACGACGTTCTTCCGGACCGGATATTCCGACAACGTAGTCCGACCGTGTGTACGCAACGCCAACATCGGACAAAGTACGTCGGACAAAGTCCGACCGACCTGGTCCGCGGATTGTCCGAGCGTGTGTATGGGGCTTAAGTCTTTTTGGGCATGTCTCTATTTTTTTGTTTTTTGTGTCTCTATCAGCTTTGCACATCTAGAGTGACATTTTTGACTATTCTTCTTTTAAAAATAGCTCATGCTCTGTCAGATTGCATGGAGAGCATCTGTGAACAGCAAGTTTCAAGTCTTGCCACAGATTTTCATATGGATTTAGGTCTGGACTTTGACTGGGCCATTCTAACACATGAATATGCTCTGATTTCAACCATTCCATTGTAGCTCTGGCTGAATGTTTAGGGTCTTTTGCAGACTCTAAAAGGTTTTCTTGTAAGATTGCCCTGTATTTGGCTCCATCCATCATCTCATCAACTCTTATTAGCTTCCTTGTCCCTGCTGAAGAAAAGCAACCCCACATTATGCTGCCACCACTATGTTTCACAGTGGGGATGGTGTGTTCAGGGTGATGTGCAGTGTTAGTTTTCCGCCACACGTAGCATTTTGCCTTTATGCCAAAAAGTTCAATTTTGGTCTCACCTGACCAGAGCACCTTCTTTCACATGTTTGCTATGTCCCCCACATGGCTTCTTGCAAACTGCAAACAGGACTTCCTATGGCTTTCTTTAAACAATGGCTTTATTCTTGCCTCTCTTCCATTAAGGCCAGATTTGTGGAGTGCAGACAGAGAAAAGACACATACCCGAGGGTGTGGAGAGTGCTGCTCACCCCTATGGGATGCAAGAAGGAAAGTATTCCCCCACTGTGGGTTTTTTAGGCAGCTTGCGACAGATGGAGTCGAAAAAGGTATATAAAGTAAAATAGTTTATTCAAAAATGGGTATAACAAAATGAATTAGGACATGAGCTCCAGTGCAGATCAATTAAAACATGGATATATAATGCGGACTTGTCAAAACTATTAACCACATGTACAATATAAATCATGGGGTAGTAGGATGACCCTGACGCGTTTAAACCCACTAGGGGTCTTCTTCAGAGGGGTACGTCCACTAGAAGAAACATACTGTCAATATATTTATCACAATATCGTTGCAGTTAGGCAATAATCTATGATGCAGTAATGTTTAGTATAGTTACCACAAAGGGCATATATCCAAAAGGTAAAATGAAGAAAGAGTCCTCCCACGTGGAGAATCCTTAATGTAGAGGTGTTTCTCGTCTCACCCGGAGGATGCCAGAGTGTTCTAAGTCCGTCAATGAAACCACATGGGCCAGAGTTTCCAAGCGTGTCTTACGAGGAGTCACACAAATAATCCTCCTTCTGTCGAAATCGGCGGGGGTGTCAGAAGGAAAAGAGGTGCAACCAGATGGGGGTAAGGACAATATTGGCCCAACCTATAATGAGGATTTTGAACAAAAGGAACTGTATTAGGTCTATTGTACTGGAACATTCTCCATGCCGTCTCATAGGTCATTTAACTATTCCCATGGCCGTATTTTATGTGCCAGGGATCCATGACATGGGTGTGCCAGTGTTGGGAATCCATGCAAAGTGGTGAAGTGTAGTGTCGATACCACCAAGGGAGTGCCAAAACAGAGAGAATATAAATACGAAAAAAGAAGAGTGAATGTGATACGGTGAGTGTGAAGGAATGTGAAGTGTGTGGTGAGATAGTGTGTGAATGAAAACAAGGAGGGGGGTGCAGGGAATGACGTATGATAACAGGAACAGTGTACTACGTCAACGAAAATAGTACAGCTGAGCCGGGGCTGAATGTGACAAGCAAGAATGGAATTGAAAGTAAAGGGTGAAAATGAAGATGATGATAGATGTGAAAAATGTGTAAAATAGAAAAATATAAAGAAAAAAATAATAAAATGAAAAAAATAAAAAAAAATAGAAAAATGAAAAAAATTTAAAAACGGCCAAACTCAAGGGGAAGGTGTCCGTGAGTATAACAGTGAAGAAACAAATAAGAATGCATAAGAGTCAAAAAAAAAGAAAAAAAGAAAAAAAAAGAAAGATGGTGTGTGGTGAAAAGAAAGGCAAAAACAAAACTAAGGCAGACCCAAATAAAACACACAATGCTGTGATGAATGATCAAGAATTGTGAAATGAAGTGGAAGGGGAGGGGATGTTGTATGATAGGTAAGGGGAGAAAAGGGTGGGGGGAGGGAGAAAATATATAGAATAAGAATTGTATAGAATGTTGTGCGGATGTATCTGTAGCGCCTTAGGGAATTAAGTGCAAGGAATGTGACAAGTGCTGATGAAAATTAAGTGGGGATAGGGACACACCAAAGTTACCTATGTGGTTAGAGTAGGAGAGATGGATGCCACAGTCCCCTGTTTGAGGGTAATATAGTAATGGTCAAATTGCTGGTGATTAGCTCCAGAAAGATGGTCACCAATACAGTGGCCCCTTATTTGAATAAGGGTAGCACAATCTGTGAGTGGATAGAAATGGAGGTAAAGATTAGTGGGCATATTTAGGTGTGTCAATATTGAGCGGTCAAACGCAAACATTAGACACAGGGTACATACCTTGTAAAGACAGTCAGATTGTATACATCCTCTTGCTGGGGCAGTGGGAATAAAATGTGTTTCCACTGGCCCAGCATATATAGGGCAGGTGGGGAAATTAGGTTGATTGAAAAGTTCCCACAGGTGTGTGTAACCTGGAATTAGTCCGCCCCCATGGGAGGATTCACATAGGTATATACGGCCAGAAATAAATCCACCTTCACTGGCTGCTATTGGCCGCCGTGCAGGGCGGCCGTAGTGTGGCTTCCCCGGCGTCCCTAGAGACCGTTGCTGGTCCGTAGTTACGTCATACCCAACGTAAATAACGTGACGTGCGTGCGTCGTGCGCACACGCGTGGCCACGCGCATGCGCACTAGGGCGCGCAGTCCAGGGATGTCTAGGGACGCCGCCAGCAAGGAGAATAGTCCCGATTGGCTAATCCCGGGCTGGTCCCAGGCACCCAATCGGAGACAAAAGGAGGAGCTAACAGGTGGAAAATAGCGATCCCCCTCCCCCTTGCCGTGAAGGCATGCTGGTTAACAAAGGGCCACGGGTTAGGCGGGCATGAGGGCAGGTCCGGGGTGGAGGAAACACCTATAACCAAGGATAAAAAGGATATAAAGAATATAAAGTTGATCTGTCTGTGGCTCTAATGGGACATAAGTATATGACCACAGAGGGCACTGCGTAACTCAGGCCACATTAAGACAGAATTTGCTCCTAAGTCGCTGATCTGTGGGCAAAAAAATATATATTGCAAAATTGTTTGTTTTAATTATAGCAATACTAGTTAGTTATACATACAGATACAGGAGCTATTGGTATAATAATGAATATCAAACGATTGTACAAGACATCATGATATAATATGATATAATATGGTAAATTACTACTCAATCATTCCTAATGGGACGCTATAAAGGTGGATCGTGAGTGAGTACGTGGGGTGGGGTGGGGTGGGGTGGGGAAAGGCCAAGCAGGAGTTGCACCGACGCACATATCCATGGTGTATTATATCCGAGCCTTAGTTGTATCAGGGCTCTTGGGTTTCAAGGAAAACGCACAGAGAAAGTGCGAGCCACAATACTATTTTCCCGGAAATGAAACCTTTTAAAAATGGAGCAAAAGAAATAGATTCGTTCAGTCCAGGTGCTGAGGTGGCATTTAATTTAAAAATCCACCTCTGCTCGTGTTGAAGGAGCGTTTTGTTCCAATCGCCGCCTCGATCTGGTATGTGGGTACGGTTGAATGTGGCGAAGGAAACATTGGGCATTTTGTAGTTGTGCACATGGACCACATGGCGTCCTAATGGTAAATAGTGATTACCTATTTGCATACTGTATATATGCTTTTTGGATATGCGTCGGTGGAACTCCTGCTTGGTCTTTCCGATGTAAATGGCCACACACTCACACGACATTAAATACACTACCCCTCGAGTTTGACAGTTGGCAAAGTGGGAGGGGTGGAAAGTCTCACCATTAGGGAGACAGAAGATTTTGTCGGGTCTAATATAGCGGCAACATGAACAATGGCTACAAGGGAAGGAACCGACTATGGAACAATGTTTGATGCGTTTAGACTCGGTTTTGAACTCGCTTTGTACTAGCTTATCGTGTAGTGAGGTAGCCCGTTTAAAGGTGATCGAGGGGCTTGCAGGGATGAACTTGTTGACCTTGGGGTCGTCCAAGAGTATGGGCCAGTGTCTAAGGATGATGTTTCGGATGTTGAGATGCTGTTTAGAAAATTTCATAATGATCCTGGCTGGATCCGAACCAGGGTCAGTATTTACTTTCTGTTTAGTTAGAAGGCCAAGTCGTGATTGCGCAAAGGTGCGGTTAAACGCCCTGCGCAGGCATGATCGGCTGTACCCGCGTGCCAACAACCTGGCTTGAAGTTTGCCTGCCTCAAGTCTGAAAAGGGAATCGTTGGAGCAGTTCCTACGTAAACGTAGGTACTGCCCATAGGAAATTGACAGTTTCAATGTGGTCGGGTGAAAACTCTCCGCATGGAGGACCATATTTCAAAGTTTTCCTCTGGGCAGAAGGTAAGCCCACGGGAGAGGACACGGATTTCCAAAGGGGATAGGGCATGTGATGAAAGATTCATCACACTGAGGGAATCGGATGAGTCCGTGTGACGAATGCATCCAGGTTGCTGTCCCCCTGTTGGTTAGGGGTGAAGCAGATCCCCGTATTGGGTTTAAAGAGTTCAGACGGGTGGCATTAGGATTGATCATAGTGTGACCAGTGGGTGTTGTGGAAGGAATGTCAGCCGAAGCCATTGCATTTGCGGCTGAGGTGCCTTCCAAGTTTTCAGAGCCAAATATGGTTCCATTAATTAGGCCATCTTGGCTGGTAGGTCTGGTTTCTACATCAGAGGCAGTAGTGCGTTTTTTGCTATCCTGTTCAGGAGAGCCTTTGTTGTTGCGGCTACGCTTGTATTTACCTCTTCCTTTATAAGGCATATTATTGTTCAAATTAGGTTGGGATACATCTTTGGTTCTTGTAGTCTTCCTAGAGTTGTTTTTAGTCTGCGGGGGTCCTAGGTTGTTCCTATTAGGTGGATTGGAATTCCATCTATAGGCCCATCCTTCCTGGAAGGCTTTTTTGCCCCTCCAGTATTTTAATTCTTTTTTATTTAGAATATTTTTATTATGGGCTGATAGGTCACCACAAAGTTTTGCCTGCATGTCTAAATATAGGGGATGCTGTGCGAATGGTTCTAAGGCCACTTCTAAATTGTGGATGTCAGTATCTAAGAGAATCATCTGTCTACTATATTCCCTGCTGAGAATGCTCATCATTTCTTGTGAGCATGCACGTAAATTTTCTTCCCATTCCGATTTACATTCACTGCTAATCTGGTCCAGGTTGGGAAAAATCTGGACCCGGAGTCCTAAAGGGTTGATTTTCTCTTTCCTATATCTGTCGAGGGATTTAATGTGCCAGAACAGTGCAGATTTCTGTTCAAGAACTTTAATGAGTTTAGAGGTGAGTGTGGAAGTCGCAGTTTCCACACGATCACCTTGCTCAAATTCTAATTCGTAGCTCAACATGAGGTTGGCCCATCCCTCTCCCTTGAAGTCACTCATTTTAAAACACGTTGTCAAAATGCCAAAAGGAATATCAAAATGTCAAAAATTACAACAAGTAAGTAAACGATTAGATACCAAAGCTCATGTTCTAACTCTTGTGTGTCTGGGAAGGGGGAAAGGTGTTTAACCACCAAAATTTAAACGACAGAGAAAAGACACATACCCGAGGGTGTGGAGAGTGCTGCTCACCCCTATGGGATGCAAGAAGGAAAGGATTCCCCCACTGTGGGGTTTTTAGGCAGCTTGCGATAGATGGAGTCGAAAAAGGTATATAAAGTAAAATAGTTTATTCAAAAATGGGTATAACAAAATGAATAAATTAGGACATGAGCTCCAGTGCAGAACAATTAAAACATGGATATATAATGCGGACTTGTCAAAACTATTAACCACATGTACAATATAAATTATGGGGTAGTAGGATGACCCTGACGCGTTTCAACCCACTAGGGGTCTTCTTCAGAGGGGTACGTCCACTAGAAGAAATATACTGTCAATATATTTATCACAATATCGTTGCAGTTAGGCAATAATCTATGATGCAGTAATGTTTAGTATAGTTACCACAAAGGGCATATATCCAAAAGGTAAAATGAAGAAAGAGTCCTCCCACGTGGAGAATCCTTAATGTAGAGGTGTTTCTCGTCTCACCCGGAGGATGCCAGAGTGTTCTAAGTCCGTCAATGAAACCACATGGGCCAGAGTTTCCAAGCGTGTCTTACGAGGAGTCACACAAATAATCCCCCTTCCTCCTTCCGTCGAAATCGGCGGGGGTGTCAGAGGGAAAAGAGGTGCAACCAGATGGGGGTAAGGACAATACTGGCCCAACCTATAATGGGGATTTTGAACAAAAGGAACTGTATTAGGTCTATTGTACTGGAACATTCTCCATGCAGTCTCATAGGTCATTTAACTATTCCCATGGCCGTATTTTATGTGCCAGGGATCCATGACATGGGTGTGCCAGTGTTGGGAATCCATGCAAGGTGGTGAAGTATAGTGTCGATATCACCAAGGGAGTGCCAAAACAGAGAGGATATAAATACGAAAATAGAAGAGTGAATGTGATACGGTGAGTGTGAAGGAATGTGAAGTGTGTGGTGAGATAGTGTGTGAATGAAAACAAGGAAGGGGGTGCAGGGAATGACGTATGATAGCAGGAACAGTGTACTACGTCAACGAAAATAGTACAGCTGAGCCGGGGCTGAATGTGACAAGCAAGAATGGAATTGAAAGTAGAGGGTGAAAATGAAGATGATGATAGATGTGAAAAATGTGTAAAATAGAAAAATATAAAGAAAAAAATAATAATAAAGGAAAAAAAAAAAAAAATTTGAAAAATGAAAAAAAATTTAAAAAACGGCCAAACTCAAGGGGAAGGTGGCCGTGAGTATAACAGTGAAGAAACAAATAAGAATGCATAAGAGTCTAGCCCTAACGGAAGACTCAAGATGTAAGAAAAGAAGAGAGAAGGGGAAAAAAAGAGAAAAAAAGAAAGATGGTGTGTGGTGAAAAGAAAGGCAAAAACAAAACTAAGGCAGACCCAAATACAACACACAATGCTGTGATGAATGATCAAGGATTGTGAAATGAAGTGGAAGGGGAGGGGATGTTGTATGATAGGTAAGGGGAGAAAAGGGTAAGGGGAGAAAAGGGTGGGGGGAGGGAGAAAATATATAGAATAAGAATTGTATAGAATGTTGTGCGGATGTATCTGTAGCGCCTATGACGCATCCTTAGGGAATTAAGTGCAAGGAATGTGACAAGTGCTGATGAAAATTAAGTGGGGATAGGGACACACCAAAGTTACCTATGTGGTTAGAGTAGGAGAGATGGATGCCACAGTCCACTGTTTGAGGGTAATATAGTAATGGTCAAATTGCTGGTAATTAGCTCCAGAAAGATGGTCACCAATACAGTGGCCCCTTATTTGAATAAGGGTAGCACAATCTATGAGTGGATAGAAATGGAGGTAAAGATTAGTGGGCATATTTAGGTGTGTCAATATTGAGCGGTCAAATGCAAACATTAGACACAGGGTACATACCTTGTAAAGACAGTCAGATTGTATACCTCCTCTTGCTGGGGCAGTGGGAATAAAATGTGTTTCCACTGGCCCAGCATATATAGGGCAGGTGGGGAAATTAGGTTGATTGAAAAGTTCCCACAGGTGTATGTAACCTGGAATTAGTCCGCCCCCATGGGAGGATTCACATAGGTATATACGGCCAGAAATAAATCCATCTCCACTGGCTGCTATTGGCCGCCGTGCAGGGCGGCCGTAGTGTGGCTTCCCCGGCGTCCCTAGAGACCGTTGCTGGTCCGTAGTTACATCATCCCCGACGTAAATAACGTGACGTGCGTGCGTCGTGCGCACACGCGTGGCCACGCGCATGCGCACGAGGGCGCGCCGTCCGGGGATGTCTAGGGACGCCGCCGGCAAGGAGAATAGTCCTGATTGGGTGCCTGGGACCAGCCCGGGATTAGCCAATCGGAGACAAAAGGAGGAGCTAACAGGTGGAAAATAGCGATCCCCCTTGCCTTGAAGGCATGCTGGTTGACAAAGGGCCACGGGTTAGGCGGGCATGAGGGCAGGTCCGGGGTGGAGGAAACACCTATAACCAAGGATAGAAAGGATATAAAGAATATTAGACATGTGCACACTGAAATATTTCGTTTCGGAATTTCGTTTTCGTCCGAAAAATAAATTTATTTAGTTACTCCCGAAATTCGTTTTTATTTATTTAGTTTTTCGTT
This sequence comes from Lithobates sylvaticus, assembly GCA_028564925.1. Taxonomy (NCBI): domain Eukaryota; kingdom Metazoa; phylum Chordata; class Amphibia; order Anura; family Ranidae; genus Lithobates; species Lithobates sylvaticus. The sequence goes on from CM053030.1 coordinate 365,651,610, forward strand.
AAAAATTGCATTCGTCCGAAAATCCAAATGAATTAAGGTCGAATCTGTCATTGAAGGCTTATGGTGTCTTTCGAAAGTTCAAAGAAGATTCGACGGAGCAGCTAAACTGTTTGACTCTGTATAGTTTAGCTGCAATTCCACCCAATTCCAGCAGCAATCTTTCCTCTCTACGTCGAATCTTTCCTCTCTGCGTCAAATCTTTCCTCTCTACGTCAAATCTTTCCTTTCTACGTCGAATCTTTCCTTTCTACGTCGAATCTTTCCTTTCTACATCAAATCTTTTCTCTCTATGTAGAATAATCTTGGACTAATAGAGTTAAGGTTAGGCACATTCGACCACAGGTTCAATGGACACAGATTGTTATTGTCAGCGTCAAATCTCCTATCTATATCGAACTGTTGTCACAACGAAAATAAAGCTTTTGTTTATTTGTTTATGTCGGATCTTTCGTTTTTCGGATTCTGCACTTTCGTTATCATTTGTTAAAACGATAACAAAAATACCTGAAATTCGGACTAAAATGCATTCGGACGAAAACGAATGCACATGTCTAAAGAATATAAAGTTGATCTGTCTATGGCTCTAATGGGACATAAGTATATGACCACAGAGGGCTTTATTCTTGCCTCTCTTCCATTAAGGCCAGATTTGTGGAGTGCATACTGTAGTTACATAGTCACATAGTTAGGTTGAAAAAAGACACAAGTCCATCTAGTTCAACCATAAAAATAAATAAATAAATAAAAAGTAATATCATACAAATCCATATACACAATCCTATACCCACAGTTGTTCCAGGGGAAGCGAAAAAGCCCAGCAAATCTAATTTTCTACAGCATGGGGAAAATAAAATTCTTCCTGATCCCCCGAGAGGCAATCGGATTTTCCCTGGATCAACTTTACCTATAAATGTCAGTACCCAGTTATATTATGTAAATTTGGGAAATAATCCAGGCATTTCTTAAAGCAATCTACTGAGGTGGCCAGAACCATCTCTGGAGGGAGTATATTCCACATTTTCACAGCTCTAACTGAAGAAACCTTTCCTTAATCTCCTCTTCTCAAGAGAGAATAAATTCAGTTCCTCTAATCTATCCTCATAGCCGAGTTCCTCCATTTTTAAAATAGTCGCTCAGTCGATGAACCCGGTATGCTTAGAGCCCCCAGCAAACGAAACCCAAGATTTCTGCAATGAGTTATCAGATTTTTTTCATTGACAAAATCGACAACATCCGGAAAATAATTCATCAGAAAAAAACAACCAACCACAGTCAACCAGAGCGAAAAGAAGATATCGTCACGAATACCCCACAGCCACCAAAGTTTTCTTTGATCCCAATCACCTCGGACACCACCATAAATATCATCAAAAACCTTCAGAGACAGTACATCTCCTATTGACATCATCCCCACAAAACTCCTGAAAGAATGTTCCGACATCTTGGCTCCCACCATAACTCACCTCATAAATCAATCGTTCAAAGAAGGGATTGTTCCGGGCGCCCTCAAACAAGGCATCATCAAACCCCTGCTAAAAAAAAAAAACCTTGACCCTCAGGACCCAAACCACTGCAGACCGATAACAAGCCTTAATAACATCTCCAAGATTATGGAGAAGGCGGTGGTACAACAGATACAACGCCACCTGGACACACACAAACTCCTGGACCCCCTACAATCAGGCCATGGTACAGAAACAGTACTCCTGAAGATTTGGGACAACGCCCTTGAAGCAGCAGATGGCGGAGAATCATGTCTCCTGGTACTGTTGGACCTCAGTGCAGCGTTTGATACTGTGGACCACAAAACTCTACTCATCCGCCTTACAGAAGTAGCAGGAGTCACAGACTCAGAGCTACAATGGTTTGCATCCTTCTTAGGAAATCGTTCTCAGACAGTGAAACTAGGGGCATTCACCTCTGAAACCCAGGCAATCTCTTGTGGAGTCCCTCAAGGATCACCCTTGTCGCCATTGCTCTTCCACATATACATCCGCCCTCTCCTCAAAATAATCAGAAGTTCAGACCTCTGGTTCCACTCATACGCTGACGACACCCAACTATATGTTTGGATCACCGGACAAAAAGACCATCATCAGCAATTAGAAAAATGCCTCACCCTGATAGACGACTGGATGACCACTAGCTCCCTTAAGCTCAACAAATCGAAAACAGAACTTCTTATTCTTCACGCAAACCAAAACTCCCGAACCAAGATCGATTGGACACCACCCACCATCTTTGGACAGATCATCTCCCCAAGGACCAAGGTCAAGAGTCTCGGAGTCATTTTTGACTCAGAAATGTCAATGGATGCACAAATAGGAGCAGTAGTCAGTGGTTCTCACCATCTGCTCCGCCTGCTATGCAGACTCATCCCCTTCATTCCAAAGGAGGACAAAACAGTGGTGGTTGGAACACTCATTAATTTACGACTGGACTACGCAAATTCCCTTTACATAGGATTACCCCAATATCCACTTGCGCGCTTACAACTCATCCAAAACACGACGGCAAGGCTGATAATAGGAAAAAAACCCTGGGAATCAATCTCCCCTTCCCTGAGGAACCTACATTGGCTAAACGTAAAGAATCGGGTCACATTCAAGACCCTCTGCCTCACCCACAAATGCGCCCATGGAGACGCTCCACAATACCTTTGCGAGAAGATAACACACTACACACCCAATCGCAGTCTTCGATCATCTAACCAAAACCTCCTCCTCATTCCCAAATCCCGCTACAAAGCAAAAGGGGAACGGAGATTCGCTGTTCAAGGACCACGGCTATGGAACGCTCTACCAACCGACATCCGCATGGAAGAAAACCATCAGGCCTTTAGGAAAAAACTCAAGACCTACCTTTTCTAAGAAGGGTGACAACAAAGCACCCATTCAGCGCCTTGAGGTGATTCAGTTCGCATTGTAGCGCTATACAAATCATTCATTCATGTCTCTTATCAGTCTGGTTGACCTTCTCTGCACTTTCTCAGTTCCCCCATATCCTTTTTGTGAACTGGTGCCCAAAACTGAACTGCATATTCCAGATGAGGTCTTATCAATGATTTGTACAGAGGCAAAATTATACCTCTCTCTCTGGAGACCATACCTCTCTTAATACAAGAAAAGATTTTGCTTGCTTTGGAAACCGTAGCTTGGCATTGTATGCTATTATTGAGCTTATGAAAAACAAAGTAAGTCCTTAAGCGCTAAAACTGACATAATGATAAAACCATTGTGTTGTCTAATATATGTCCAAAATGCAGAATCCAGTGCAGCCGCCAACTCCTGGAGGGAAGTAAGTAAACGAAATTAACAAAAAATGCAGCGCTCAATGGTTTCAAGCAAATAAGGATTGTTATGAGTCATAAAAACAATCAAATATGTTTATTGGATGCATCTGAAATGATAATTAAAATGGAAAAGTCCTCCATGCTAAAATCCACCATAAAACATAAATTCCACTGTTGGATACATGTTGATTAAAAATAAGAATTGAAGTACTCCAATATGTAGTTACATATACCGTATTTATCGGCGTATAACACGCACCCTGATTTTAAGAGGGAAGTTTCAGGGAAAAAACTTCACAGCACACGGACCCCCCTGCACAGCACACGGACCCCCCTGCACAGCACACGGACCCCCCTGCACAGCACACTGACCCCCCTGCACAGCACACTGACCCCCCTGCACAGTATCCATGCACAGTACAAGCCTCCTGTGACAGTGCTTCCAGCATACCTTTAGGGGTTGAGAAGCTCCTCCTGTGTCACGGTCAGTGTAGATGGGGGCTTCTGTGTGCTTCAATTAAATCAGCTCTCGTGGACCCGGTCATGTGACTCTCCTCTGCTGGTTCATTGAGTGTTACATGCCCGCTCTCCCCCTCCAATCAAAAGCTACAATCGAGGAGGAGGCGGAGCGGGAGGAGAATGGTCATCTGAACGGAGCAGAGGAGTGTCACATGACCGGGTACACGAGAGATGAAGCCGCCTCCTCCAATCACAAACTACAATCGAGGAGAAGGCGGAGCGGGAGGAGGAGAGCAGCACAGCCGGCTTCTGCTTACAGGTACCGGCATCGGGGGTGACGCAGGGGATAGATGTGTGGGAGGGTGCTGGCATTTACTGAAACAGGGCCAGGAAGGTCAGGGGCGGCCAGCCCGACACCCTCCCAATGAGGCGGACCGCCCGATCCCCGCCCCCCCATCGGTAAAAAAATGTTTATACGCCGATAAATACGGTACTCCAATATGTACTCCAGTACTCCAATATGTAGTTACACACTGAACCACTTCACCCCCGACAGGCTCTCTAAGGCATCCTTTATCCAAGGTGTGGTGTACTGGTTAGGAATGGTCCTCTGGTTCAGGGTCCTATAATCAATGCATAGCCGTAAGGACCCGTTCTTCTTACTTACCACCACTATTGGAGAGGCGTAAGGACTCCGGGACTCTCTGATAATGCCCGTCCTTTTGAGTTCAGCCAGCTGTTCCCTCAGGTCTTCAAGATCCCCCAGTGGGATCGTCTGACTCTCTCCCAAAAGGGCTGGAAGACCAGCCGAATTTGGGGTGTTGCACTCTTCGCCAGCCCCACGTCAAACTCACTTTTGGAGAAAGCCGTCTTCCATCTCAGGAGTTGGGTTCTAGCTCTCTCCATTCTGGCAGGAGTGAGAGGTGTGTTCTTCGGATAGAATTCTTCCTGGGGAATCTCTCCACCTTGTTCTCCTATTGAACCACACGCCGAGACTGTGGTTTCTGGGCTGACCTGTCCTAACAGTGTTCTGGCTGGCACCCTCACTGGCACAGCTGCTGAGTTGCGGACACTAACTAAAATCTTGCCTTGGCTCCTCTTCAATGCCTTGGTTGGCAATACTTCAGGGATAAGTTCCAATCCTTTATGTTCTCTCTGGCTTGAAGTCTCAAGGAAAATGAAAGGGCCCGGCTTTTTCCAGCTTAACTTGATGGAGGCTTTCAGGCAGACTACTTCACCTGGCTGGACCAGTCTCTCTTTCTTGTCCAGAAGCCAGATTTTCCCCACTCCCTCTTGTGGGGCCTCCTCTTCTTGTTTAAGGTCTCGATACACCTGGGCTAGCATGGGGTGTATTTTTTTGGGGGGGGGTCCTTTTCTGCAGTACAAGCGGTGTAAGTAGTCTTCTCACCAAGTCGGTGTTCGTTCCAATGATGAGGGAACTTTTGTCAGCCCCTGGAGGGCGAGGGCACACCACTGCCAAGGTGTCAAAGGTCTCTGCCTTTCCTGCTGTACTCGGAACTAAAGTGAGTTTGACAGGCAGGTAACCATCATAGGGGAAGTTCTGTGTCCCTAACCCCCATATCGCCAGTTCCTCCAGTTTCTGTAATGGCAGGTGCTTGAGATGTTTGTCATAGAGCAATGTCACTTGAGCTCCAGTGTCCGGCAGGGCTTTTGTGTATATCCCCTCTATTTGGATAGGGACAATTGGAGAGGGCCCCACTAACTTGGGAGGAAGTCCACGGGAAGTGGCACTTTTGGCCTGCTTAGTGGCTTGTACCATTACACTTGGCTTTTGTGGCTTCTCCTTCTTCCGCCTTGACTTGGCTGCAGTCCCAGGGGTCTGGTGCATATAGGTTGATTTGGAGTTGGCTATTGTATTAGGGCGCCCAGTTTACTCCTTCACTGGGGCCCTCTGAAGTTTTCCGCCAGTTTTTGGGATTTGGTCCCTGTTTTTGGGCTTGGGCATACTCGCCTAAGGTGTCCCACCCCTCTGCAGTTGAAACAGGACTTGAGTTCTTTTACCACTGTGGGACTTAGCAGTTCTGTGGGTACTTGAATCCCTCTATCTGGGGAGTTGGTGTGCATGGCAGTCAACAGAACCATCATTTCCATCAACTGTGCCACCTGTGTCCGGAGAAGTTCGATCTGAGGGTCACCACTAGTGGCACTAGTAATCCTGATTTCAACCACTGACTTTGGCCCTTGGACTTTTTCCTTTTTCCTCTCAAGAATGGCCTCCTCTTCGCACACAGTTCTGATCAGATCCGGGTACTTTAGGATGCCACCGTTTTGACGGGCCCTTAACTGGAGCATTATGGGGTCCAATGGTTTGGCACCCTTCAGGACTTGCTTTGCTCTTGTTTCATCCACTTCTCGGGGGTCTAGTCCTTTCTTTAGCAAGATCTAATGTAGGACTCTAACCACCCCATGTAATCTGACAGCTTTTCTCCTGCTTGTTGATGGGTGTGTTCCAATTGGTAAATTAGGTCGGAGACCTTCTCTGTCCGCCCAAACACATCCTGCATTAAGTCTAAGTAGTCCTGAGCCTTGCAGTTCTGCTTGCTGAGCTTTAGATTTCGGATAGCTTCTGAAGAAGGCCCTCTCAGGCTCTTTGCAATTCTTTGTTTTTTGTGTGTTTCAGGGATGTCCCACTCATCAGTATATCGGACGAGCCCCAACGTGTAGCACTGACCCCCGAAGGAGCTGCTGATTTGATTTGGGCCTGCACTCTGCTAATAACCCCACTGACTTAACTCAGTCCCCTTGACACATCTGTGGTGCAATACAATACAATACAATATAGTACAACACAATATACCTGATCCACTGGCTCCACCTGCTGGGGGAAAAACAATACTCCACACAATGGGGTACTAAAACAAAAGTATATTTTACTGTAAGTACTTATAAACAGGTGGTTACAAGAATTTTACTGTCATCCCAACATAGAATGACAGGACAATGAATTTTGATCAAACAATTATAAACAGTATAACTACAAGGGAGCTCCCCCTACTTTTATAGCTATTTGTGAGATCTCATTTAAAGTACTCAGTCTTTAGTCTTCTTGTCTTCTACTAGCTATGATAGTTTCTTATAATTTGTAATCCAAAAGGTAAAGTGATTTAGATTGAGTTAAAGATGATCCTGGTGTTGCTTCCGTAACTATAATACAATGCTTGAGATGCAATAGTAAATAGGCCTTATGCCTGCCTAGTGTCAGTTGTTGCACTCCTCCTCCGTGGGACTATGGATCCCAGCGAGGTCTGTATATGAGTCTGACTGGGTGCAAAAGTTTAATAAACGGTGGGCCGCAACCCGCTCACCAACTGGATCGGAAGCTCAGTATGGTAGCTTTGGTCCGGTGTTTGTAGCTTGCTTCTATGTCAGCCAGCTCCGTCACTCCATGATATTCCGCTGGGTGAACCCGGTCCTCTGATGCTCAACCGAGTGTCTCTGGATCTCTCCAATCCGGTCACTGTCTCTCTGACACCGTCAGGTCACTCACACAATCAATTTGAGTTGCGCTCCGCAATGGCTGTAGGCTGCTTCTTCTGGGAGGCCTCCTCACAAGTCCTCACAGGCAGGCCATGCGTCCCGAAGAGAGCTAAGATGGCCGCTCAGGCTCCTTTTATGTCCTACCCAGCATGCACTGTCAGAGAGGGTGTACATGGGTAGGTCACCCGGCATCCTGGGTATAAAGGTCAACTCTCCCAAGTAAATAACAGTCACTTCCTGTAATTAGCTTAGTGCTTTGTGAAATAAAAATCAGTCCACTGTTAAGCCCCATACACACGCTCGGATTATCCGAGGACCAGGTCCGTCGGATCATGTCCGTCGTACTTTGTCCGATGTTGGTTTTGCGTACACACGGTCGGACAAAGTTGTCGGAAAATCCGATCATTCTGAACGTGGTGACGTTCGTTGCGTAGGACGGGACTACGTAGAGGCTAGTAGCCAATAGCTTTGGTCTTGTAATGTGAACTGAGCATGCGTAGCACTTTGTCCGTCGGACAACCGTACACACGATCGGATTTGGTGTGATCGGACCGTGTTGACGGCAAAGATTTCCAGCAGGAGATAAGACTTTGTCCGTCGGACAAACCGACGAACACTGTCCGATGGTGCATACACACGGTCTGATTTTTCAACAACCTTGTCCGATCGGACAGAATCCATGAAACAGTCCGACCGTGTGTATGGGGCTTTAGTGTTTGGCTGCTAGATGATGCCAAATACTAAGCCATAGAAACGTCCATATACTTTCATTAAAATGCTAACATACATTAGTAAACAAGAATGTCAGCACTACATACGTTTTCAGTAGAGTAGTGGGGAATGGAATCTATATCAAGTTTGTTTTGCTGTCTATGTCCATACTGGGAAATTTTCCCTTCACTTCTCAATGAAAGTGGGTTAAAGAGACAACACATAATTGGACATCTCTTCACTGGAGACAAATCACAGCAACATAAACCTTTTTTTAAAAGTAGATGTAAAGTTGCAAAATTTAAAACTGTGATCCCTATTAACCTCATTAATTGTCTTGGTGTCACAGATATAAAAAGAGAGCTACATCTTCCATGACAGAATCACTGATAAAACTTAAGAGATGATCTTATTCTTCCTGGCTCTTTTCAAAAGAGTAATAGATAGGTTTTAGTTGAAGTTTCACTTTAAAACATTAAAACTAAAAGCCCTACCTAGGAGCAGATACAATGGGGAACCATTTCATTTGATGGGTAGAGAACCCTCTTCTGTGTGCTGCTTTGTTTCACTTTGTTACTGTGGACCATGTTTTCCCAACTACTGAGCTAAACCCCACCCAAATGTAATTTCACTGTCTTGATGTCGGAGAACATTCTGTCTTTAACTGGGCTTCATTGTTTATTGATTTTTGCCCATGTTTATTTTTCTGCCACTAGCAATTAACTTTGCATGTATGATATGTTTAGCACTTTATAAGTACACATTTATCCAATATTTGTCACCTATACGTCTTTTAGTGTTGGTTCCACTCACATTGATTTTCATTGTATATCAGCCCTGCACATTTTTCCTTCACCTGCCACTATAATACCCTGACCTCCTTAATGGCACCCCAATGCAGTCGTGGCAAATTCCAACACGCAACACTGACGCTCAAAAGAAGCTACTGCTCCTTTTTGAGCGACAAGCTTCGCGCGCTGCAATTTTGGCAGGGGGGGGATGCCGGTTCCATATATAGGATCCGCCCCTGGTTCCAAATGCCCTAGGTACGCCCCTGTTTCTATACACTTATTTCTACATTTCTGAACATGCAGAAAGGGTTAAAAAATGTACAACACACCTCTTATTATAATGAACTTTAAACCTTTTTAATTAAATTCTGAATTAAACATCTATTAACAATAGACATGCTAATGTATAAATATGAGACAGTGAATGATTTCATTATTACTTTGTGTCAATCAACCTTTTTATATAGTGGGTCCATCTCTACATATATGGCACTAGCACAATCAAATTATTCAGCAGTCAAAAACTCATATTTCTCTAGGCTAAAATATGGATCAAGTTGCATAAAATTATTTATACTTGACAATAAAGGAAACTGTGTGACAGGCAAAGTTCATCTGCTGATCTGAAAGCTGAAGGAAAAAGAATAGCATTTTATTTTAGCAACGTATATTACCAAAAATGAATTACATGAACAGATAATATATTGAACCTTGTTAAAATAACTCAGTGAAACATATTAAAGCCTTTAATTTGAACCAAAAGAAATAGCAGAAAAGGGCATAGAGAAGATTGTTAAAATTAACTTGTAGTACGGTACTTCTATTTCATAGCATCTCTAAAGAACTAGAACACTATCAGCCAAGGGCAATAAACTGACAGGTATATCATGTACTTGCTTTTTTCACTATTAGCTATAGAAAACATATTTTCCATCTAATTATGACATATTACATTGTAATAGTCAGTTTAATTAGAGATAAGCAAATCTGTGGATTTGGCATACTGTATATAGAAAATTTAGCAAATATATTTTTTTGCCAAAATGTTTTGATTTAATTAATTATGTAGAGGCACACATTCATAAATTGTATTACTCTCTGTATATTGGACAGATCTATCTATCTGTAATCAAATGCTTTGTAAATGTAGTTGTCTAAATATATTAGATTTGCAGAGTTCAACAGATTCCGTAATTAGTTTGCTAAATTCTACATTTAATCAGTCATAAAACTATATTTTGCTTTTGTAGAACTCCATAAGTCTAATACACTTATAACAATTCATGTTTCTAAAAAATATAACATTTACTAAAGGAGTCTCATTTAGGTAGGCTGTGACCTACCAAAATGAATATTAGTAAATAGGATGAACCTGTGTTCACTTTGAATACCCATCATTTGTAAAGTGAACATACACTTTACAAAGTGAACAATGATTTTTGCTCCTTCTGTAAATCAACTCACTGTCTTTTCAAAATCATATAGTGTACACGTCCAATACATGGCACATATTTAAAGTTTAATTAATCTTTGCTTTACATTTACCAATGCAGATATGTTTATAAGATATGGTAAACATGTAAGAAAACTGTAAACCTCTTGAATAATTTTTTTTAGTGTACCCGTAACATCATATTTCTCAATATTTTCACCCAAGAGTCATATATTTCTTTTCCAACTGAACATTGAGAGAAAGTGCGTGAATGTTTAATGAAAGTTGTATAAACTTTGGGTGAAAACATTGATAACTACACCCTAGACAGAAAGAGAGAGAGGGAGAATTATTTCCAGTGGCTCTTTATGGAATTTTGAAGTAAATATATAAAAATGACTAAAGTGTTTTGAACTACTTCAAATGCCATTTGCCATGTAATAGACGTTTAATTTGGAAGTGTATAAATGACGACAGAAAGTACATTTTTTTTGAAGGTACAGGTAATATTTAATGAAAAATTAGCATAGGCAATAGTATGTTGGCAAAAACTTAGGGGGAGAAGGGTGAAGAAGACACCGCAGCTGTGTTTTATTTTTGGCAAAAACGTGCAGAAGCTAGACATTTCTTTAAATGGGAAAAATTAGGCATTTGAAAGAGTGACAATACAAAAATGCCACTATGGAGCCCAAGTGAATTGGTGGCAAAAATAATAACTGAGATAGTACACCTGCTTAACTTTAGGAGATTTAGGTGCAGACAGTGAGGTAAATCTCTCAAGAGAGCATATGGAGGGAAATTAAAGTTATATAGGGCATATGGAGGAAAAGTATAGTTACTGTAGTTATACAGTAGTTGCTATAATGCTTCAAATTGTATCCCAAAAATAAAGCAAATATCCATTTTTTTTTTTAACTTTACTATGTTGCTGTTAACAATTGAAGGGTTCTGGGACCAAGTTCAGTTAATCAAAAAAAAAGCATTAGTTAATTGTAAACTAAACCAAATATGTTGTTCTTGTATATCAAAAAGTAAAATTTTCCTATATTTTCTTCTTTCAATTAAATCATTCCTGGTAATCCCACCACCAAGGTACAGTATATCCACAAGCACTTCCTTTCCTAGTGTGAAATTGATTAATTAGTAAAGCTTCAGAATTGTCACCCTTAGCTGCGCACTTCCAAGTAGGATTACAACCAAGTGTGCCATCTGGTAGTGTGTTGGCATGTTCTGCTGTAGTCATTGCAGTGATATTTTTTTTCCTCTGTTAAAGTGAACTTTGTCCATTGGAAGTTTATATAAAGAGTATATAGCATGTGCACAGTGTAGGAAGATACAACTTAAACTAAGCTATGGTCAGGAATATGTCACATCCAGCTTAGCTTACAGAGCACAACAGTAAGAAGTATATCATTTACAGCCTGTCTTACAGAGTGCAGTGATCAGGAATGTCATATATTACCCAGCCTACAAAATTCAGTGGTCCGGGGGATTTCAGATACAGCCCAGTGTACAGAGAAGAATAATCAAAAGTATTTCATATACTGCACAATGTACAGAGTGCAGTTGTAAAGAGCATGTCATATACCCGTACAGCCTAGCATACAGAGTTTAGTGGTGAAAGTTACTGTATGTCCTGTACAGCCCATCATACAGAGTGCAGTAGTCAGGGGCATGTCATAAACAGCCTGCTATTCAGAGTGCAATGGTCAGGACAATAAAAAATGGGTGTACTTGCACTCTGCTATGTTGTGCTATTGAGTGCTATAAGACCACAAAATGTATTAAGCAGATCGCTCACACCTATACACACACTCTCTAAACGTGTATCAATGTACAAAATTATATTCAAAAGTGGTGCCGCTTTCCCGAATGCTAATGTGCCTTTAAATGTCCCTTTAAATCTGTTTGCATAGCAATTTTCAGAATCAACATGTCATATCAAACCATATATAACATTAACAAAACAAAACAAGCAATGCATCAGTCCATAAAGTGTCCTTTAGTATGAATTTGCTTGTATATGCTCAATCTTTTATAAAAAGCAGGCTTGTGTTCACATATCCAAACGACTGATTTCTTAATTAGTGTTCACCACTATGTGCTCCAATCAACCACATACAGTGGCTTGCAAAAGTATTCGGCCCCCTTGAACTTTTCAACCTTTTGCCAAAGTTCAAGGGGGCCGAATACTTTCGCAAGCCACTGTACATTAGTGATAATTAGGGATGGGTGAATGGTTCGGCCCGAGCATAAGTTCAGGCCGAACTTTGGTTGTTCGGATGTTCAGCAAACGACAAACATTATGCGTTGTTCGTGGCTAATTTGAAAGCAGCGGAACCCTGTTGAAGTCTATAGGACACTAACATGAAAAAACAAAAGTGCTTATTTTAAAGGCTTATATGCATGTTATCGTTATAAAAAGTGTTTGGGGACCCTGGGGGCATGTATCAATGCAAAAGAAAGTTTTAAAAACTACCACTTTTTTGGGAGCAGTGATTTTAATAATGCTTAAAGTGAAACAATAAAAATGAAATATTCCTTTAACCACTTTCAGACCGGACCAATTTGCAGCCAAAGGACCAGGCCCCTTTTTGTGATTCGGCACTGCAGCGCTTTAACTGACAATTGCGCTGTCGTGCGACGTGGCTCCCAAACAAAATTTACGTCCTTTTTTTCCCACAAATAGAGCTTTCTTTTGGTGGTATTTGATCGCCCCTGCGGTTTTTATTTTTTTGCGCTATAAACAAAAAAGTGCGACAATTTAAAAAAAAAAAACGCATTCTTTTTTATTTTTTGCTATAATAAATATCCCCCAAAAATATATTTAAAAAAAATTTTTTTTCCTCAGTTTAGGCCGATACGTATTCTTCTACATATTTTTGGTAAAAAAAAAATCGCAATAAGCGATTATTAAATTGGTTTGCGCAGAAGTTATAGCGTTTACAAGATAGGGGATAGTTTTATACCATTTTTATTAATAATTTTTTTTTATTAGTAATGGCGGCGATCAGCGATTTTTATTGTAACTGCGACATTATGATGGACACATCGGACATTTTCGACACATTTTTGGGACCATTTTCATTTATACAGCAATCAATGCTATTTAAATGCATTGATTCCTGTATAAATGACACTGGCAGTGAAGGGGTTACACACTAGGTGGCAGTGTAGGGGTTAAGTATGCCTAGGGGTGTGTTTCTTACTGTGGGGGGGGCGTGGCTGTCAGCTAGTGAATGCTGATCTCTGCTCCAATCACAGGGAGCAGAGATTGGCGTTGCTAGGCAGAACGGGGAGATGCTGTTTATTTCCACATCTCCCCATTCAGCCTTCCCGTGAGACGATCGCGGGTATCCCCGTGGCGATCCAGTCCGCAAGACCCGCGACCGGCCTCACGGGCGTCCCGACCGGCGCGGGAGCGCGCCGCTCCCGGCGCGCTCCCGATGGCACGGACGGCAGTAAAAAGGGACTTATATATACACCCTCCTGCCTGTCCGTGCCATTCTGACGACGTATATCGGCGTGCGCCGGTTGGGAACCGGTTAACCACTTCCCACCCGGCCACTGTACATATACGGCCGGGTGGGAGCCGTCTACTTCTAAATGGACGTTCCGGAATGTCCTTCAGAAGTAGAGGGATCGTGCCCGCGCAGCGGCGCAATCACGATGCGGCCCTGTCACGCGGACACGGCGCATCTCGGATCGGCAGGAGGGCTCGGTGATTGGCCCTCCTGATCACATGACGGCCGTGTCGAATCACAGCCGTCATGTGATGTAAACAAACAGCCGGTTGCTAGGCAATCGGCTCTCCTCTCCTCACACGGAAGTCATCGGTGAGGAGAGGAGAGCGGATCGCTGCAGCTGGCTGGTGATCAGTGAGTATTAGCTGTTTTTTTTACAGCTTTTTACTCACTGATCACCAGTGTAGTGTCCCCACAGTAAAACACACATGTCCCCACAGTAAAACACACATGTCCCCAAATAATAAAAACACATGTCCCTCACATATGTCCCAGTAAAATAACATGTGCCAATGATTATCTGCACACATATGTCCGTGATCACCTGCACACACCTGTACATGATCATTTGCGTACATATGTCCGTGATCACGCAAACCAATTATTATACACTTAACGGAATTTTTTTACAAAAAACATGTAGCAGAATACATTTTGGCTTAAATTTATGACAAAATTTGATTTTATTGGATTTCTTTTTTTTTTCTTTCTGCTATGTTTTCACTTATATCGCAAAAAATAAAAAACGGAGTCGCGAATAAATACCACCAAACTAAAGCTCTATTTGTGCGAACAAAATGATAAAAAATTAATTTGGTTACAGCATTGCATGACCGCGCAATTGTCACTGAAAGTGCGAGAGCACTGAAAGCTGAAAATTGGTCTGGGCAGGAAGGGTGTTTAAGTGCACAGTAAGCAAGTGGTTAAATATCGTACCTGGGGGGTGTCTATAGCATGCCTGTAAAGTGGCTGAGTTTTCCTGTGTTTAGAACAGTACCACAGCAAAATGACATTTCTAAAGAAAAAAAAAAAGTTATTTAAAACCGATCAGGAATGAATTGTCGGGTCACGGCATTATAGATAAAGCTCATTGAAAAAAACAGCAGGGTCCCCCCCCCCCCCCACCCAGTCCATTACCAGGCCCTTCAGGTCTGGTGTGGATATTAAGGAAAACCTCATGCCAAATTTTAAAAGAAATAGCGTAGGGGTACCCCTAAAATCCATACCAGACCCTTATCTGAGCACGCAACCTGGCAGGCCGCTGGAAAAGAGGGGGGGACGAGAGAGAAAAAAGAAAAGAAAAAAAGCCGCAATAGCTCCGCTCCATGGGAGGCTCCCGCCGAGTGACACTTCTTCTCGATGATAGCTGTTATATAGCTGAGGGCGGGGCCACTGGTGATGTAAACAGACGATCCCACCTTCCTCTGACGTCTCCCGTTTATGAGGCCCTTGTTCCCATCAACATGGGGACAAGATGCTTTGGCGGATACTCCAAAGCACCCTCCCCATGTTGAGGGCATGTGGCATGGTATGGTTCAGGTTCTTTTCCTGAGGCCTGCTAGGTTGCATGCCCGGATACGGGTCTGTTGTGGATTTTTTGGGGGGACCCCTATGCCATTTTTTTTTATTTTGGCGCAGGGTTCCCCTTAAAATCCATACCAGACCTGAAGGGCCTGGTATGGATTTTGGGGGAACCCCCACGGGATTTAAAAAAAAATATTTTGGTTCAGGGTTCCCCTTAATATTCATACCAGACCCAAAGAGCCTGGTAATGGACTGGGGGGGGGGGACCCATGCCATTTTTTTCAATGAGTTTTATCTATATTGCCAAGACCCGACAATTTACATTACAGCCGCAATCAGTTTTAAATTCCTTTTTTTCCATTAGAAATGGCATTTTGCTGTGGTACTGTTCAAAACACAGGAAAACTGCACCACTTTACAGGCATACTATAGACACCCCCAGGCACGATATTTAAAGGAATTTTTCATTTTTATTGTTTCACTTTAAGCATTATTAAAATCACTGCTCCCGAAAAAACTGTAGTTTTTAAAACTTTTTTTGCATTGATACATCTCCCCTGGGGCAGGACCCGGGTCCCCAAAAACTTTTTATGACAATAACTTGCATATAAGCCTTTAAAATGAGCACTTTTGATTATTCATGTTTGTGTCCCATAGACTTTAACAGTGTTCGTCTGAATTTTTTGCCTGCTCGCAAGTTCTGGTGCTGACCGAAACGGGGGGTGTTCAGCTCATCCTTGATAATCCCCTCATCCGATGTTCCCCTTACCTGGGCGATAAGGCCAACCAATGGTCCCTCTCTGGGGATCTGTAGTTTGCTGTTTCTCTCCTTTGCTGATAATCTTGAGATTAGAATCCTCCTTATCCTCCTTATCTTACACTTATCTCCATACGCCCAAATCATAAAGAGAGAAAGCGGGACACAGTGCTTTATTATCTTTTAAAACAACCAGTTTATTAAACACTAATGCCCCATTCACTCCAGTGTGAAAGCCGGCGGGCTTTCACACTGGAGCGGTGCGCTAGCAGGACGGTAAAACATTTCCTGCTAGCAGCATCTTTGGAGCGGTATAGGAGCGGTGTATTCATTAGTGTTTTGTTTTTTTCTCTCCCTCCTCTATCTCTCGTGTTTTTTGTGGGATGGTTTAACGAAAGAGGAGGGAAGGAGGAGAGGCGAGGATGCAGAGATAGGGAAACATGGAGTAGATGATAAAGAAAGATAAGGGGTATAAGATAGGGAGATATATAAAAATGTATGATATGGTAAATATAAATATATTACAGCTCTAAATATGACAAATAAGAAGCAATGAGGACACAGTACTGGCTCAAGTTGCTCTGACTCAAGCCTCTGGGCATGACTGTACCCCCCAATTAACGTCTCTCCTCCAGGTGGAGGAAAAAGCCTGAGACGTTGGGAAATTGTATTTATTTTTTTCCCGGAGACAGATCTGTTTTTTCACATCGGGTCTACTGGGTAAGGGAGGAAGAGGAGAGAGGAAGGAGGGTTACAGGGGGGAGAATCCTCTTTTTTTTTTTTGTGGGTCCTCTCTTTCCTCTCCTCCCCCTTTTTTTTTTTTTGTCTTTCCCCTTCTCTCTCTCTCTTCCCCCTCTTCCCCTCTCTCTCCTGCTCTCTCTGTCTCTCTCTTCTCCCGTGTGGGAACCCTTAGGGTTTCTCTCCTCTTTTATTCTCTCTTGATAGATAGACAATAAGAAACAGAAATGACAAGAATAAATTTTATATCGTATAATGTCAAGGGGCTAAACAATCCCGAAAAACGGGTTAGAGTGTTAACAGAGTTGAGGAGACATAAATCACATGTCACCTTCCTACAGGAGACACATTTTAAAAGGGATAAAATCCCATGGCACAAAAATTCTGATTTCCCAAATATGTATCACAGTGCGTTAGATGATTCTAAATCCCGAGGGGTGTCGATTTTAATATCAAGACAGACAACATGGAAAGAAACTGGGGTGATCACCGACAGGGAGGGTCGTCTCCTTATTGTCAAAGGGATATTAGGGAAACAAAAAATCACTCTAGTCAACTTATATCTGCCGAATGAACATCAGGTAAATGCACTAGAGGAATACCTACACAGAGTACAACAACACAGAGAGGGAGTCTTAGTAGTGGGAGGAGATTTTAATATGGCCTTAGACCCATTAAAAGACACATCAAAAGGCTCATCACACCTTTCTTATGCCAAACTAAGCAAAGCAAAAAAAAAACTACAAGAACTTCAGCTAATAGATAGCTGGAGGGCTGTTCATGCACAGGATAGGGATTATACTTTCTTCTCAACACAATACAAATCCTATTCTAGAATCGACTATATTTTTGTATCCCAAAATTTAATTAAATCGGTAAAAGAAGCGGTTATAGGGCCATTTACTTTTTCAGACCACGCGCCAATTAAATGCATAATAGAGATGGAGGAGGGGGAGTCGAGAGAGTGGCACTGGAAGATAAATGAATCTTTACTTAAGGACAGTGAGTATGAGGAAAAACTAAAACTGGAGTTGGATTCCTTTTTCTCTACCAATGATACAGATGAAATAACACCATTTTGTCTATAGGACACACATAAATGTGTCATGAGAGGCATATTTATTGCACTGGGGACACATACAAAGCGTAAAATGAATGCTCAAATTGACTCATTGCTTAAACAAATTGGTGAGCTGGAAATATTACATAAAAAATCCCAGGCACAAGCTGTGGAACAAGAACTAACAGTATTAGGGAAAAACTCAATCTCCAAATAATAGAGAGAGCGAAAGCCAAATTAACAAGGGGAAAACTGACTTTCTATGAATTTGGAAATAAGCTGGTGAAGATGCTAGCAAACGCGCTTAGGGAAACTAACACGGTAAAACATATAGCAAAAATTCAAGCAACAGGAGGGGAAATGGTAAACACACCACAAAAAATAGCCCAGGCATTTAAAGAATATTATGAAAATCTGTATCATATATAGAAAAAGGAATCTAAGATAGTAGATGCGCAAGGGAAAGAAGAAATAGCTAAAGAATATATTAAAAGTTCAGAGATGCCGAAACTCCCAGCAGAGATAGTGACAGCACTTGATATACCAATATCAATAGAAGAATTTATGAAAGCAATAAAGCAACTTAAACTGGGTAAGGCTCCGGGGCCAGAAGGGCACACCCTATCATACTATAGAAAGTTTGCAGAGAGATTGGCTCCGATATTTGTGGCTGCATTTAACTCCATAAGAGATGGAAAGAAAATACCAAAAGAAACTTTACTGGCACACATAGCAGTTATTTGGAAGGAAGGGAAAGACCCCTCTATATGTCCCAGCTACCGTCCCATATCTCTACTAAATGTAGACCTTAAAATATTCACGGGAATATTAGCAACAAGGTTGATAGAACATATCCCAGACCTGATACATCCGGATCAAGTCGGTTTCACACCGGGAAGAGAGGGAAGAGAGAATACACAGCGTGTAGTGAGCACAATCCACCTGGCACAAAGACAACAAAAAACGTTAGTGATAGTATCTGCTGATGCAGAAAAAGCCTTTGACCGGGTGGATTGGGTCTATCTAAAGGCAGTGTTACAGCATATAGGAATGGGAGAGGGAATGATGAGATGGATATCTTACATATATTTATTACCAAGTGCAAGGGTTAAAATAGCAGATAGAATCTCGGAGCCTTTTCTCATCCAGAATGGTACACAATAAGGGTGCCCCCTCTCGCCCCTGATCTTTATCCTGACGGTAGAACCGTTTCTAAGGGAAATACGAGCAAATGTAAATATAGGAGGAATAAAGACTGGCAAAGGCGAACAAAAACTAGCGGCGTATCTGGATGACTTAATTTTCTTTGTGACATCCCCAGTAATATCTCTTCCATCATTGTTAAAAGAAATAGAAGAATATGGGAAAATATCTAATTTTAAGGTAAATCAAGGGAAGTCAGAAGCAATGGGAATAGAGATAAGTGTACCCCTATTAAATCTGGTAACCTCACAGTTTAAGTTTAGATGGACGAATAGATATATTAGTTATCTGGGCATAAAAATACCAAAAAATCTAAAAGAATTACTTGAGCTTAATTTTATACCTATGATAAAACAGATTAAAAACAACCTGATAAAATGGGACAACGATATATTTACCTGGTTCGGCAGAACAAATATAATAAAGATGAACGTAATGCCAAGATTCTTATATCTAATACAAACTCTTCCAATAAAAATCAAATCAAAGCCTTTTACGGGACCTGAGATCAAGATTTTTAAAATTCGTATGGGCAGGGAAACCAGTTAGGGTACGGAGGAATATATTGAATAGGAATAGGGCTACCGGACCCAATAAGATATCAAGAAGCCCAACACTTAACAAGGGTAATGGAATGGTGCGGATGTAAAGATATGAAGCCCTGGGTACAGATAGAACAGGCAATAACAGATATTCCACTAGAGGAAATGGTCTGGATACCAGAAAGAGATATACCTTTAGAAGTGAGAAAACATCCAATGGTAGGTGCTACAATGCAGATAATCAAAAAAAATTTCAAAAGAACATCGATTTCGAAAAACCCCAGCCCAATGTCTCCAATCTTGGGGACACCGGAATTTCAACCCGGGATAGAGGATTCGAAAGTTTAGAGCAATAAGAAATAAGGGATATAGTAGGATCATTCATTTCTCAAACAATAATCAGGTTTTGACAAAAACAGAGATTCAGAAAGAAATTGCTATAGATTTAGATTTGTTTTGAGTTATACAGTTAGACGCGTTTATTAGAGCTAAAATAAACAGAAATACAGAAACAAGACAACTAACAGACTTTGAGAATATATGTTTAAAAGGTGAGCCAATGAGACATTCATTATCCTATTTCTACAATATGCTTACAGAGGAAGAGACACCCTGGGAACTTTCTTTCTTACAGGCATGGGAAAGAGACTTGGAAATAACATTTTCCCCAGAACAAAAAAATAGAATATTAACGTTTAATCACAAAGCATCAGTGTCAAGTAGATAACAGGAAGGTGGGTATAAAATAGTATCAAGGTGGTATAGAACACCGAATGTATTACATCGGATATACCCCCAATTATCTGATTTATGTTGGAGATGTCATGGAGCAGAAGGGACAATCTTACATATTTTCTGGGGTTGCCCAAGAATCAGAGAGTTTTGGGAGATGGTGTCTGAAACAATAGAAACAATAACAGGTATGGCCCTAGGGGATAACCCGGCAACATTTTTGTTGATGGATCTCCCCATAGCAGTGGAAAAATTCAAAAACTCCTTAGTAAAACATCTTATACTAGCAGCCAGGGCATGCATTCCTTTGCTGTGGAAGAAAGAGAGTCCCCCGACTAGGGCCCAATGGGTCGCGAGGATAGCCGAAATACAACAGATGGAAAACCTTACTATGGCAATGAAGGATCAAGATGAAAGATACAGGGTAATATGGACCCTGTATATGGCATATAGGGAAAATCAAAATAACTAACTCCAAAGGAGAGGGATATGGAGGAGGGGGAGAGAGGGGGGGGGGGGATCCTTTTCTTTTCACGTTTCTTTTTTTTTTTTGCTGTGTTGTTGTGGATTTGTTTTTGTCTCCCTGAATTAGGGCGTAATTGGGGTTAAGCCAAGAGCTGTGAGAGCTGAAAATGGAAGCAAAATAACTATAGAAGCTAAGAGATACAATTTACAATGTCTAATAATAGAACATAATCTAAGCTGTATTAGATTAAGAATATGTGAATGTATTGAATTGTAAATATGAAATATATGAAAAATAAAGAATTTATAAAAAAAAAAAAAAAATCAGATGGAAGCGTACTGATAGCAGATTGGCTGCAAGTACTTGAGACACCTATTGCTATACCTTCATTCCCCTCAATGCAGGTTTTTGAGGGGTATAGTGGGGTTGGAGATCCCAGATGAGGAGCAATGAGAAGTCATCCTTTTTCTTTGAAGTGGGTCTTTCAAGTGCTGTTGCCAACGGACTGCATGGGAGGTCGTCATATGTCTGGTCAAGCATGTGGTGCCCAAGAGTCTGCTGTTTTGGCCATGCTTGATCCGCTTCAGACATAGCACAGCAATGGTGCGATCTACTGCACATGTGTCAAAAAAGGCCCACACCAAGGAATCTTTTCAAAATCAGCGGGGAGTCAGCAGCGCCCTAAACCTGCGGAGTTCTGCGGTGTGATGCAGTAGGGTGGCTTCCCTTAAGCTGCCCCCTAGAGGACATCCTGCCTCGTTGGAGTTGTGCCTCCTCCTCTCTTCTATCAGGCACCCAAGTAGATTCAGTAAACTCATCATCCCCTCCCTCCTTGTCACTGGAGCATACTTGGCAGTATGCTGGGGCTGGGGGAACATGACTGCCAGTTTCTTGTCCTTCTTGGGACCCCCTCTCTCTAGGCTCACGTTACGCCCTTCCTCAACCTGGAAGCCAACATCGGAGCCTTCAAAACGCTGCACATCCTCCATCAGCATGTACCCGAAACTGTGGTCGAATAGTTCGGGGGACTACTCCATGCATGAGGGTGGGGCTACGGAAGAAGTGACTGTGGACAAGGAGCCGGTGGAATAGGCCGCTTTGGCAGCTGCATTGGAAGGCAAACTACTCTGAGCCTGGATGACAGAGGATGAGGAGGATGAGGATGACTTTATTATCCACTCCACCAACTCTTCTGCATGTTCTGGCTCAATAACACAGCCAGCAGCAGAAAAAAAGGACAAGCGTGCCCCACGGCCACCTGCAGAGGATGCACCATGTCCACGACCAGCACTGTTGGCTGTAGACACAGAGCCTGCTTGCCCTCTTATAGTGGCCTGTGAGCGTCTGCCTCTCCTTGGTGGCCTTCCAGACATGATGTATATTTTGTTTTGCAACACCACACTGCACTGCATTGTGTACTGTGTACACCACCAGAAAAGTAGTAGCAACTGCACTACAGCTGCACTGTATTGTGTACTGTGTACACCACCATAAGTGTAGTAGCAACTGCACTATGGCTGCACTGTATTGTGTAATGTGTACACCACCAGAAAAGTAGTAGTAACTGCACTACGGCTGCACTGTATTGTGTACACCACCAGAAGCATACCTCCCAACATTATGAGATGGGAATGAGGGACACCTACTAGCAAAATGTATGTAGACATAGGACACGCCCCCTGCCACACACCCTTCACACAAAGGAGAATTAACCCCAAAAAAAGGTTAATTAAATCCACAAGTGCTTTTTTACCACCACTATTCCTTTATGATGGCTTTTAAAATGTACAAATGCAGCAATTTAGAAATTGGATAAAAGGTTTAGCACTGGGAAACACTTTTTGAAAGATAAAAAGTGCATTTTATATACAACTATATAGATCAGACCAAAATGAGGGACAAATTAGGAGGAATGAGGGACAAAGGGACATTGCTCCAAATCAGGTCACCAAGCCTCCTGGGTAAAAAGGTCAACCTTCTGATCAAAACAACAGTCACTTCCTGTATTAGTCTTTTGTGCTTTTTCTACAGTAATTAATCATTCCAGTTCAATACCAATATTTGGGCACAAGATGGCTCCAAATACTGAACCACAGCAATGTCCATAGACTTTATATTATAGTATGCACACACACATTAATAAGCAAGGATGTCAGCGCTACACACTCCCCCTACTTTGTCTCTTTGGTCCCCAAAGAGGTTCAAAATGTCACCTCTACCCTGCATTCTTGCCTCTATACGGCCATACAATTCAGACAGAGGAGCTTCCCACCAATTGTCATGTGATGGGGAGCTATCCTGTTCACTCACAGCTGATGCTACCGTGTCTGGTACAGATGTGCCAAGGGGTGAGGTGGGATTGTCCCTTACTGAATCAGAAGTAGAGGGAGCAGGCAGTTCAAGGTTTCTTTTGCTGACATATTGAGGTGCTTCAGAGCATTCGCCCAATGTATCATAAGTCAGTCTACATGGTGGGCGAATGTCTCTCTTTGTTCTTTGCACTTTTGGGGGAACCATTCCTTTTGGACAAATGTCTTCATCCCTCCTCTCAGTGGCTAAAGATGGAGAGTAAATAGGAGTACTGGGCTCTTCTGCGTGATGAGTTGCCGGCACAAATTCTGGGGCCTCTGTCCTAAGAGTTCCATTATTATCCTCTTCTACTTCTAAAGAGATATCAGCATCTGTCTCTGAAGTTTCCGGAGGCCACAGCCAACTCATCTCCGCTTCCTCATCTTCATCTGTAGAGGGTGCAGGCTGAGATATGGTTATTGGCCTACGCACATCGGTGGATGTGGATGGGAGTTCCTCCAATGTACTTATCACGACTGCCTCTGTGAGAGGTAAAAGGTGATTCCGATGCCAGGTTTTCACTGGCCCAGTGATTCCTTCTGGCTTGATTTCATACACTGGGAGCCCTGGAAGCTTCCTACACACAACATAAGGCTGTGATCTCCAGTGATCAGCCAACTTATGCTTGCCTGGGATGCCTAGGTTCCTCAGCAAAACCCGGCCACTTGGTTGAAGATCCTGAACTCTTACTTTCAGGTCAAATTTCCTCTTGTTCCTGTTTTCTCTGGAGTTCGAGATGGCTTGAGCCTGCTCGTAAGCTATCTTCAAGTTCCTCTGCAACCTGTCCACATACCCTCGATGGGAGGTCTCCGATGTGTGATCCAAGGAGGTACCAAAGGCTAGGTCCACTGGTAGTCGGGTTTCACGGCCGAACATCAGTCTGTAAGGCGAATACCCAGTGACGTCACTTTTGGTACTGTTGTAGGCATGAACCAGTGCAGTGATGTGTCTACTCCAATGCGCTTTCTGTTCTGCAGTTAACGTCCCCAACATATTCAAGAGGGTCCTGTTGAACCTTTCCCGTTGAGGGTCCCATTGAGGGTGATAGGGAGTAGTCCTGGACTTTTGTATGCCTAGTAGATCCAACAGTCTTTTTATCAACGTGCTCTCAAAGTCTCTTCCTTGGTCCAAATGTATCCGTTGAGGTAGGCCATAATGGACGAAGAACTTTTCCACGAGAGTCTTTGCCACTGTGGTTGCTTGCTGGTCCCTAGTAGGGAATGCCTGGGCATAGCAGGTGTAGTGATCTGTTACCACTAAGATGTCCCCCTGCCCACTCAGGTCGGATTCCAAACAAAGAAAGTCTATGCAGACCAGGTCCATTGGGCCCTGGCTCCCCAAGTGGCCCATTGGGGCAGCCCTCTGGAGCAGAGTCTTCGGCTGTATACACCTGAGGCAGGAATGACAATAGCTCTCCACTTCTTTCCTCATGCGAGGCCAGTAGAACCTGTCCCTTACTAGCTGAAGAGTCCTCTCGGCTCCCAAGTGACCATGATGGTCGTGCAGAGCGATCAGCACCCTCTCTCTGTGTTTCTTCGGCAGGATCAATTGCCACTTCTCTTCAGGATCATCAGAGGGGCCCCTTCGGTAGACCACCCCTTGTTGTAATTGCAGCCGATCCCATTCTTTCAATAGTAACCGGGCTTCTCTCTTGGGGCTCTTCTGCAGTACATCAGACTGTTGGTTCTCCAGTGCCTTTAACACTAACCCACACAGTGGATCTTCCTCCTGATCTCTCTTGAGGTATTTTTTTGATAGCTTGGGAAGACCCTCTTGTACTACTTGGGAGACATTGCAATAGCACCTGGGTACTCTCACTGAGGACACTCCTACTTCTTCAGCTCGGGCCCCACCTTTCCCGTGTTGACTTGCCCCTTCACAAAGGGCTCTTACCCCTTCGGGAGTAAGTTGAGTCCAGTCTTCTGAGGGATTTTGGGGGTCATGAGGCCTTCTTGACAGAGCATCCGCATCCCAGTTACCAACCCCTGGTCTGTACTTCAGGCTGAAGGTAAACGCAGAGAGAGCAGCCAACCACCTGTGGCCGGTGGCGTCCAATTTTGCGGTGGTGAGCAAGTAGGTGAGGGGGTTGTTGTCCGTCTTTACTACGAATTTAGCCCCGTAAAGGTAGTCCTTCAGCTTGTCTACCACTGCCCACTTCAGAGCCAGAAATTCAAGCTTGTGAGTCGGATAGTTTCTTTCGGCAGGAATCAAACTTCTGCTCACATAGGCGATGGGCCTGCAGATGCCCATCATGCTCTTGATAGTGCACTCCTCCCAGTCCGTCTTGGCTGGCATCCACATGCAGCTGGTATGGTTTGGTAGGATCTGCATAGGCCAAAACCGGAGCAGTGGTGAGGCTCCACTTCAATTGTCTGAAGGCTTCCTCACATTCTGGAGTCCACTGGTCCTGGATGGACTCTTTTTCTTCTGGTCTCTTCCTTTGGCTTCCCCGACTGATCTGAGTCTACACTAGCTTCTTCCTGATTATTTAGAAGCTCAGTGAGTGGTTGGGCTATTTTTGTGAACCCTTCCATGAACCTTCTGTAGTACGAGCAGAAGCCTAATGCCCCATACACACGCTCGGATTATCCGCGGACCAGTTCCGTCGGATCCTGTCCGTCGTACTTTGTCCGATGTTGGTGTTGCGTCGGACAACGTTGTCGGAATTTCCGGTCTGCAAGAACGTCGTGACCTAAGTCGTCTTCCACGAGACTAGAAAAGGGAAGTTCAGCACCACGTCCTGCACCCGTTGGGCTCCTTCTGCTGATCCCGTGTTTATCGCGAGTTAGTTGAAGTTTGGGGACTTACGATTCGCGCTTCTCAGTTTTCTGACTCAGATCGTTACTGCTCTTCAGTTTGTGCTTGTCGTGCGTATCTGTTTATTAGTGCGTGTAGTCAGTTCGCATTTGTTGGTCATTGCGGCCTATATCTTGATATAGGACGCTTTGATTTTCACTGCTTATTGTCTGCTCGTTTCTGGTATTCATTTCGTTCTTTCAGGCCTTGCTGTTTATCGGTGCTTTCTGTTTGTCTGTTCTGACCAGCCGACCGTTTGTGAGCGATGTTTCCCGTACATACTCGTCGCCGAGTTCGTGCTGTACGCGGAATTGGTGTCGTGCTTTTAGCTTTGAGCCAAGACTAGTCCATGAACAGAGGGACGAGGAGTATGTGGACCAAGAATTGGTTGCTTCAGCGTGATCAGTTCTCGCACATGCCTTTGCTTCGTGAGATCCGGGAGAATAATCCTGATGATTTCAGGAACTTTCTCCGGATGACGGACCCCGTTTTTCACCGTCTTTTGGCTTTGCTGACCCCTTTTATCAGCCGGCAGGATACCTGCATGAGACAAGCCATCACTCCGGAGCAGAGGCTTGTGGCTACGTTGAGGTACTTGGCGACAGGGAGAAGCCTTCAGGATTTGAAGTTCTCCTCAGGTATCTCTCCCCAGGCCCTGAGAATTATTATTCCAGAGACCTGTTCTGCCATCATCCAGGTCCTGCAGGAGGACTATATTAAGGTAACATTTCTCCTTTACTATTCCCTTCTATGTATGCTCTGTTTGCTAATGTCTTGTATTTTTGACCTCCTTCCCTAATTACCATGATTGCAATATGCTCTAATATGCTGTGCCCCTTTTCTCCTTCATGCATTTTTCCCTTCACTTACCTCCCCAGCATGCTCTTCTGGCCCAATAGACACCTATGGCCTACTCACTTAAGCAATGTATTTTGTCTGCTGCATAGTATTGTTTTCCCCCAAACACCCCCTAAAACAAATGTTTGCTGTGTGTTTTACTTCATGCAGAGCCCCATTTTTGCAACATTTTTTTAGGGGGGGGGGGGGAAATGTTCTTTTATCTTTCCTGTGGGCTGCCAATAGTGTTAAGTAAGGAGGGTCTGGCCAAACTAGCACACATATTGAGCCATTTGGCAATCAATGAAGTGCAGACGGTTACCTGTCCAACCCCCCCCCCCAAACCAATAGTTATTTTCAATGGCCCATCAGAAGTGGGGGGATTGATGGGGGGTGAGTAATCTGCTAGGGGGACCCTATACTTTTCGGTGCAAATACTTTCCATCTTAACCACTTTGCGCCCGCGCTATAGCCGAAAGACGGCTGCAGCGCGGACGCTCTCTGCTGGGAGGATGTCCCTGGACGTCCTCCTGTTTACTTCCCTAATGCGCGCTCCTGAGAGCGCGCATCGGGGAAGTTCTGTGCTGGCCGTGTCCGTCGGACACAGCCGGTCACAGATCGCTGTAAACGGCCAATCACAGCGGCCGTCTACAGCGAGATCCAGCTGTCCAATGAGAGATGATCTCATATGTTTGCATATGCAGACATATGAGATCATCTGTCAGCGCCGCTCTGCCTCCTCACACAGACAGCGTGTGAGGAGTGAGAGAGGAACGGCGCCGGCGCCGTAAGTAAAAAAAAGAAAAAGAAAAAAAAAGCGATCTGTCCCGCTGCCACCTGTCCCCAGAGTGCCATCAGCCACCTGTCCCCAGTACCACCAGTCCCCAGTACCATCAGCCACCAGTCCCCAGTACCACCAGTCCCCAGTACCATCAGCCACCTGTCCCCAGTACCACCAGTCCCCAGTACCACCAGTCCCCAGTACCATCAGCCACCTGTCCCCAGTACCACCAGTCCCCAGTACCACCAGTCCCCAGTCCCCAGTACCCCCAGTCCCCCGTACAATCAGCCACCAGTCCCCAGTACCACCAGTCCCCAGTACCATCAGCCACCTGTCCCCAGTACCACCAGTCCCCAGAGTGCCACCTGTCCCCAGTACCACCTGCCCCCAGTGCCATCTGTGCCATCTGCCAGTGCCACCTGTCCCCAGTGCCACGTCAGTGCCATCTGTCATCAGTGCCACGTCAGTGCCATCTGTCATCAGTGCCACATCAGTGCCATGTCAGTGCCATCTGTCATCAGTGCCATATCAGTGCCACGTGTCATCAGTGCCACGTATCAGTGCCATCTGTCAAAAGTGCCACCTGTCAGTGTCACGTGCCATCTGTTATCAGTGGCACGTGTCATCAATGCCACGTATCGGTGTCATCTGTCATCAGTGCCACGTATTAGTGCCATCTCTCATCAGTGCCACATGATATCAGTGCCACGTATAAGTTCCATCTGTCAGCAGTGCCACATATTAGTGCCATCTGTCAGTGTCACGTGTCATCAGTGCCCCCGTATTAGTGCCATCTGTCATCAGTGTCACGTGTCATCAGTGCCCCGTATTAGTGCCATCTGTCATCAGTGCCACATCAGTGTCACGTGTCATCAGTGCCACCTGTCATCAGTGCCACGTCAGTGTCACATGTCATTGTCCTGGTGCTCCAGGGCCTTCAAAAGTGTAATAGGTAGTCAACAAGTTAGATGTGTAATTTATGCTCCTAGAACACGTGATGGCGCTCCCTGCATGTTGGGCCTCTCTAAGTGGCCGGGCTGTGTAAAAGTCCCACACATGTGGTATCGTAATACTCAGGAGGAGTAGCAGAATTTATTTTGGGGTGACATTTGTGGTATACACATTGCATGTGAGAGAAATAACCTATTACAATGACAATTTTGTGGAAAAAAATAAAAAAATAATTCATTTTGCAAAGAATTGTGGGAAAAAAATGACAACATCAAAAAGCTCACCATGCCTCTTACTAAATACCTTGGAATGTCTACTTTCAAACAAGTGGTCATTTGGGGGGTATTTGTACTTTCCTGGCTTGTTCGGGTCACAAGAAATGAGATCGGTCACCAGTACATCAGATGTGATCAATTTTGTATAATTTGCACCACAGTTTGTAGACTCTCTAACTTTCACAAAGACCAAATAATTTCCACTAATTTGGGTTATTTTTACCCAAGACATGTGGCAGTATAAATTGTGGTTAAAATTTATGAAGAAAAATTAATAATTTGCTAAATTTTATCACAGAAACAAAGAAAAATGTGTTTTTTTTCAAAATTTTCGGTCTTTTTTCATTTATAGCGCAAAAAATAAAAAACCCAGAGGTGATCAAATACCACCAAAAGAAAGCTCTATTTGTGGGAAAAAAAGGACAAAAAATTAATTTGGGTACAGTGTTGCATGACTGAGTAATTGTCATTCAAAGTGTGAGAGCACCGAAAGCTGAAAATTGGTCTGGGCAGGAAGGGTGTTTAAGTGCCCAGTAAGCAAGTGGTTAAAATGTAAAAGTCCGATCTTGTTCCAAGATGTTTAGTGTCTAATCTGCTTGCAATGTTTATGTGCAAAGTGATTCATTTTTTATTCTTGTTTCACTCCACAGTTCCCTTCCACGCCACAGGAATGGCAGACAGTGGCCTCCCACTTTGCCAGCCGTTGGGACTTTCCTAACTGCGGAGGTGCAATTGATGGGAAACAGTGCAAAAGTGCCCTGGAAAATACACTTGCAATGCAAACTGGAATTGCCTTTAGTAAATTACACCCATTGCCCCCCAAATCCTTTACATTTGACATACATAATGCTTTTGTTTTTTTTCAATAATGAAGCCACACATTTAGTAATTTAAAAAAGTTTACTTGCAACACATTCACAAGTGCGTTTTCAAACTTCTTGGCAAAACTGACAAGATCTTGGTTCTTTCCAACATTGTTTACAAACATTCCGCATTTGGGAAAACCAGGCATGGAGCAAAACAGAACATAGGAACTTGCAAAGTTCAACTTTCTAAAGTGAAGACAAGATCAGACATGACTATATGTTCAAAGTGTGTTTGATCTTGCCTTCATCACATGGGGGGTCACCCCTGGAAACTGGAAATTTAGAACATGCACACAATTTGGGTCTGAAAATGGACATTAGATGGTAAAACACATGCCTAGAATGTTGAAAAGTGCCATTTCCCATCATGGGGATCAATGGATGTTTTTTGGGGGTGCAACCCCTTCACCACACCCACTTTAGTAGTTACTAAAGTGGTTGCACCCCCAAAAAAACGTTGTCATTCATCCACCATGATGGGAGCTAGCACATGTGGACACAATGTGTGCATGTTCCAAATTTCACACAGTTCTTAAGTTGCAAATGTGGTCAGAAACAGACACAAATGTGTGTTAATTACTTGGTGCGTTTTCAGATTTTTCCTAAAACATCAATGATGTTCTTCAATTTTTGTTGAACATCATTGATGTTTTGCTTTATGTCATCTAGATCTCGATTGCAGACCATTATCTCCCCGATGAGGACGTGTGCACTTTCTGTGGTAAAGTGCGATTCTTCTTCCACAACATCCACGTCACCTAAAAACAACCAAAAAAACAAAAAATGTCTCTTGGAAATGAGGCAGGCATACATTGATTAGCTTACCAGTAGCTGTGTTCTCCCACACTCACCTGTTGTGGTGACAAGTTCTCCAATTTCTATGATCTCTCCTTCCTCCTCCTCCTCCTCTGCTTCTGGTGTTTCCCCTTCTTTGGTAGGTGTGGGTTTTTTGGTTTCCTCAGACGTCCCGAGTTTTCGCTCCCCTAGGAGAATGTACAAAAGGAAGATTTAGCACCACAATCTATCGAGGGCAGAAATAGGAAATGTCAAACATTGCTTGAAAGTGAGGGACAATATTTTTGGTTGGCCAGTTACAAATGACAACAACATGAATGTAGTCACTTTGTAAAGGTGCTAAACTTACTAGCTTTTTGGTAGAAGTTTGTCTGATGGAGACCCCCCTCTAGTATCCACTGGAGCACATGTGTGGAAAAGCATAATAAAAAGGTGGTTTGGGTGTCCCAGCAATAGTGCTCTAGAGTCCAGATGGGTAAACAGCTACTGGGTGACCTCTCCTTTACATTGAATAAATTGGCTTTACATTCTTGATGACATCTCTAGTGAGAACAAACTTCCTTTCACTAAAAAATTCCCCAAACCTCGTATTATAAGTGGCCGAACGATCGAGGTTGAGTACTATCGAATGGACACACACGAACATGACAGTGGCAGAAAGATCGAGGTTGAGTACGATTGAATGCACAGACGAACATGAAAGTGGCCATTTTCTAATGTACAACTTTGCAAAAATCCAAACACATGGAGCAGTATGCAAGCAAGAAATCAAACACAAAACACAACTACTTACTTTTTTGAAGAACTCGCTTGATCTTTCTGTACTGATCGGGCTCCCTCAGTTTCAGGTCTGACCAGCGTTTCCTCAGTTGCTCCTTGGATCGTTGTACCCCAAAATGATTGTACAGCCTCCTCACAACTTTAGACATGATCTTGGCCTTGCGGACATTGGGGTTGAGGTAAGGCCCATACTTCCCATCATAGTCGCTCCTCTTTAATATGTCCACCATCTCCAACATTTCTCCAAATGACATATTGGAGGCCTTGAATTTCAGGCTCCGGGATCGGGACGTTTCTGCCTCCGGCCTTTCCTCGTCCTCCTCCTCGTTGGTGTAATATTTGGGGCGCACCTGCTGTGTCCCCGCCATGTGCTCTTCCCACTGCGCCGTAAAGAGAAGGGGTGGGGAATAGCCGAGAAAGATCGTCAGGGGCGGGCGGAGTTTGACGCATGCGCACTGTATATAAAACGTCACACGCCTGTGTCGTAGCCACGATCTGTGAGACGAGGGGAGAGAAAGCTCACGCACGAGACGATCGCTAGAACGAAGGTACAATTTGAACTTGGTACATAACTAGCCTAGACTGATTAGACCTTGAGGCTTATTTATGGAGAAGATTAGGAGAGTTTAGCCTGACATTATTTATAGTGTTTTGTGTGGTGTTGTGTCTTGCAGAGATTATGGAGGGCTTCAACCATGTGAGTTTTCTCCCCCTCTTCATTGATAAGTATAGGGAAATGCCCCTATTATGGCAGGCGAAACACCGCAATTACAGCAACAAACCAAAGAGGTACGCAGCCATGAAGAAACTTGTGGCATTTGTAAAGCCAACGTTCCCCACGGCAACCGTGGAGAAGTTAAGACTAAAAATTGGCAGCCTGAGGAGTACCTATTTCAGGGAGCGCAATAAGGTCCTGAAGTCCCAAGCATCTGGAGCTGGAGCAGCACAGGTCTATGTCCCCACGCTCTGGTACTATGAGAGGCTCCATTTTCTCAAAGACCAGGCTAATGTAAGGAAGTCACTCTCGACTCTTCCTTGCACGCGTCCTTCCATGCACGCCACCCCTGATGAGGCTTCCGAGGAGCAACCTGGGCCTTCCAGTCTGGAAGAGGTGGAGGAGCCCAGCTTGTGGCAGGTATAGTAGTTTAGTAACCATTTTTGGGAATAATGAATGATGTTCACTTAATTCAGGATCCCCAATTGCTTAGTTCCTAAACGTGTTTGACATATCAACAGACAGTAGTGTTGGAGACATTTGGGGCCAGAATCTAAACTGCAGGGCTGAGAATTGTATGGTTTTCTGTTTGTAAACATTTTGCAACAGTCACTAGATGAAAATTGTGTGTGTTTGATGAACAAATAACTCAAACTATGTCCCTTTTTCGTACACAGGAAGACCTCAGCCAGGAGGTGGCTGTGGAATGTGGCAGTCAGGAGGAGGAAGGGGTTAGTGGCAGCCAAGAGGTGGGTAGTGGCAGCCAAGAGGGGGGTAGGCATAGGAGCCTGACTGTCTCCCAAGTCCCTCCCCTCCGCCTTCCCTACAGAAGGGCGAGAAGGGTGGGGGAGGTGGGAGAGTCAGCGCTCCAGCTGATCAGAGATGCTTCAGCCTCCCTACATGCCACACCCACCTACGAGGAGGCCTTTGGCTCCTTGGTTGCCACAAAAATGAAGGGTATGGAGGTGGGGCAACCCAGCATGTGTGAGGGGGTCATCCTCAAGGTCCTAAATAAGGGTATGGCTGGGGGGATGACCCCACTCACACATGTTTGCGATAGGGACCATGCTCTGCCTCCTCCTCCTCCTTCTGCCACCCCACCAGCACCACAGCCACAGCGTGCAAGGAAGCGTACAAGGAAGACCTGATAGTGACGACCTGGATTCAGTCTGGTCTGAGAGAAGATGGAGCCTCTCGTAGGACCAGAGCCTGGGGACCTAGATGGCATCTGCTGCAGTTCCGGATGTTTTGGACTTCAGGACCAGGGGCGTCGGCAGGGGGTGGCTAGGGGGGGTGGGTGGCTAAGGGGGCTGGAGCCCCGAATGGGTCCCCGAAAAGCCCAGAGTCTCAGGGAGGCACCATCCAATTGATAGCCCCGAGCACCGCCGGCCGCTGCCAAGTGGGGACCGATCTGATCCGCCGAGGCAGGTCCCGCCTTCTGGAGCTATGATGGACGTCCCACTGGTCCAATGGCGGGACCGCAGGACGTGTGACGCCCATAATAGGCGCTGCAGGCTCCAGAAGGCGGGAATTACAATGCGGCCGCTGCGCCGCACTACAGAAATCCCCGCTCCCTGCTCGGCGCTCGGAAAGATCATCATGGCAGCAGAGGAGCGATCGGGTGAGATCTGTCAGTGACTGGCTGACTGCAGTCTACACCGATGTACCAGCTGTGCTGTGGGCGGAAGGCAGAGTGAAGAAGATCTCATGGCAAGGTCAGTGTATGTTAGGTGTATCATGTATGCATGTCAGGCAGGTCAGTGTATGTTAGGTAGGTGTATGCATGTCAGGTAGGTCAGTGTATGTTAGGTAGGTGTATGCATGTCAGGTAGGTCAGTGTATGTTAGGTAGGTGTATGCATGTCAGGCAGGTCAGTGTATGTTAGGTGTATGCATGTCAGGCAGGTCAGTGTATGTTAGGTAGGTGTATGCATGTCAGGTAGGTCAGTGTATGTTAGGTAGGTGTATGCATGTCAGGTAGGTCAGTGTATGTTAGGTAGGTGTATGCATGTCAGGCAGGTCAGTGTATGTTAGGTAGGTGTATGCATGTCAGGCAGGTCAGTGTATGTTAGGTGTATGCATGTCATGCAGGTCAGTGTATGTTAGGTAGGTGTATGCATGTCAGGTAGGTCAGTGTATGTTAGGTAGGTGTATGCATGTCAGGCAGGTCAGTGTACGTTAGGTGTATGCATGTCAGGTAGGTAGGTGTATGCATGTCAGGCAGGTAGGTGTATGCAGGTCAGTGTATGTTAGGTAGGTGTATGCATGTCAGGCAGGTCAGTGTATGCAGGTCAGTGTATGTTAGGTGTATGCATGTCAGGCAGGTCAGTGTATGTTAGCTAGGAGTATGTTAGGTAGGTGTATGCATGTCAGGCAGGTCAGTGTATGTTAGGTAGGTGTATGCATGTCAGGTAGGTCAGTGTATGTTAGGTAGGTGTATGTTAGATGTATCATGTATGCATGTCAGGTCAGTGTATGTTAGGTAGGTGTATGCATGTCAGGTAGGTGTATGCAGGTCAGTGTATGTTAGGTAGGTGTATGCATGTCAGGTCAGTGTATGTTAGGTAGGTGTATGCATGACAGGTAGGTCAGTGTATGTTAGGTAGGTGTATGCATGACAGGTAGGTCAGTGTATGTTAGGTAGGTGTATGCATGTCAGGTAGGTCAGTGTATGTTAGGTAGGTGTATGCAATGCATGTCAGGCAGGTCAGTGTATGTTAGGTAGGTGTATGCAATGCATGTCAGGCAGGTCAGTGTATGTTAGGTAGGAATATGTTAGGTAGGTGTATGCATGTCAGGTAGGTCAGTGTATGTTAGGTAGGTGTATGCATGTCAGGCAGGTCAGTGTATGTTAGGTAGGTGTATGCATGTCAGGCAGGTCAGTGTATGTTAGGTAGGTGTATGCATGTCAGGCAGGTCAGTGTATGTTAGGTAGGAGTATGTTAGGTAGGTGTATGCATGTCAGGTAGGTCAGTGTATGTTAGGTAGGTGTATGCATGTCAGGCAGGTAGGTGTATGCAGGTCAGTGTATGTTAGGTAGGTGTATGCATGTCAGGCAGGTCAGTGTATGTTAGGTAGGTGTATGCATGTCAGGTAGGTCAGTGTGTTAGGTAGGTGTATGTTGGATGTATCATGTATGCATGTCAGGTCAGTGTATGTTAGGTAGGTGTATGCATGACAGGTAGGTCAGTGTATGTTAGGTAGATGTATGCATGACAGGTAGGTCAGTGTATGTTAGGTAGGTGTATGCATGTCAGGTAGGTCAGTGTATGTTAGGTAGGTGTATGCATGTCAGGTAGGTCAGTGTATGTTAGGTAGGTGTATGCATGTCAGGTAGGTCAGTGTATGTTAGGTAGGTGTATGCATGTCAGGTAGGTCAGTGTATGTTAGGTAGGTGTATGCATGTCAGGTAGGTCAGTGTATGTTAGGTGTATGCAATGCATGTCAGGTAGGTCAGTGTATGTTAGGTAGGTGTATGCATGTCAGGTAGGTCAGTGTGTTAGGTAGGTGTATGTTAGATGTATCATGTATGCATGTCAGGTCAGTGTATGTTAGGTAGGTGTATGCATGTCAGGTAGGTCAGTGTATGTTAGGTAGGTGTATGCATGACAGGTAGGTCAGTGTGTTAGGTAGGTGTATGTTAGATGTATCATGTATGCATGTCAGGTCAGTGTATGTTAGGTAGGTGTATGCATGTCAGGTAGGTGTATGCAGGTCAGTGTATGTTAGGTAGGTGTATGCATGTCAGGTAGGTCAGTGTATGTTAGGTAGGTGTATGCATGTCAGGTAGGTGTATGCAGGTCAGTGTATGTTAGGTAGGTGTATGCATGTCAGGTCAGTGTATGTTAGGTAGGTGTATGCATGTCAGGTAGGTCAGTGTATGTTAGGTAGGTGTATGCATGTCAGGTAGGTCAGTGTATGTTAGGTAGGTGTATGCAATGCATGTCAGGCAGGTCAGTGTATGTTAGGTAGGAATATGTTAGGTAGGTGTATGCATGTCAGGTAGGTCAGTGTATGTTAGGTAGGTGTATGCATGTCAGGCAGGTAGGTGTATGCAGGTCAGTGTATGTTAGGTAGGTGTATGCATGTCAGGCAGGTCAGTTTATGTTAGGTAGGAGTATGTTAGGTAGGTGTATGCATGTCAGGCAGGTAGGTGTATGCAGGTCAGTGTATGTTAGGTAGGTGTATGCATGTCAGGCAGGTCAGTGTATGTTAGGTAGGAGTATGTTAGGTAGGTGTATGCATGTCAGGTAGGTCAGTGTATGTTAGGTGTATGCATGTCAGGTAGGTCAGTGTATGTTAGGTGTATGCATGTCAGGTAGGTCAGTGTATGTTAGGTGTATGCATGACAGGTAGGTCAGTGTGTTAGGTAGGTGTATGTTAGATGTATCATGTATGCATGTCAGGTCAGTGTATGTTAGGTAGGTGTATGCATGTCAGGTCAGTGTATGTTAGGTAGGTGTATGCATGTCAGGTAGGTCAGTGTATGTTAGGTAGGTGTATGCATGTCAGGTAGGTCAGTGTATGTTAGGTAGGTGTATGCATGTCAGGCAGGTCAGTGTATGTTAGGTAGGAATATGTTAGGTAGGTGTATGCATGTCAGGTAGGTCAGTGTATGTAACCCCGTGCCACACACCCCCCCCCCCCCCCCCCCGTGCCAGCATCGGACTTCGGGCGGAAGCCCCTGGTCTTTTTGCCACCTAGCAATGCCCCTGGTTGAGACACACAACCCCCCTCAAAAAACTAAATAAATTATCCTGAAAATATGTATTCCAAACAAAATAAAAAAATGAGAAATCATCCAAAAAATATAACAAAGATTCTTTTACGATCTGAGGAAAAATAAACATGTAGTCTAGAAATCATGAAAACGAATAAAGAAATAAGTTTGTGAGAAGTGCGGGTGAATAGGAGCAGCTAAAACATGTCATTCTTCTTGCATTGTAAAGAAAAAGAGAATGCGCTGCATTAAAGACATTTTAACATTGCAGCGTGACGAATGTGCTGTGTCGATTAGGAACGGTAGTTTTACCTGACCGAGCGCTTCCGTCACAGAATTTCTTCTGAGCATGCGTAGCACTTTGTCCGTCGGACTACGATACACACGATCGGATTTGGTGTGATCGGACTTTGTTGTCAAAAAATCTATCCAGCAGGAGATAGGACTTTGTCCGTCGGACAATCCGATGGAAACTGTCCGATGGTGCCTACACGCGGTCGGAATTTCCGACAACATTGTCCGATAGGACAGAATCCATCGGAAAATCCGACCGTGTGTATGGGGCTTTAGAATGACCTGAGTTCAGTCACGTTGGTGGGCCTGGGCCAAGAAGTGACAGCTTCTAACTTCTTGGGATCGGTTGCCACTCCCTCTTCAGACATGATGTGTCCCAGGTAATTCACTGAGGATTGGTAGAACTGGCATTTTTCCATAGAGAGCTTCAGGCCTTCATCATGAAGTCTCTTCAGGACCTTCTCCAGACGTTCTTCATGTTCCTCCAACATTCTTCCAAACACTATGAGGTCATCCAGGTAGACCAGTACTTCAATCAGGTTCATGTCTCCCACTGTTTTTTCCATCAACCTCTGGAGAGTTGCTGGGGCTCCAGACAGGCCTTGCAGCATCTGGTTAAACTCAAAGAAACCCACTGGAGTGATATAAGCGGTCTTCTCTCTATCTTCGGGGCACATGGGGATCTGATAGTACCCACTCTTTAAGTCCAACACACTGAACCACTTCACTCCCGACAGGCTCTGTAAAGCATCCTCTATCCGAGGTGTGGTGTACTGGCCAGGAATGGTCCTATAATCTATACATAGTCGTAGGGACCCATTCTTCTTCCTGACCACCACTATTGGGGAGTAGGGATGAGCCGAACACCCCCGGGTTCGGTTCGCACCAGAACCTTCGAACCGACCGAAAGTTCGCGCGAATTTTCGAACCCTATACGTTATAATGGACGCGAACGTTCGAAATCAAAAGTGCTAATTACAACGGCCAATATGCATGTTAATGTCATAAAACAGGTTTGGGGACCCGGGTCCTGCCCCAGGGGACATATATCAATGCAAAAAGAACTTTTAAAAACTAACGTTTTTTCGGGAGCAGTCATTTTAATGATGCATAAAGTGAAAAAAAAAAAGTGAAATTTTCCTTTAAATATGGTACCTGGGGGGTGTCTAAAGTATGCCTGTGAAGTGGCATGTGTTTCCCGTGTTTAGAACTGTCCTTGCACAAAATGACATTTGTAAAGGAAAAAAAGAAGCCATTTAAAAACACTTGCGGCTTTAGGTTTGTTCTTAAGTAGAATCTGAACAGGTACATTATGAAGTGTAGCTCCATCCCAAAAAAATCAATTTTTAAGCTTTTTGGAGAACATAGGGAGGGGTTATCACCCCTGTAACATTTGCTGTCTTTGCACATCTGTTCAGAACATGTCACCTAACTTTCCGTCCCAATGACAAATGTTTTTGGAAAAAGTGGGGTTTTAATTGAAACAAGGATTGGTGATAAAGTATCAGTAGAGAGGAGATACCTTTTTCCCAAATTAAATCTAACAGGATAGAATTTCCCTTCCTAGGGGTAGATTTCCTCTCACTTCCTGTTTTCTCTTTCCATTTGCAAGTAGGAGTCGTTTGTAAGTTGGATGTTTGAAAGTAGGGGCCTGGCGTATATACTCTGCAGAAATTTGCCCTATTAGATGTTGGTGTAGCCACAAGACTGGTGGGCACAGGAATGGGCCCTGCTGTGAGTTAATAGATCAAGATTTGTAATTGCATGCACCTGTTGAACAGGGCAGAAAAATTGGGGGTGGTGGTGGTGGTGGTGGACGGTGTTGCCACAAGACTGTAAGCTCTCACAGTTACTCTTGGTGGGCGCAGGAATGGGCCCTGCTGTGAGTTATTAGATCAAGATTTGTAATTGCAAGCACCTGATGAACAGGGCAGAAAAATTGGGCCTTTGGCGGTGGTGGTGGACGGTGTTGCCACAAGACTGTAGGCCCTCATAGTTACTCTTGGTGGGCGCAGGAATGGGCCCTGCTGTGAGTTATTAGATCAAGATTTGTAATTGCAAGCACCTGATGAACAGGGCAGAAAAATTGGGCCTTTGGCGGTGGTGGTGGACGGTGTTGCCACAAGACTGTAGGCCCTCATAGTTACTCTTGGTGGGCGCAGGAATGGGCCCTGCTGTGAACTATTAGATCAAGATTTGTAATTACCCGCCCCTGTTAAACAGGGGCTGAAAAATTGTGCCTTAGGCACTGGTGCTGGTGCCACAACACTGCAACCCCTCACAGATACTGTACTTGGAGCACACCAGTCACACGTGTTGCAAAGCATTTTTTTTAAAAATTGTAATTACCCGCCCCTGTTAAACAGGGGCTGAAAAATTGGGCCTTAGGCACTGGTGCTGGTGCCACAACACTGCAACCCCTCACAGATACTGTACTTGGAGCACAGCAGTCACACGTGTTGCGAAGCATTTTTTTTAAAAAATTGTAATTACCCGCCCCTGTTAAACAGGGGCTGAAAAATTGTGCCTTAGGCACTGGTGCTGGTGCCACAACACTGCAACCCCTCACAGATACTGTACTTGGAGCACAGCAGTCACACGTGTTGCAAAGCATTTTTTTAAAAAATTGTAAGTACACGCCCCTGTTAAACAGGGGCTGAAAAATTTGCCTTAGGCACTGGTGCTGGTGCCACAACACTGCAACCCCTCACAGATACTGTACTTGGAGCACAGCAGTCACACGTGTTGCGAAGCATTTTTTTTTATAAAAATTGTATGTACACGCCCCTGTTAAACAGGGGCTGAAAAATTGTGCCTTAGGCACTGGTGTGGTGGCATGGATCATTGAGGAGGAGGAAGAGGATAGTCAGTGAACATAAGAGGACAGTCACTCAGCATCAGCATAGGCAGTCTTGAAGGGATGTGATATTAAAAATTATTCGGTTATATCCGCCTCAGGTGCCTGGTAGCTGGTGGTGATCCAAGACTGATTCATTTTGATGAAGGTCAGTCGATCAACCGAGGCGGTGGACAGGCGCACCCTATGATCGGTGACAAATCCTCCAGCAGCACTGAATGTGCGTTCGGAAAGAACGCTGGAGGCAGGACAGGCCAGTAGCTCAATTGCATACTGTGCAAGCTCTGGCCAGTGATCCATCCTCAGGACCCAGTAAGCCAGAGGATTTTCGGTGGGAAAGGTGTCCAAGTCTGACCTTGCCCCAAGGTATTCCTGCACCATGTATATCAGACGCTGGCGATGGTTGCTGGAACCGATCATACCTTGGGGCTGCGGACTAAAAAATTGTCTGAACGCATCGGTCAGATGTCCACCTTCCCCACCGCTCCTTCTGCTACTGACCGAAGCCTCAGCAACTCGTCGCCCAGGACCAGGAGTTTGTAGCCTCCCAGTTTCTGGGAACGCGTTGCACAGACCTTTCTGCAAGGCCTCCCTGAGATGTCTCATCCTCTGCTCCCTCTGCGACGGCAAGATAAGGTCCGCAACCTTACCCTTGTACCGCGGATCAAGGAGAGTGGCCAGCCAGTAATGGTCCCTCTCCTTGATCCGAAGAACACGAGGATCCTTCCGCAGGCTTTGCAGGATCAGGGAGGCCATGCAGCGTAGGTTAGCTGAGGCATTCGGTCCGGAGTCTTCTGGGTCACTGAGGATGACATGATCGCCAGCCACCTCCTCCCAGCCACGTACAAGTCCACTGGTTTGTTGGGACTGTACATCATCCCTAAAAGACTGCTGCTGCTGATGCTGAGTGCCAGGCTCCACCTCCATGCTCACACAATCCTCCTCCTCCTCCTCCTCCTCCTCATCCTCTTCCTGTGTGATGGGTGGGACAGAAGGAACACTGTCCGGATAAAGGGGGCCTTGAGAGGCAAGGAAGTCCTCCTCTTCCTGCCTCTGTTCTGCCTCAAGTGCCCTGTCCATTATCCCACGCAGCGTATGCTCCAACAGGTGGACAAGAGGGACAGTGTCACTGATGCATGCACTGTCACTGCTCACCATCCTCGTGGCCTCCTCAAATGGTGAGAGGACAGTGCATGCATCCCTGATCATGCTCCACTGACGTGGGGAAAAAAAAACAAGCTCCCCTGACCCTGTCCTGGTGCCATAGTCGCAAAGGTACTCATTGATGGCCCTCTGCTGCGTGTGCAGTCGCTGCAGCATGGCCAACGTTGAGTTCCACCTGGTGGGCATGTCACATATTAGGCGGTTCTTGGGCAGGTTCAGCTCCTTTTGCAGCTCAGTCAGCCGAGCACTGGCATTATAAGATCGGCGGAAATGCACACAGACTTTCCTGGCCTGCCTCAGGACATCCTGTAAGCCTGGGAACCTGCCCAAGAACCGCTGCACCACCAGGTTGAGGACGTGAGCCATGCAGGGCACATGGGTGAGCTGCCCCTGTCGCAGGGCGGAGAGGAGGTTGGTGCCATTGTCAGAAACGACCATTCCTGGCTTAAGCTGACGTGGCGTCAACCACCTCTCGGCCTGCCCCTGCAGAGCTGCCAGAACCTCTGGCCCAGTGTGGCTCCTGTCCCCCAAACACACCAGCGCAAGCACGGCATGGCATCTTTTTGCCTGCGTACTTGCGTAGCCCCTTGTACGCCTACGGAGCACCGCTGGTTCCAAGGACAGAGCACTGGAGGAAGAAGAAGAGGAGGGGGTGGAGGAGAGAGGTGTGTCACAACCAGTAGCAGTAGTAGCGTTTTGGAGGCGTGGTGGCGGAACAACCTCCAACACTACTGCACCTTGTCCTGCATCCCTCCCAGCTGCCAATAGAGTGACCCAATGGGCCGTGAAAGAAAGGTACCGTCCCTGTCCATGCCTGCTGGACCATGAGTCAGCGGTAATATGCACCTTACCGCTGACCGCCCTGTCCAGCGAGGCATGGACATTGCCCTCCACATGCCGGTAGAGAGACGGAATCGCCTTCCGTGAGAAAAAGTGGCGTTTGGGAACCTGCCACTGAGGAACCGTACATTGAACAAACTCACGGAAGGGGGCCGAGTCTACCAACTGAAAAGGCAGCAGTTGAAGTGCTAGCAATTTAGCCAGGCTAGCATTCAACCGCTGGGCATGTGGATGGCTGGGAGTGTACTTCTTTCTACGGTCCAGCAGCTGGGGCAGGGAAATTTGCCTGCTGCAATCGGACGTCGGTGTACTGCAAGTACTTGGTTGTGACACACCTAATTCTACACCTTCAGTCCTCTCAGAGCAGCTTTCAGAGAGGACTGAAGGTGTAGTGGGGATGGAGATCCCAGCTGAGGAGGAGCAAGGAGAGGTCCGCTTAGTTCTTTGGTGTGGGTCTTTTATGTGTGCCTGCCAACGAGCTGCATGGCAGGTCGCCATATGTCTGGTCATGCTTGTGGTGCCCAAGCGGCTGATGTTTTGGCCACGCGAGATACGCTTGAGACAAATATTGCAAATAGCAGTGGTGCGATCTGATGCACTCGTCTCAAAAAAGGCCCACACCAAAGAACTTTTCTGATAACGTGCAGAGGCAGCGCCCTGCACAGGCGGAGCTCTGCGGTGTTGTACAGTTGCTGTGCTGGCCTCTACCTGGCCTCCAGGGGGCATCCTGCCTCGTTGGACATGTGACGCCGCATCCTCCTCCTCCTCGTCCTCCTCCTCATCCTCTCTCCCTTCAGGCACCCACGTGGAGTCAGTGACCTCATCATCCCCTCCCTCTTCACCACTAGAGCAAACCTGGCAGTAAGCTGCAGCTGGTGGAACAGTACTGCCAGATTCCTCAAGCTGGGTATCATCATCCGAGCCTTCGAATCGTTGGGCATCCTCCTGGAGCATGTACCCAACACTGTGCTCAAAGAGTTCGGGGGACTCCTCAGGAGGACATGGTGGGTCTAGGGAAGGGGTGGCTGATGATGCTCTGCCAGTACCCTGAGCCTGGGTGAGAGAGGATGAGGAGTATGAGGAGGGCTTGGTCATCCATTCTACCAAGCCTTCAGCATGATGCGGCTCCACATGTCCAGCTGCCGAAAACAAAGACGCGCGTGTCCCATGGCCACGTGCTGATGACGATGCACGACCACGTCCACGGCCACGGCCACGTCCACTAGAAACAGAGCCTGCCTGCCCTGTGTTCTTGGCTCTGCACGCTCTGCCTCCCCTTGGCGGTCTTCCAGCCATTGTAGTCGGTAGTCCTGTGGGTGCTGCTGAGAAGAATATATAGGAGCTCTGTGTGATGCCACTAACACACTAGAAGTCCTATGGGTGCTTCTGCAAAGAAAATAGAGGAGCTCTGTGTGATGCCACTAACACACTAGAAGTCCTATGGGTGCTGCTGAGAAGAAAATATAGGAGCTCTGTGTGATGCCACTAACACACTAGAAGTCCTATGGGTGCTTCTGCAAAGAAAATAGAGGAGCTCTGTGTGATGCCACTAACACACTAGAAGTCCTGTGGGTGCTTCTGCAAAGAAAATAGAGGAGCTCTGTGTGATGCCACTAACACACTAGAAGTCCTGTGGGTGCTGCTGAGAAGAAAATATAGGAGCTCTGTGTGATGCCACTAACACACTAGAAGTCCTATGGGTGCTTCTGCAAAGAAAATAGAGGAGCTCTGTGTGATGCCACTAACACACTAGAAGTCCTATGGGTGCTGCTGAGAAGAAAATATAGGAGCTCTGTGTGATGCCACTAACACACTAGAAGTCCTATGGGTGCTTCTGCAAAGAAAATAGAGGAGCTCTGTGTGATGCCACTAACACACTAGAAGTCCTGTGGGTGCTTCTGCAAAGAA
The DNA here is from genome assembly GCA_028564925.1 of Lithobates sylvaticus. NCBI lineage: Eukaryota > Metazoa > Chordata > Amphibia > Anura > Ranidae > Lithobates > Lithobates sylvaticus. The sequence continues at coordinate 365,695,266 of CM053030.1, forward strand.
AATAGAGGAGCTCTGTGTGATGCCACTAACACACTAGAAGTCCTGTGGGTGCTGCTGAGAAGAAAATATAGGAGCTCTGTGTGATGCCACTAACACACTAGAAGTCCTATGGGTGCTTCTGCAAAGAAAATAGAGGAGCTCTGTGTGATGCCACTAACACACTAGAAGTCCTGTGGGTGCTTCTGCAAAGAAAATAGAGGAGCTCTGTGTGATGCCACTAACACACTAGAAGTCCTGTGGGTGCTGCTGAGAAGAAAATATAGGAGCTCTGTGTGATGCCACTAACACACTAGAAGTCCTATGGGTGCTTCTGCAAAGAAAATAGAGGAGCTCTGTGTGATGCCACTAACACACTAGAAGTCCTGTGGGTGCTGCTGAGAAGAAAATATAGGAGCTCTGTGTGATGCCACTAACACACTAGAAGTCCTATGGGTGCTTCTGCAAAGAAAATAGAGGAGCTCTGTGTGATGCCACTAACACACTAGAAGTCCTATGGGTGCTTCTGCAAAGAAAATAGAGGAGCTCTGTGTGATGCCACTAACACACTAGAAGTCCTGTGGGTGCTGCTGAGAAGAAAATATAGGAGCTCTGTGTGATGCCACTAACACACTAGAAGTCCTATGGGTGCTTCTGCAAAGAAAATAGAGGAGCTCTGTGTGATGCCACTAACACACTAGAAGTCCTGTGGGTGCTGCTGAGAAGAAAATATAGGAGCTCTGTGTGATGCCACTAACACACTAGAAGTCCTATGGGTGCTTCTGCAAAGAAAATATAGGTCTGTGTGATGGGACTAACACACTTCAAGTCCTATAGGTGCTTCTGGGAACAAAATATAGGATCTCTGTGTGATGGGACTAACACACTTCAAGTCCTATGGGTGCTTCTGGGAAGAAAATATAGGTCTGTGTGATGGGACTAACACACTTCAAGTCCTATAGGTGCTTCTGGGAACAAAATATAGGATCTCTGTGTGATGGGACTAACACACTTCAAGTCCAATGGGTGCTTCTGCAAAGAAAATAGAGGAGCTCTGTGTGATGCCACTAACACACTAGAAGTCCTGTGGGTGCTTCTGCAAAGAAAATAGAGGAGCTCTGTGTGATGCCACTAACACACTAGAAGTCCTGTGGGTGCTGCTGAGAAGAAAATATAGGAGCTCTGTGTGATGCCACTAACACACTAGAAGTCCTATGGGTGCTTCTGCAAAGAAAATAGAGGAGCTCTGTGTGATGCCACTAACACACTAGAAGTCCTGTGGGTGCTTCTGCAAAGAAAATAGAGGAGCTCTGTGTGATGCCACTAACACACTAGAAGTCCTGTGGGTGCTGCTGAGAAGAAAATATAGGAGCTCTGTGTGATGCCACTAACACACTAGAAGTCCTATGGGTGCTTCTGCAAAGAAAATAGAGGAGCTCTGTGTGATGCCACTAACACACTAGAAGTCCTGTGGGTGCTTCTGCAAAGAAAATAGAGGAGCTCTGTGTGATGCCACTAACACACTAGAAGTCCTGTGGGTGCTGCTGAGAAGAAAATATAGGAGCTCTGTGTGATGCCACTAACACACTAGAAGTCCTATGGGTGCTTCTGCAAAGAAAATAGAGGAGCTCTGTGTGATGCCACTAACACACTAGAAGTCCTGTGGGTGCTGCTGAGAAGAAAATATAGGAGCTCTGTGTGATGCCACTAACACACTAGAAGTCCTATGGTGCTTCTGCAAAGAAAATAGAGGAGCTCTGTGTGATGCCACTAACACACTAGAAGTCATGTGGGTGCTTCTGCAAAGAAAATAGAGGAGCTCTGTGTGATGCCACTAACACACTAGAAGTCCTGTGGGTGCTGCTGAGAAGAAAATATAGGAGCTCTGTGTGATGCCACTAACACACTAGAAGTCCTATGGGTGCTTCTGCAAAGAAAATAGAGGAGCTCTGTGTGATGCCACTAACACACTAGAAGTCCTGTGGGTGCTGCTGAGAAGAAAATATAGGAGCTCTGTGTGATGCCACTAACACACTAGAAGTCCTATGGTGCTTCTGCAAAGAAAATATAGGTCTGTGTGATGGGACTAACACACTTCAAGTCCTATAGGTGCTTCTGGGAACAAAATATAGGATCTCTGTGTGATGGGACTAACACACTTCAAGTCCTATGGTGCTTCTGGGAAGAAAATATAGGTCTGTGTGATGGGACTAACACACTTCAAGTCCTATAGGTGCTTCTGGGAACAAAATATAGGATCTCTGTGTGATGGGACTAACACACTTCAAGTCCTATGGTGCTTCTGGGAAGAAAATATAGGTCTGTGTGATGGGACTAACACACTTCAAGTCCTATAGGTGCTTCTGGGAACAAAATATAGGATCTCTGTGTGATGGGACTAACACACTTCAAGTCCTATGGGTGCTTCTGGGAACAAAATATATGATCTCTGTGTGATGGGACTAACACACTTCAAGTCCTATAGGTGCTTCTGGGAACAAAATATATGATCTCTGTGTGATGGGACTAACACACTTCAAGTCCTATGGTGCTTCTGGGAACAAAATATATGATCTCTGTGTGATGGGACTAACACACTTCAAGTCCTATAGGTGCTTCTGGGAACAAAATATATGATCTCTGTGTGATGGGACAAACACACTTCAAGTCCTATAGGTGCTTCTGGGAACAAAATATATGATATCTGTGTGATGGGACTAACACACTTCAAGTCCTATAGGTGCTTCTGGGAACAAAATATATGATCTCTGTGTGATGGGACTAACACACTTCAAGTCCTATAGGTGCTTCTGGGAACAAAATATATGATCTCTGTGTGATGGGACTAACACACTTCAAGTCCTATAGGTGCTTCTGGGAACAAAATATATGATCTCTGTGTGATGGGACTAACACACTTCAAGTCCTATAGGTGCTTCTGGGAACAAAATATATGATCTCTGTGTGATGGGACTAACACACTTCAAGTCCTATAGGTGCTTCTGGGAACAAAATATATGATCTCTGTGTGATGGGACTAACACACTTCAAGTCCTATAGGTGCTTCTGGGAACAAAATATATGATCTCTGTGTGATGGGACTAACACACTTCAAGTCCTATAGGTGCTTCTGGGAAGAAAATATAGGTCTGTGTGATGGGACTAACACACTTCAAGTCCTATAGGTGCTTCTGGAACAAAATATATGATCTCTGTGTGATGGGACTAACACACTTCAAGTCCTATAGGTGCTTCTGGGAAGAAAATATAGGTCTGTGTGATGGGACTAACACACTTCAAGTCCTATAGGTGCTTCTGGGAACAAAATATATGATCTCTGTGTGATGGGACTAACACACTTCAAGTCCTATAGGTGCTTCTGGGAACAAAATATATGATCTCTGTGTGATGGGACTAACACACTTCAAGTCCTATAGGTGCTTCTGGGAAGAAAATATAGGTCTCTGTGTGATGGGACTAACACACTTCAAGTCCTATAGGTGCTTCTGGGAACAAAATATATGATCTCTGTGTGATGGGACTAACACACTTCAAGTCCTATAGGTGCTTCTGGGAACAAAATATATGATCTCTGTGTGATGGGACTAACACACTTCAAGTCCTATAGGTGCTTCTGGGAACAAAATATATGATCTGTGTGATGGGACTAACACACTTCAAGTCCTATAGGTGCTTCTGGGAACAAAATATAGGATCTCTGTGTGATGGGACTAACACACTTCAAGTCCTATGGGTGCTTCTGGGAACAAAATATATGATCTCTGTGTGATGGGACTAACACACTTCAAGTCCTATAGGTGCTTCTGGGAACAAAATATATGATCTCTGTGTGATGGGACTAACACACTTCAAGTCCTATGGGTGCTTCTGGGAACAAAATATATGATCTCTGTGTGATGGGACTAACACACTTCAAGTCCTATAGGTGCTTCTGGGAACAAAATATATGATCTCTGTGTGATGGGACAAACACACTTCAAGTCCTATAGGTGCTTCTGGGAACAAAATATATGATATCTGTGTGATGGGACTAACACACTTCAAGTCCTATAGGTGCTTCTGGGAACAAAATATATGATCTCTGTGTGATGGGACTAACACACTTCAAGTCCTATAGGTGCTTCTGGGAACAAAATATATGATCTCTGTGTGATGGGACTAACACACTTCAAGTCCTATAGGTGCTTCTGGGAACAAAATATATGATCTCTGTGTGATGGGACTAACACACTTCAAGTCCTATAGGTGCTTCTGGGAACAAAATATATGATCTCTGTGTGATGGGACTAACACACTTCAAGTCCTATAGGTGCTTCTGGGAACAAAATATATGATCTCTGTGTGATGGGACTAACACACTTCAAGTCCTATAGGTGCTTCTGGGAACAAAATATATGATCTCTGTGTGATGGGACTAACACACTTCAAGTCCTATAGGTGCTTCTGGGAAGAAAATATAGGTCTGTGTGATGGGACTAACACACTTCAAGTCCTATAGGTGCTTCTGGGAACAAAATATACGATCTCTGTGTGATGGGACTAACACACTTCAAGTCCTATAGGTGCTTCTGGGAAGAAAATATAGGTCTGTGTGATGGGACTAACACACTTCAAGTCCTATAGGTGCTTCTGGGAACAAAATATATGATCTCTGTGTGATGGGACTAACACACTTCAAGTCCTATAGGTGCTTCTGGGAACAAAATATATGATATCTGTGTGATGGGACTAACACACTTCAAGTCCTATAGGTGCTTCTGGGAAGAAAATATAGGTCTGTGTGATGGGACTAACACACTTCAAGTCCTATAGGTGCTTCTGGGAACAAAATATATGATCTCTGTGTGATGGGACTAACACACTTCAAGTCCTATAGGTGCTTCTGGGAACAAAATATATGATCTCTGTGTGATGGGACTAACACACTTCAAGTCCTATAGGTGCTTCTGGGAACAAAATATATGATCTGTGTGATGGGACTAACACACTTCAAGTCCTATAGGTGCTTCTGGGAACAAAATATATGATCTCTGTGTGATGGGACTAACACACTTCAAGTCCTATAGGTGCTTCTGGGAACAAAATATATGATCTCTGTGTGATGGGACTAACACACTTCAAGTCCTATAGGTGCTTCTGGGAACAAAATATATGATCTCTGTGTGATGGGACTAACACACTTCAAGTCCTATAGGTGCTTCTGGGAACAAAATATATGATCTCTGTGTGATGGGACTAACACACTTCAAGTCCTATAGGTGCTTCTGGGAAGAAAATATATGATCTCTGTGTGATGGGACTAACACACTTCAAGTCCTATAGGTGCTTCTGGGAACAAAATATATGATCTCTGTGTGATGGGACTAACACACTTCAAGTCTTATAGGTGCTTCTGGGAAGAAAATATAGGTCTGTGTGATGGGACTAACACACTTCAAGTCCTATAGGTGCTTCTGGGAACAAAATATATGATCTCTGTGTGATGGGACTAACACACTTCAAGTCCTATAGGTGCTTCTGGGAAGAAAATATATGATCTCTGTGTGATGGGACTAACACACTTCAAGTCCTATAGGTGCTTCTGGGAACAAAATATATGATCTCTGTGTGATGGGACTAACACACTTCAAGTCCTATAGGTGCTTCTGGGAAGAAAATATAGGTCTGTGTGATGGGACTAACACACTTCAAGTCCTATAGGTGCTTCTGGGAACAAAATATATGATCTCTGTGTGATGGGACTAACACACTTCAAGTCCTATAGTTGCTTCTGGGAAGAAAATATAGGAGCTCTGCCTGCCTGCCACGAACACACTACAAGTCCTATAGGTGCTTCTGGGAACAAAATATAGGAGCTCTGCCTGCCTGCCAGGAACACACTACAAGTCCTATAGGTGCTTCTGGGAACAAAATATAGGAGCTCTGCCTGCCTGCCAGGAACACACTACAAGTCCTATAGGTGCTTCTGGGAACAAAATATAGGAGCTCTGCCTGCCTGCCAGGAACACACTACAAGTCCTATAGGTGCTTCTGGGAACAAAATATAGGAGCTCTGCCTGCCTGCCACGAACACACTACAAGTCCTATAGGTGCTTCTGGGAACAAAATATAGGAGCTCTGCCTGCCTGCCACGAACACACTACAAGTCCTATAGGTGCTTCTGGGAACAAAATATAGGAGCTCTGCCTGCCTGCCACGAACACACTACAAGTCCTATAGGTGCTTCTGGGAACAAAATATAGGAGCTCTGCCTGCCTGCCACGAACACACTACAAGCCCCTCTTTCTAAATCAATCTTTGTAAATGAATCTATCTAACTCAATCTCTCTAAGTAAATCTCTCTAACTAACTAAATCCAGCAGAGTGTCACAGATCTATCCTGCTCTATCTACGCCGGAACAGCATGTGACCGGCGCAGACGGCGTGGCGGCCTTTTATAGGGGGGGGCGTGTACTAAAGCCCCTGAGCTGTAATTGGCTACAGGCGTCCTGCCTGTAGCCAATTATGGCTCTTCGAGTTTCCGGGGCTGTGATTGGCCAAGCATGCGGGGTCACAGTGCATGCTTGGCCAATCATCAGCCAGCAATGCACTGCGCCGGCCGCGCCGGCCGCAATGCATTGCGGGGCCGCGCGCATCACACGAACGTGATGCGAGCGGCCAAAATAGTTCTGGGCTCGCCGAGCGAGCGAACGCCCGGTGCTCGATGCGAACATGGGTTCGCATCGAGCACCGGGCCCATCCCTATTGGGGAGGTGTAAGGACTCCTGGACTCCCGGATAATGCCCGTCCTTTTGAGTTCAGCCAGTTGTTCCCTCGGGTCTTCAAGATCTCCCAGTGGGATCCACCTAACTCTCTCTCGAAAAGGCTTATCTTCCTCCAGCTGAATTCGGTGGGTGGCACTCTTTGCCAACCCCACATCAAACTCACTTTTAGAGAAAGCTGCCCTCCATCTCAGAAGTTGGGCTTTAGCTCTTTCCCTCCATGCAGGGGTAAGAGGTGTGTTTTTTGGGCAGAATTCTTCCTGAGGTATCTCTGTTGCTTGTCCTTCCATCAAGTCACATGCCGAGACTGGGGTGGCTGGGCTGACCTGTCCTAACAGTGTTCTGACTGGCACCCTCACTGGCACCGCTGCGGTGTTGCGAACACTGACTGAGATCCTGCCTTTCTTCCTCTTCAATGCCTTGGTGGACAGGACTTCAGGGACAAGTTCCAACCCTTTACTTCCATCTTGGTCTGAAGCCTCAAGGACGATGAAGGGACCCGGATTTTTCCAACTAAGTTTGATGGAGGCCCTCAGACAGAGTACTTCCCCTGGCTGGACCAGTCTCTCCCTCCTGTCCAGAAGCCAGATCTTTCCCACCCCCTCCTTTGGGGATTCTTCCTCTTGTTTAAGGCCTCGGTAGACTTGGGCCAACATGGGGTGTATTTTTACAGGCAGAGGTCTTTCCTGCAGCACAAGAGGGGTAAATAGTCTCCTTACTAAGTCAGTGTTTGTCCCGATGATGAGGGAGCTCTTGTCAGTTCCTGGGGGACGAGGGCACACCACGACCAAGGTGTCGAAAGTCTCAGCCTCTCCTGCTGTACTTGGGTCAAAGGTGAGTCTGACCGGCAGGTAACCATCATATGGAAAGTTCTGGGTGCCTAACCCCCATATCTCTAGTTCCTCCAGTTTCTGTAACGGCAGGTGCTTGAGATGTCTGTCATAGAAATCCCTGTAGAGCAAGGTCACTTGAGCTCTAGTGTCCAGCAGGGCTTTTGTATAAATCCCCTCTACCTGGATGGGGACATTTGGGAAGGGTCCCACTAGCTTGGGGGGAAACCCACTGGATGTGGTACTTTTGGCCTGCTTGGTGGCTTGTATCTTTGCCTTTGGTTTTGGGGGCCTCTCTCTCTTCCGTCTTGGCGACCCCAGAGGTCTGAGGCGTATGAGTCAGTATGGAGTTAGCTATGGCAACCGGGCGTCCAGTTGACTCCTTCACTGGGGCCCTCTGAAGTTTTCCACCGGCTGTTTGGACTTTGTCTCAGCTACTGGGCTTGGAGCACACTCGCCTGAGATGTCAGACTCCTCCACATTTGAAGCAGACACTCTGTATCGGTTTCATAGGGCGGTTATTTCAGATGTTGGTTCTTCACAAATGGATGAACACCCGATGTTCGAATCAAACTCATGTTAGACCCGAACATCAAGCTTATCCCTAATGATGATTCTGAAAATTTCTATGCAAACAGATTTAAAGGGATACTAGCACATTAGCATTTGGGAGCCCGGCACAACATTTGAATATAATAGTCAGGAGTATATCACATACAGCCCAGCATACAGAGTACAGATTTTATGACTATATAATATGCAGCCTAGTTTACAGGGTGAGGTGGTCAGGAGTATGTCATATACAGCCCATCATACAAAGTACAGTGGTCAGGAGAATGTTTATACAGCCCTCCCCTCACTATGTAGTGCTGTCCCCTTCCAGGTCCTATGAGAGCCTTTCCTCTTTGCACAGGCCATATGCCCTTAACATGCATATATTTGATGAAATGACAATGATATTATCCAGGAGACCCTTTCCCTTTGTAATATTTTATTTACAGTACTTTCGCAAACTAAATGTCATCCAGATAGGGTTTACATCTACCTCAAAATATATTTAAACCCAAATTATATTAAAAAAAGGGCACTATATAAATCCACTTGCCGACCGCCTAACTGTAAATCTACATCATGAATTTTCAGCAGAATACCAGGGTTATGGCTGCAGCTAGATGCTATAACCCCAGTACTAAAATTTTCAGCAGCCACTTTCTTCTAAAAGTGATCTAAGCAGCTGATTAGTGTCATAATGGGACAGTGACTGAGGGGAAGATGTTTGCAGTCCAAATCAGGAGAACAGAGTGTGAGTAAGGGTTCTCCCTTGACACTCATGTCTTCCCTTGGCACATGTACATTAATACAAAGAAAGCACTCCTATGGCCAAATCCGTATAGGATATTCAGTGATTAAAGAAAAAAAAATGGGCAAGGAATAGCCCAGGGTCGGACTTTAGAGGCACATTGGACAATGGTAAGTATAAAAAATATTTTATTTATGACAATACATAGTACAGACAGAGCAAAAAAGAATACATTGTTAAAAATATATAACACACGCTAAACATAATACATGGCACGGAAGGACATGCATCATATATGTAGCAGTGGGCCCCTGTGCTTCAACGCGTTTCGTTGTTTGGCTTCATCAGGACACATTCAGGGTTTTTTGGAAAGAATAAGGCTTTGCATAGTAACACATATTTAAAATGGATCATTGTCATATCTGAACGACATCTGCAGCACGCACAACGGGTACCTTGCAAGGAAGTCCATAGAAGATAATCTCCCCCACTAAGCATCAGATATATATATATAGAGTGTTCAGGTAACTGGATAGGCAAGCTGGAACAATTCATATAATGACAAAAGTCACTTTCACAGCAAACGCATGTTTCACATGCGAACAAAGAAAAGATAATAATAAATCTACTCACTAGCTCAGGATACCATATAACGCATATATTGATAACATCAATGGGTAAAGAGACCTAAAGAAAAACAGGATGATGGGGAGGGGAAAACGGAGAGGGGTGTGGTGGTAAGGACATAGCCAATGGGACCACAACATTAATGGTATAGATATTTGGCCAAACACAACTGCATATACACAGGTAGTAAGTAGGGATGAGTCGAACACCCCCCCCCCCCCCCCCCCCGGTTTGGTTCGCAGCAGATCATGCTAACAGTCAAAGAATTTGTTTGAACATGCGAACACCATTAAAGTCTATGGGACACAAACGTAAAAAATCAAGGGTGCTAATTTTAAAGCCTTTTATGCAAGTTTTTGCCATAAAAAGTGTTTGGGGACTCGGGTCCTGCCCCAGGGGGGACATGTATAAATGCATAAAAAGTAAAAAAACAGCTTTTTTCGGGAGCAGTGATTTTAATAATGCTTAAAGTAAAACAATAAAAATTAAATATTCCTTTAAATATCATGCCTGGGGGTGTCCTTAGTTTGCCTGTAAAGTAGCGCATCTTTCCCATGTTTATAACAGGGCCACAGCAAAATGATATTTCCAAAGGAAAAAATGTAATTTAAAACTGCTCACGGCTGTAATGTATTGTCGGATCCCGGCAAAATAGATAGAAAAAAAAACAAAAATACAAAAAAATGGCATGGATGTCACCCCCAAAATCCATACCAGGCCAATCAGGTCTGGTATGGATATTAAGGGAAACCCTGCACCCAAATGTTTAAAAAAAATGGCGTGGGGGGTCCCCTAGGCCCCCAGGCACTATATAATCTGAACAGCAGTATATATACCCCTGACTCCTCCTCCTCTCTTCTCTCAGGCTTCCAAGTACAGTCAGTGACCTCATCATCCCCTCCCTCCTCGTCACTGGAGCATACTTGGCAGTATGCTGGGGAACATTACTGCCAGTTTCTTGTCCTTCTGTGTCACCCCCCTCTCTCTAGGCTCACGTTACTCCCTTCCTCAACCTGGGAACCAACACCGGAGCCTTCAAATGGCTGCGCATCCTCCAGCAGCATATACCCGACACTGTGGTCGAATAATTCTGGGGACTCCTCCGTGCATGATGGTGGGGCTACATAAGGAGTGACTGTAGACAAGGAGTCGGTAGAATAGGCCGCTTTGGCAGCTGCATTGGAAGGCAAACTACTCTGAGCCTGGGTGACAAAGGATGAGGAGGATGAGGACAGCTTTGTTATCCACTCCACCAACTCTTCTGCATGCTGTGTCTCAATAACACGGCCAGCAGCAGAAAAAAGGGACAAGCGTGCCCCACGGCCACCTGCAGAGGTTGCACAATGTTCACGACCATCACTGTTGACTGTAGACACAGAGGCTGCTTGCCCTCTTTTAGTGGCCTGTGAGCATCTTCCTCTCCTTGGTGGCCTTCCGGACATGATGCATTTGTATTACACTGTATTGGATACTGTGTACACTGCCTGAAGTGTATTAGAAACTGTTCATACTGTATTAGATACTGTGTACACCGCCTGCACTTTTTTAGAAACTGTACAATGGCTGCACTGTATTTTATACTGTACACCGCCTGAAGTGTATTAGAAACAGTACCCCACGGAATGCACTGTAGATATAGGCTACACTGGATGGAGAAGATATATATAAGACTGTATACACAGTATCTCACAAAAGTGACAACACCCCTCACATTTTTGTAAATAATTTATGATACCTTTTCATGTGACAACACTGAAATAACACTTTTCTACAATGTAAAGTAGTGAGTGTACAGCTTGTATAACAGTGTACATTTGCTGTCCCCTCAAAATAACTGACAACCATTAATATCTAAACTGCTGGCAACAAAAGTGAGTACACCCCCAAGTGAAAATGTCCAAATTGGGCCCAAAGTGTCAATATTTTGTGTGGCCACCATTATTTTCCAGCATTGCCTTAACCCTCTTGGGCATGGAGTTAACCAGAGCTTCACAGGTTGCCACTGGAGCCCCGTTCCACTCCTCCATGACGGCATCACTGAGCTGGTGGATGTTAGAGACCTTGCGTTCCTCCACCTCCCGTTTTAGGATGCCACACAGATGCTCAATAGGGTTTAGGTCTGGAGACATGCTTGGCCAGTCCATCACCTTTACCCTCAGCTTCTTTAGCAAGGTAGTGGTCATCTTGGAGGTGTGTTTGAGGTCGTTATCATGTTGAAATACTGCCCTGCGACCCAGTCTCCGAAGGGAGGGGATCATGCTTTGCTTTAGTATGTCACAGTACATGTTGGCATTCATGGTTCCCTCAATGAACTGTAGCTCCCCAGTGCCAGCATCACTCATGCAGCCCCAGACCACGACACTCCCACCACCATGCTTGACTGTAGGCAAGACACACTTGTCTTTGTACTCCTCACCTGGTTGCCGCCACACACGCTTGACACCATCTGAACCAAATAAGTTTATCTTGGTCTCATTAGACCACAGGACATGGTTCCAGTAATTCATGTCCTTAGTCTGCTTGTCTTCAGCAAATTGTTTGCATGCTTTCTTGTGCATCATCTTTAGAAGAGGCTTCCTTCTAGGATGACAGCCATGCAGACCAATTTGATGCAGTGTGCGGCATATGGTCTGAGCACTGACAGGCTGACCCTCCATCCCTTCAACCTCTGCAGCAATGCTGGCAGCACTCATACGTCTATTTCCCAAAGACAACCTCTGGATATGACGCTGAGCATGTGCACTCAACTTCTTTGGTCAACAATGGCAAGGCCTGTTCTGAGTGGAACCTGTCCTGTTAAACCACTGTGTGGTCTTGGTCACCGTGCTGCAGCTCAGTTTCAAGGTCTTGGCAATCTTCTTATAGCCTAGGCCATCTTTATGTAGAGCAACAATTCTTTTTTTTCAGATCCTCAGAGAGTTTTTTGTCATGAGTTGCCATGTTGAAGATCCAGTGACCAATATGAGAGAGTGAGCGATAACACCAAATTTAACACACCTGCTCCCCATTCACACCTGAGACCTTGTAACACTAACGAGTCACATGACACCGGCGAGGGAAAATGGCTAATTGGGCCCAATTTGGACATTTTCACTTAGGGGTGTACTTACTTTTGTTGCCAGCAGTTTAGACATTAATGGCTGTGTGTTGTTATTTTTTGGGGGGGGGCAGCAAATTTACACTGTTATACAAGCTATACACTCACTACTTTACATTGTAGCAAAGTGTAATTTCTTCAGTGTTGTCACATGAAAAGATATAATAAAATATTTACAAAAATGTGAATGGGGGGTTCTCACTTTTGTGAGATACTGTATATATAATACACCGCCTGAAGTGTATTGGAAACAGTAAACCACAGAATGCACTGTAGATATATATACTCTGCATCCAGTGTAGCCTATATATATATATATATATATATATATATATATATATATATATATATATATCCCACGAGATGCCACGCATCCATAGGAATCCATTGGGGGCGGCGAGCGGAAGGTGTGGGATCGGCGAGCTGGAGGAGCGACAGAGCTTGGCGCTGGCTCCCGCAATGGGGCTCGCAGGTGTCAATTCCGCAGCTAACAGTGGCGAGATTGACACAATATAGGCGGCACCTACTGTATATGTGTGTAGCGGCCATAACAGCTAGGGGCGACCTTGAGTTTTCTGGGCTTACCAATTACCTCCTCGTAGCTCATCTTTCATTGTCTAGGGGGTTCCCATGGTTAGTACCCAGTAACTTCAGAGCTGACACACAAAAGTCCTTTTGTGGATTTTTATTTTGCAGGGGTAACATCCAACTATAACACAGTCTCAGGTGGGAATAGAGGGCACAGGTGATAAAACTCAGGCACTTGGAACTTCTGACATCAATTGAATGTCTTTTAAATAGCCCAGAGAGTAGCCACTCGCAACTGGGCGCTTCACTGCTGGATAAACCTCTAACCATAGATTTAGCAGCCAACATGTGATCCGGAACATTTGCAAAGTCTCTGCCACAGACTACACAGCAGGGCCAGACGTGCCCACTGATTGGCTCCGGGAAAGATTGGTACCTAACACGTCCAACCAGGCTTGGTTCTCCGTCTGTCACAGGTGCCTCACTGCACCTATGATCAGGCATAACTTCAGTACAGCCCAGCCAAACTGATGCCAAAGTAAAAACCTGTACAATTAACCCCCATAACTCTGTTAAAGTCCTGGAAAACTAAATTTACATTTATAGCGAACACTTTAGCAAACGTGTCGACGCTACATGTGTGTGTATATATATATATATATATATATATACAGACATATACACACACACACTAGACTGACTGTGTATATATATATATATATATATATATATATATATATATATCAAATACACTGCCACTAACTGAATAACCTGCCTGCTTAATCTAGTTATGGCTCGCTTAGCAGATCGTACTTTGATTGGCCAAAGCATGCAGGTCAGGTGCATGCTTTGGCCAATCATCATACAGCAATGCACTGTGATCTCGCAGTGCATTATGGGGCATTCCGCGGCGCTCAAATTTTCCCTGAACGCCCCATAATGTTTGCTGTTCGGCAAATGGGCGAATATATGATGTTCGAGTCAAACTTATGCTCGACCTGAACATCGAGCTCATCCCTAGTAGTAAGCAAAAGCCCAAAGTGCAGGCAGCAAATGGTAATGAGAAAATAGTAAGTTGATTAGTCCCTCAGGGCCACAAGAAAAAAAGGGAAACAATATACTATCAGCATGATATAACCAGGTACACAGCCTGTGAAGCTGCCTATGTTGTTTCAGATTCCAGTGCTTTTGCTTACCATGGCTTGTAATGCGTCCAGCATACCCCCCAGAGAAACGCACATCCACCAGCACCATCGAATTACGTCATACACTAGCGTGGCTGCCGATACACCCCCCACCTGACGTCAGCGGACTCCACACCAGAGCCCAGCCGCCACTGGGAGGTGCCAAGTGGACACAGAGCAGCGAAGGGGAGGACACCCATTATCGAAACCTCCCATCAAGGCATAGCACGAATAAGGGAGGGGGAGGGAACATGGGCGGATACACACCAAGCCCAAAGCTCAGCCTATTCATAGTGCAACACCCACAAAGCCGACAAGCATCCACAATATAAAAACACAAAAAGTATACACCAGGGATATGCAATTAGCGGACCTCCAGCTGTTGCAAAACTACAAGTCCCATCATGCCTCTGCCTCTGGGTGTCATGCTTGTAGCTGTCAGAGTCTTGCTATGCCTCATGGGACTTTTAGTTCTGCGATAGCTGGAGGTCCGCTCATTGCATATCCCTGGTAAAGAACAAAAAATTTGAAGAAGTTACAAGTGGTGGTCAAACAGACCATATATATATAGGGTAAAGAGATGACATATGGAAAGGAGATAGCTGTATGCCCCCCCCCCCCCCTATAGAAAAGGTCTGAAACTCAAAACATAATTTAAACCTAGAAATGATGTAGTGTGTAAATCATAAACCCATTGAGTTTCTTTCTTTAAAACCTTTTGGTCGAAGTTGCCCCCCCCCGTGGGTCTTCATAGACCCTATCAAGTGCGGCAAATTTGAAAACGTGAGGATTGTATCTGCATTGTTCAAAGCTTATTGGGCATAGCATAGAGAGCAGTTCCTGCCAGTGCTGGTGTCATCCTGTCTAGCAGAAAAAAATTGCCAATTACTGACACCTACAGGCCAGTCATAATACTGCTCCAAAGAATCTATCTATCTATTTCATTAAAATAGTGCCATCTTCTGGACAATTACCAATATATATATTTTTTTTTCTTCAGGTATTTTGGTAATCAGATGTGTACTCGAAGCGTGCAGAATAGTGTTTCCTGACGTAGGCTTGCGGCATAAAGACATACGGATTGTACTATCAGAATTAATACTCAAAGTAACGTCAAGGAATGCAATTCTGCTCTCATGGGATTCCATGGTGAATTTAAGATTATAGCTATTAGTGCCCAGCATCAACATAAATTGATGCAGGGCTTCAGTGAATCCTGCCCACAACATGAATACGTTGTCAATATATCTAAATCAGCATAGTACACCAGAGAGAAGATCAATATGCTCCTCATTGGAAAAATGCCACGTTCCCACCCCCCAGATACAGGTTTGCATAGGAAGGCCCACAACATGTGCCCATGGCCACACCCTGTACCTGGAGGAAGTGGGTACTCGTCAAAAGAAAATATAATTATTAGTGAGAATGTGAGATAAGAGTGGTAAAATTAATTTATTCAGTCCATCTGATGTGGGCCCCCTTTCCCTGAGAAATCTGGATATTACCTCTATGCCACGCTGGTGAGGAATAGAGGAATATAAAGCCTCAATATCGAAGGAAACTAGGCAACACCCTTGTGGTACATAGAGGCCATCCAAACTTTTAAGAAGGTTCGAGGTATCTTTTATGTAAGAAGGCAATGCAACTACATGTATCTATGTATCTACTTGGTCTTTCAGTTTTAGATCCCACCCCTGAAATTATCAGTCTTCCAGGGGGATTGGTGAGATTCTTATGCATTTTCGGGGAGTGAGTAGAATGTTGGAACTCTAGGGCGTTGAACTTGTATGCCTTCAAAGATGTCTTTAGTGATTATGCCCTCAGCATGAACGGAATGTATTATATCGTTGTATTCCTGGTTAAATTTGATTATAATCTCCTCAGATATGGGTTTATACCATGATCTATTTTTTTAAATATCCCAGCACATATTTCTGTACTGTAATTCATCCATGATTACCACATTCCCACCCTTGTCTGAGGGCTTAATCACTATTTGAGGGTTGTTACTGAGATTGTCCAATGCAATCCTATGGGACCTGCTGAGGTTCACATTTGTTGATCTGGAAAAGGCAGTTCTCTCAATCTCTCCAGTGGTTTGATTTAGGAATGCCCAAATATTTGAGATGGTATGTAGGGGTGGGAATTTAGTAGATTTATTTTTTATCGTGTTGGCTAATAATTTAACCCATCAGATGGCCCAACATCAGGATGAGGTTAAATTACTATTAACCCCTTCCCAACCACCGCACGACAATATACATCGTTTGAATGGCATGGGTGGGCAAAAGGGCGTACGGGTACATCCCCTTTAAGATGCGGCATTGTGGGCATGCGCGCTGCATGCTCCGTGACAGCAGGTCCCGCAAACTTGATGTCCGCCGGGTGCCCACGATCGTGTCACGGAGTGGAAGAACAGGGAGATGCCTTTGTAAACAAGGCATTTCCCCGTTCTGCCTAGTGATATGACAAAGATCACTGCCCCCTGTCATCGGGAGCAGTGATCGCTCTCATGTGTATAGTAGCCCATCCCCCCCACAGTTATAATCACTCCCAAGGACACACTTAACCCCTTGATCGCCCCCTAGTGGTTAACCCCCTCCCTGCCAGTGTCATTTACGCAGCAATCAGTGCATTTTTATAGCATTGATCACTGTATAAATGACAATGGACCCAATATAGTGTCAAAAGTGTCCGATGTGTCCGCCATAATGTCACAGTCCTAACAAAAATCGCAGATCGCCGCCATTACTAATAAAAATGAATAATAAAAATGCCATAAAACTATCCCCTAATTTGTAGACGCTATAACTTTTGCGCAAACCAGTATAAACCAATATACGCTTATTGCAATTTTTTTTTTACCAAAAATATGTAGAAGAATACATATCGGCCTAAACTGAGGAAAAAAAATTTTTTTATATACTTTGGGGGATATTTTTTATAGCAAAAAGTTAAAAATATTGTGTTTTTTTTTCGAAATTGTCGCTATTTTTTGGTTTATAGTGCAACAAGTAAAAACCCCAGAGGTGATAAATACCACCAAAAGAAAGCTGTATTTGTGGGGAAAAAAAAGACATTGATTTTGTTTGGGTGCAGCATTGCAAGACCGCGCAATTGTCAGTTAAAGCAAAGCAGTGCTGAATCGCAAAAAGTGCTCTGGTCAGGAAGGGGGTAAATACTTCCAAGGCTCAAGTGGTTAAATACAAGTGGCACAATTTTTTTAAAAGAACAGTGTAAAAATAAAAAATCACGGAGCTCAGCGCCACCCCGGACCTAACGGCCATCACAGCGCCATCCTGAGAGCTTTTAAAATCGCCTGTGTGTTAGGCGATCCGGACCTAATAAGGCCAGGGATCACCCCTGAATGTCCAGGTGCCCCCCAGGAGAAATCTGGAGCATTTCTACACGATCTCCTTACGGCCTGGGTGTACCAAGATGGCCGCCGCAGCTGCCGCTGCTGAATCTCCTCAGGAATCTCCTCATGCCTCCCTCATGTCTGCACAGCAGGACCACAGGCAAGTCAGCCCCTCAGTCCACCTTCAACTCACCCCAGGGCCTCCACCACCCTGCCATCTAGAGATGACACCCTCCCCAGCTTCCACAGTGTCACTCCTGATCTGCTCCTTTGGAGAACCTCCATTTTCCCCAGCAGGGCCTGTAATGGCCGCCCTCACTGACTCTCCTGTTTATGGAACCCCTGACAGGGATCGCTCATTTAACATGGAGGACCTCTTCCTCAGGCTTTCTACCCTCCTGGACAAGGGCCTAGCCTCCACTGCTGCCAAAATCACAGGCGATATCAAGGCGGATCTCCAGAACATTGGGTCACGCATTGACGCCATTGAAGCCAGGGTGGATCAGACCACAGCTGCAGCCCACCAACATTCCGATCTCATCCCCACCCTCCATGATCAACTAGACACCGCCATGTCCCGCATCGACGAATTGGAAAACAGATCTAGAAGATACAACTTTAGGATCAGAGGCCTGCCGGAATCCATCCAGGATGTCTCCTCCGCAACGCAAGACCTCATGAAATCCCTAGTCCACAATATACCGTCACACCGCCTGGAACTTCACAGGGCTCATAGAGCACTCGGGCCACCGAGGAAGGATGGTACTCCCAGAGACATCATAGCTAAACCACACTTTTATGCGGTTAAGGAAGCAATAATGAAGCAGGCCCGAGCCATGCCTCAGGTGACTTGTCAGGGTCACCCAGTGCAAATATTCGCTGATCTGGCCCCCTCCACTATTCAGCGTAGAAGAACCCTGAAACCTCTTCTGCAAGCTCTCACAAAAAAGGATATTAAATACCGGTGGTCCTTCCCTTTTGCTGTGAAATTCTCTCTGAAAGGTCAGGAATACTCCTTCTCCAACTTCATAGCAGGTGAACAACTACTCCTGAAACTCAATGTGATTGCTCAAGAGGCAGACATGGATGTCTCGTCCCCTCCGGCGGCCTCCAACAAACATCCACTCCCAACGAGCCCACCCAATCCCCTGTGGAACAAGAACAAAACTCGCCGATCGACTCACAATGGTCCTCATTGAATGCGACATGGAGGCAACCCTTTGTCTTACTTTGACTTGGAGGCCTCTCCACGTCGGTCCTCCACTTCTTCTCCAACTGACTTTGATGCTTAAAGCTTCCTGAATCTAATTCCTGGACTCTGTGGTAGATGCCCCTACCCTCACGACGCTACCAGCTGTTTACTAACCCCACCGGCTGAACGGATCTATATGGATCTGCAAGCAAACCAAAGATGGACTATCCTCTGTTGTCAGCACAGCTCTTTCTCCACTACTATCCGGCTGGATTTCATGGAAACTTCACCTTAATAACTCTGCTTGCAACGGAGGAATAGACACCTCTCACCACCCTCCCACTCTTGCTTTGCACTGGTTCCAGTTTGTTTGGTGCCTAACCCCTGACGGACGAACATTTGCTCTCAGGACTGGTTTAAATTTTTGTTTATTATTCATTTCCCTCAGACCCGTAAGGCCCAGGTCTGGGGTGGTACACATGCGCCTCCTCCTATCCCTTTGACTCCCTTCCGGACTCATAGGGATAGGGTCTCCAGGCCATGTTTGGCATGGAGAATTTTTTTCCTTTTTTGGCTCCCTGCGCTTCTAAGCGCAGGGAGGACATACGGTCTGGCCTCTCCCTCTGGTCCACTCTGTCACCAGATGAGAGCGCGCTAGACCTCTTTTCTTTCCCTCTCCTCTTCCTTTCCCTTCCTTTCTTTTTCTTTCGGAGCATCAATTAACTTCTGTTTTTTTTCTAGTGTACATGTTCCCACGAGAAGCACATCCAGTATCATCTATAGGCTGTGGTTCAGATGTCTATCCTCACACCCACTACGGGACGGAACTCATCAAGGTAAGTGATGGTAGATTCTTGCACACCCCCCCCCCTATAGTCTCCATGGCTGACCGTACACTGAACAAATTACATATAGCCACCCACAATGTGCAGGGTATGAACTCCCCCACGAAACGGAGGAAGTTGTTCAACTCTTATAAATCTTCCAGGCTTGATATTGTCATGCTTCAGGAAACACATCTTCCGATTCGGTATAGCCCCAAATTCCTTCATGCCCACTTCCCCACCTTCTTTTTGGCCAACGCAGAAAACAAGACTAAAGGGGTCGCAATTGCTTTTGCCAAAAGCTGTAACTTTTCCTTGACCTCAGAAATGAAGGATCCCGAGGGCAGATATATCCTTGTGAAAGGGACCATTGAGGAGGAACTCTTCTCCCTCATCTCTTATTATACGCCCAACAAAGGACAAGCAACCTTCTTCAAACGCATGCTTGACTCTCTTTCTCCACTCCTAGAAGGTACGGTCATATTCGGGGGGGATTCCAATTCCGCATTCGACCAGTCTCTTTATAGATCCAAGCCCCCTTCCTCCCAACTCACCAGGCCCACCAGGGAAAGCCTCAAGATATCCAAACTTTTACATGCTCAGGGCTTAGCGGACGTCTGGAGGGAACTCAACCCTGGAAAGAGAGACTACTCTCACTTTTCCACTCCTTACAACCTATATGCCAGGATTGACCACCTCCTGATCCGGATCTATGCTGACCCCTGGATTGCCTCCTCGAGAATCACTGACACCGCTCTTTCCGACCACGCCATTGTTACTTTATCCATGGACAGACGATACCCGAAGCCGGGATTCGGTCAATGGAGATTGAACTAATTCCTGCTCTCGGATCCGGTGAGAGTTCAAATGCTGGAGAAATCTCTCACAGATTACTTCTCCCTTAACAAAACCGAGGGGATCTCCGTTGAAACCCTGTGGGCAGCCCATGAACCGTTTATCAGGGGCGAAATAATTAAATTAACGACGCAAATCAAAAGGGAATGACTAGCGGACAATAAAAGACTTGAAGACCTATATGCCTCCCTTAGCTCCCAACACAAAAGACATCCATCACCCTCCTTACGAGCCCAACTTGACAAAACCAGACTTGAACTTAACCTAGCGCTGACTGCAAACGCTGAAAAACAAATTCGATGGAGTAAAAATAGATTTTATACCCAGGGGGATAAATTGGGTTCCATGTTAGCCTCCAGACTTACACCCAAGTTTCGTGCTTACGTGATGCCCAAAATTAGAGTCCCAGGACAGGGCACAACTTCTAACCCCGTTAAAATACTCAAAGTGTTTCATGACTTCTACTCCAATCTTTACGGTCCTCGAAACACCACTGACAAGAATACTATCTCCAATTATCTAGACAGGATCCCTATCCCTTCCCTCTCTGTTGAACACAAGGAAATACTGGAAGCATCCTTTTCGGAAGAGGAGGTCCAGGAAGTCATTAAACATCTAAAGTCTAACTCGGCACCAGGCCCGGATGGCCTTCCCAACTTATATTACAAAACATTTCCTTCTACCCTGATTCCCCACCTTACTAAATTTCTTAATTCTAAAGTGAAGGGAACCCCACTCGATCCCCATCTTAACACTGCTTTCATTGCAGTAATACCAAAACCGGATAAAAATCCGGAAGAGGTCAGTAATTATAGACCTATCTCGCTCATCAATAGCGACTTGAAAATTCTCACTAAAATTTTAGCGAATCGTCTGGCTTCTTTCATTCACAGATACATACACAGAGATCAAGTGGGGTTCATCCCGGGCAGACAGGGCCCAGACCAGGTCAGGAGAGCTATAGATATTGTCTCCTTACTTTAAACGGGATGGGATGGGGGCTCTAAACAACCAGGTATGCTTCTTTCCCTAGATCTCCAAAAAGCCTTCGACTCAGTCTCCTGGCCTTATATTTTTGAAATCCTGAAACGATGGGGCTTTGGCGATAACTTCCTGGGTTTAATACGAGCCCTATACTCCAACCCCACTGCCCGAATCAAGCTACAGGGTCACTATTCACAACCTATTTCCATTGCTACAGGCACTAGGCAAGGCTGTCCATTATCCCCCCTAATCTTCGCTATAGCCATAGAAACACTAGCTATATCCATCCGACAGAATCCCAACATTCACGGAGTCCGCTGTGGATCCCAGATCCACAAATGTGGACTCTTCGCGGACGACATACTCCTCTTCATCACCTCCCCGACGACTTCCCTGCCAAACCTCTGCGTCACCCTGGACGAATTTGCCAACATATCTGGGCTTCGGGTAAATTATGCTAAGTCTCATGCTCTCAATGTGTCCCTCCCCCTTGCAACGGTTGATTCCCTTCGACAACACTTTAAGTTCCACTGGAACACCTCCTCCATCAAATACCTTGGCATTGACCTCACAGACAAAATAGAGGATCTTTATAGTACTAATTACCCTCCCATGTACCGGAAATTGGAGCTGGATCTCCAATCATGGTCTAAACATAATCTCTCTTGGCTCGGGAGGATCAATTCTGTGAAGATGGCGTTGCTCCCCAGACTCCTTTACCTTTTTCGTTCTCTACCAATCCCTATCAAAAGGGATCATATTAAAACTTTCCAAAGCAAAATCCTTCAATTTATTTGGGGCTCAAAAGGTTACAGGATTCCACAACATACACTGTACCTACATAGGAAGAAAGGGGGTATGGGATTGCCCCATTTATATAAATACTACCTTGCAGCCCGGATTGCCCAACTCTCCGTGCTGTACTCCAAATACGAGAAGCCGGATTGGGTCCTTATTGAAAGGCAGGCAGTACCCCATCATACCCTGGATTATCTCCTCTGGTCGAACCCGAAATTGCGCCCCCGATTCTGGCCCCTACCCTCTCGCATATGTTTGCCCTCTGGGACAAGGTTCGCTCCTCTACAAACCTAGTCTCGGATTATAAACCCCTGTCCCATTTGTTCCACAATCCTGATTTTCCCCCTGGACAAAATATACAAGCATTTAAATGGTGGCTGGATAAGGGGCTATACCAAATCGGTCACTTTTTTACAACCTTGGGCCCGATTACTCTCGCTTATTGCACCAAAAAATTGGACTTACCTACCTCTGAACAGTTCAGATTTAGGCAGATCTCTCATTATCTACACAAACTCTGGACGAACAAACCCCTCCCCCCTCGATTTACGGAATATGAAATATGGTGCGGTCAGTCCATGGATCAGCGGGGGGGGGGGTGTCGACAATCTACTCGTCACTCACCTCAGCGACCACTAAAGCCTCCTACATGCAAAGCTGGGAGACAGACCCAGTTTCAATGGGACCTGGAGGTCTGGCAGAAAGCACACTTTTGTTCTTTCAAGGGCATTCTGAACACTACACTCATTGAAGCTAGTTTGAAAATCATATCCAGATGGTACTACACCCCCTCTCGTCTTGCCTCAATTTTTCAGACGGCTAGTCCACTGTGCTTCAGGGGGTGCGGTCTCACGGGCACCATGTCACATACTTGGTGGGAATATCCCAGAATACGTCTATTCTGGAGAAAAGTTTTTAACTTGATTGATAGGCTTGCCGGAACCCAGATCCCCAGATCCCCTATGGTGGCCCTTCTCAATGCTCATATTCCAAATGTATCCAAAGCCACACAAAGACTTGTCAAATTCATATTACTAGGGGCCAAACTTACGGTAGCCAAGGCCTGGAAAACACCCAGAATCTCCTTCCCAGCAAGGATTAGGAAAGTCTCCTGGATAATGTCACAAGAGAAGCTAGCCAACATTATCTCTGACACGATCCGTAAATTTGAATCTACCTGGGAACCCTGGGCCATCTACATAGGTGCTTCTTGGATCACTAACTCTATAACCTCCTAATCTGAGTCCTATAATTGTTGCTCCGAATACCCTGCCTGTTCTCCTCTCTCTCCCTCCGACTTCTCTTTCACCCCCTTCCTCTCTTTTTCTACCCCCCTCCTGTCCTCACTTTTCCGCCTTCTGCTCTTAGTTTACCTTCCTTATTGCAGTTTGTGCATTGAATGATGGGTCGATACTTTTGGGAGCCTTCACGACTACTGGTAAACTTGCGGAGTAGGTCATGATCGAAACTTAACAACCACATAGATAGGTGGTGGGACGACGTGGGTTTCCCCTACGGGGCACAGACAGCTCCCAAACGGGGTGCCTGGTAGTGGGGAACCCTCGCTCGTTACATCGCCCAATAGACCTTCTCCTCCCACACTTCCTAAGTTAAACCATTTGGTCCAGTCTAGCCTTCCTGTAACCTATACCAGGTCACTTGCTTGTCTTACCTAATGGTCATGTATCACCCGTTGTCGCAGATGCCTGGTCACTTGCTTCTCTTACCTAATGTAAAAAAAATTGTATTACCCGTTGTTGCAGATGCCTGAATTTACTATATTTATAAATAAAATAAAAATAAATTATATATATATATATATATATATATATATATATGTTTTGGGGTTCTAAGTAATTTTCCAAAAAAAAATTGTAAACAACAAGTTTGAAAAATAGTCCCGGTCCTTAAGTGGTTAATGTGCAGTAACGCACTGAAATATTGTCGCCACTGTTTTTGCACAAAAATTTCAATAAAATACTTTGAAATAAACATGCAATAAAGCACTCAAATACACTGCCTTAAACCTGCAATAATGCACTGAAATAAACTGCGTTAAACGTGCACTAATGCACTGCAATATACTTTGGTAAACCTGCAATAACTCACTGAAATATACTGCTTTAAATCTGAAATAACTCACTGCAATATACTGCAATAAGCCACTGAAATATCCTGCATTACCGTTCAATAACGCACTTAAATATACTGCGTTAAACGTGCAATAACACACTGAATATATACTGCGTTAACAAGTGCAGTAAGGCACTGCAATATACTGCGTTAAACATGCTCCAACGCACTGAAATATACTGCCTTAAACATGCAGTAACGCATGCCAATATACTGTGGGAAACATGCAATAAAGCACTGAAATACACTGCGTTAAACTTGCACTAATGCACTGCAATATACTGTGTTAAACGTACAGTAACACACTGCAATATACTGTGGTAAACCTGCACTAACCCACTGAAATATCCTGCGTTACCGTGCAATAACGCACTGAACTATACTGTGTTAAATGTGCAGTAATGCACTGAATATATACTGCGTTAAAAGTGCAGTAAGGCACTGCAATATACTATGGTAAACGTGCTCCAACGTACTGAAATATACTGCATTAAACATGCAGTTACGCACGGCAATATACTGTGGGAAACATGCAATAAAGCACTGAAATACACTGCATTAAACTTGCACTAATGCACTGCAATATACTGCGTTAAACTTGCACTAACACACTGCAATATAGTGTGGTAAATCTGCAATAATGCACTGAAATATACTGCGTTAAACTTGCACTAACTGCAATATACTGTGGTAAACCTGAAATAACTCACTGAACTATACTGCTTTAAATCTGCACTAACTCACTGAAATATCCTGCGTTACCGTGCAATAATGCACTGAAATATACTGTGTTAAAAGTGCAGTAATGCACTGAATATATACTGCGTTAAAGTGCACTAACGCACTGCAATATACTGTGGTAAACCTGCAATAACTTACTGAAATATACTGTGGTACACATGCAGTAACGCACCGAATATATACTGCGTTAAAAGTGCAGTAACGCACTGCAATATACTGTGGTAAACGCGCACCAACGCACTGAAATATACTCCGTTAACCATGAACTAATGCACTGAAATATACTGCACTAAACGTGCACTAACGCACTGCAATGTACTGTGGTAAACCTGCAATAACGCACCAAAATATCCTGCGTTACTGTGCACTAATGCACTGCAATATACAGCTGTAAACGTGCAAAAACGCACTGAAATATACTGCATTAAATAAAAATCTATTGAATTTAAATAGATTACAACATATACAATGCAGTTGTTCTGCTACACCACAAATCCAGTGTGCAATCTTAGAGATGCCTAAAGCCCAATACCAGGACACTGTATAGTATAATGTACATAATAGCGGTCATCGAACATAAAAAGACAGAATTTTTATGAGAAAAAAAATGTATACTTTATCATTTAAAATTTGGACTGTCAAAAACATGTTCCAAATAAGCAGAGACCAAAATCTTTATTTAAGTTTGACTTTCCTACCATAAGACATTTCGTTCTCAACTTGAACAATTTAGTCTACACAGTTAATTAAAATCAAGGCCCTTGTAATATCTGAACAAAAGGTTTCTGGTATGCTCACAACACCTGGAACCAAAGACAAACTGATCAATATTTACAAGGACTCCTATAAATGTGGAGTGTGAAGACACCTTGTGTGTGTGACCAGGTAGATTTATGCACAAAACAAGTTAACAGCATGGTTATTCAGTGACTCACCATTGTTTTAGCTTAGAGAAAGACAAACACAGGATGAGACCCCTCTCACAGAAATGAAGTGTTTTTCACTATCTCAAAACATTTATATAAAATAGGTTAGTTCATGGATTATCTATTGCAAGTCATAAGGTCAAGATATTCATAACAATGCGTTTATACATACACTATACATACACTATATTACCAAAAGTATTGAGACACCTGAGCTTACAAGCACATGAACGTTAAAATGGATGTAAACCCTCTCCTATACCCAGTAAAGTGAACAGCCTCAGATGATACACAGAGATGAAACAAATCTCTCTACATAAGTTTTACATACATATCTGTTGTCTTCAGCTTGCTATATTCTTTTGAATTCTTGCATCCCATCCATGACACTACCTGCCTGGAGTTTGCATGTTCTCCCTGAGCCTGGGTGGGTTTCCTCTGGGTACTCCGGTTTTCTCCCACACTCCAAAGATATGCTGGTAGGTTAATTGGCTTCTGTCCAAAAATTGGCCCTAGTATATGAATGTTGGGGACCTTGGATTGTGGGCTACTTAAGGGTAGGGACCGATGTGAGTGTGTGAAGTAATGTGTGGAACGCTACGTAAAAAAATTACGGCACTATATGTGTACCTTAAATAAATAATAATAAAGATGAGCATCTTAATGAGACACAAAGTACAGGGATAGGGGCAATTGTAGACAAGCACCCACACTCACTCAAGTTGAACTGGATGGATTGGTGTCTTTATTCAACCTTACTAGCTATGTAACTATGTAACTATGTACATCGTGTTAGCATTTTTACTTCCTCACTCAGCACTGGGAGTGTAGTCTTGGCTTACACTGTGTAACAGCTGATTGGAGGAAAGGCACACACCCCCACTCCACATAGGCAGACAGCCTATTTATAGCACCCACCCCAACACAAATCTGCATGTGGTTTTATCTCCTGTCTCTGAGAACTTGTCAGAGGATTGAAAAAGCAGAAAGACACTGGACTCAGTGCTTTGGAGAGAGATAAGTAAACACTACAGATATATGTGCCTAGGTCAAATTTAATGAATCTGGTTTACATAAACTATAATGGCATCCCAATCTTAGTCCGTAGGGTTTAATATTGAGTTGGCCCACCCTTTGCAGCTGTAACAGCTTCAACTCTTCTGGGAAGGCTGTCCACAAGGTTTAGGAGTGTGTTTATGGGAATGTTTAACCATTCTTCCAGAAGCACATTGTGAGGTCAGGCACTGATGTTGGATGAGAAGGCCTGGCTCACAGTCTCCACTCTAATTCATCCTAAAGGTGTTCAGATTAAGGTCAGGACTCTGTGCAGGCCAGTCAGGTTCCAGTCCAGGTGAGTCAGGTTCCTCCACCCCAAACTCGCTCCTCCATGTCTTTATGGACCTTGTGCCTGACCTCACAAATGTGCTTCTGGAAGAATGGTCAAACATTCCCATAGCAAAGTGTGGGCCAACTCAATATTGAACCCTACAGACTTAGACTGGGATACCATAAAAGTTCGTGTGCGTGTAAAGGCAGGTGTCCCAATACTTTTGCTAATGTAGTGTATACATATCCAAAAGACTGTTTACTAGCCAATAGGTTAAATTCTTGTTACGGACAAAGCCACTATAAGTATCATGGACATATTTATAAGTATATGATCTTAAATCGTAAAAAAATGTTGCAAGGTATCTGTTCTGTCCTCGCTACACGTTACCCTGTGGTGTGTGTGTGTAGTCTGACATGCAGATAAACCGCCCTATTCTTCAATAGACAAGACTGTATGGTGAAGTCTGTAGAT
Source organism: Lithobates sylvaticus (assembly GCA_028564925.1). Lineage (NCBI taxonomy): Eukaryota > Metazoa > Chordata > Amphibia > Anura > Ranidae > Lithobates > Lithobates sylvaticus. Next base: position 365,723,202 of record CM053030.1, read on the forward strand.
TTATTGAGTCATAGGTAATAAGCAAGCGGTGAAACAGCGATGCTGCCACATGGGACAATGGAGGATGCAGTCTCTCTTCTTAGCACAGTCTGTAATGGAGTTCTTCCTCCCAAAATGCTTCACTTAACTGAGGACAGATGAAAGGAGCAGAGGGACAAAACACTGAAAGGCAAAGCCAGCCACTAGATGGAGTGCCTGTGTAGTGTAATCAGACTCACTTTACAGTAGATAAAGATGCTGGAGGCATGACACTCCCCGCTTGGTATCCATGGATGCCACCAATTTAGTCTTCCAAAGATAGAAGCAAAATTAGTTCAGATATTGGTCTGAGAAACAACTTGGACTCACCTCCCTTTGCTATCTTCACTTCTACTTTGCGAACATGTCCATCTTCACTAGGGAATGTTTTGGTGACTAAGCCAAGAGGCCAATGGTTTCTTGGAGCTTGACGGTCTTTTACAAGAACAAGGTCACCATTTTTTAGGCTAGGTTTGGTGATTTGCCATTTGTTCTGTGGTTGCAATGTAGATAAATACTGTTTACGCCATCTGTCCCAGAAGGTATTTGCAAGGCTTTGCACTTGTCTCCATTGACGTTTATACAAATCTTTGGCGTCAAATTCTCCTGGAGGAGCATTGAATGTCCCTGTTTTCTGAGTAAGCAAAGTGGCAGGAGTCAATAAGAGAGGTTCCTCTGGATCACTAGCGACTGGGGTGAGAGGTCTTGCATTTACTATAGCTACAATTTCTGCCATAAAGGTAATTAGACTTTCATGGGTGAGTCTTGTTATGCCCATCTGTAGAAAAATAGAGTCAAGAATTCTTCGAACTATGCGATCATTCTTTCCCAGGATCCTCCCATATGAGAAGAGTGCGGTGGGTTGAATGTCCATATGCAACTTTGGTTACTCAAGAATCTTTCAACACTTTTGTAGTCCACATTTGAAAGAATTTTTAATTCTTTGGCTGCTCCAACAAAGTTAGTACCTCTGTCTGAACGAATGTGTTTGACAGGGCCTCGGATAGCAATAAAACGTCTGAGAGCATTAATGAAGCTTCAGGTGTCTAGGGACTCGATGACTTCTATATGAATGGCTCTGATAGACATACAGGTAAATAGAACTGCCCATCGCTTACTGTTGGCCTGACCGCCTCTAGTACGTACAGTGGTGATCGACCAAGGTCCAAAAACATCAAGTCCAACATTGGTGAAAGGAGGTTCTGTGTCAAGCCTGTCTGCTGGCAGATTAGACATCTTTTGTGTTTGATTTAGACCCCAAAGTTTGCGGCAGGTGACACATTTAAAGATTATACTGCTGATGAGCCTCCGATAATCCATAGGCCAGCAGCTCTTAAAGCACCTTCTGTAAATAGTCTTCCTTGATGTCTTACCTCATTGTGGTAATGATTCACAAGTAAAGCAGCAATATGGCAATGACCAGGGATGATAAGAGGGCTTTTCTCTTCGTACTCCAGCTTTGCTTCTTTAAGTCGGCCTCCTACTCTTAGTAGGCCATTGCTATCAAGGAATGGGTCAAGCTTACTCAATACACTGTCCTTAGGTAACGGTCTTTTGTTGGTGAGGCTCTCGATCTCTCTAGAGTAGGTTTCTTGTTGAACAGTATAGATAATATGATTTCTTGAATTTTCCATGTCTGATACTGCATAGACCTTTGTACAGTGATGCCAGCCTTTACATTCATGTAGACTAGAAGTTCTCATACCACTGAATGAACAAGTTATGTGAGTTAAACAGGTAATAGCTCGAACAAGTCACTTCCAGGTTGAAAATCTTTTGAATCTCTGAGATCCTAGTCGGCTATCTGAGGTTGTTGTGTAGAGTGTAGACACCTGAGGGCGGATTTCAACATCCAACTCTGCACCCACTAATTCAAAGGCTTTAAAGGTAGCTAGCTCTGAGTTGTACAAGAATCTTGGTCCTGAAAACCACGTAGTGTTATTTAAATGATTAGCAGCAATGGCTCTAGTAGCATGATCGGCAGGGTTCTGGTCTGTAGGTACATAGTGCCACTGCTTTGGATGGGCAGATCTCCTAATCCGTAACACTCTGTTGTTAACATAGACATAGAATATTCTGGTTTCATTGTAGATGTAGCCTAAGACCACTTTACTGTCTGTGTAGAATGCAACATCTTTTAGGTCAATGTCCAATTCAGATGTAATGAATTCAGCTACTTCAACAGCTAGTACAGCAGCACATAGTTCTAGTCTGGGTACTGTGTGCTCAGGGTATGGTGCAAGTTTGGTTTTACCCATGACAAATCTGACATGGCATTGTCCTTTAGAGTCTATAGTTTTAATATAGGCCACAGCAGCAATTGCCTTGACAGAAGCATCTGAAAATATGTAGAGTTTTTGGCTTTGTATTTCTGTAGAAGGCACTGGTGCATAGGGTCTAGCTACATTGAGCTTAGATAAAGCTGTTAGAGAGTTTTTCCACTCTTCCCACTGAATCCTTTGATCGGCTGGTAAAGGTGTGTCCCAGTCATATGTTTCACGGGTTAAGTTTCTGAGTAGGGCTTTACCTTGAATTGTAACAGGAGCTGCAAACCCCAAGGGATCATACAAGCTATTTATGGTGGACAGAACACCCCTGCAGGTGAAGGGCTTTTCCTCCTTGCTGGCTTGGAAGGTGAATGTGTCCGATTTTAGATTCCAGAGAAGTCCAAGGCTGCGTTGTACTGGCACAGGGTCAGTCCCTAAGTCCAGGTCTTTCAAATCACTACAGCGATCCTGAGATGGAAAGGCTTCCATTAGTTCTTGACTATTGGAGGCTATTTTGTGAAGCCTGAGGTTTGAGCAGGCAAGCATTTCTTGAGCTCTCCTGAGGAGATTAATAGCAGTCTCATTTGAAGGCATAGCTTTTAAGCAGTCATCAACATAGAAGTCCTTTTCTACGAATTTTCTGACATCTGATCCATATTCTGCCTCACCTTCTTGAGCAGACCTTTTGAGTCCATAAATTGCAACTGATGGCGAAGGACTGTTGCCAAAAATGTGCACTCTCATACGGTACTCTATAACATCTTTAGAAGGATCATTGTCTCTGTACCAGAGAAATCTTAAGAAATTCCTGTCTTCCTCTTTGACAAGGAAACAGTGAAACATTTGTTGAATGTCAGCGGTGAAGGCAATAGAATCTTTGCGGAAGCACATGAGTACTCCCATAAGTTTGTTGTTCAGGTCTGGACCTGTCAAGAGAGCATCATTTAAAGAGACACCCTCAAACTTGGCACTAGAGTCAAACACCACCCTGATCTGGCCTGGTTTCTTCGGGTGGTATACTCCAAACATTGGTAGGTACCAGCATTCCTCAAAGTCTTTGAGTTTGGGAGCTATCTCTGCATGGCCATTTTCAAATATCTTTTCTATGAAGGTGAAGAAGTGATTTCTCATTTCTTGTTTCCTCTGCAGGTTGTGCTTGAGAGAAGAGAAACGTTTTAGAGCGTGTTCTCTGTTATTAGGCAGGCGTTGTCTGGGACTCCTGAATGGAAGAGGTGTGACACAGCTGTTAGTTTCATCTTTAAAAAATCCATTGTGCATTATGTCTAAAAACAACTTGTCCTCTATTGACATTGCCACTTGATTATCCTTCGTTGTTCTCTGAAAGACTGTACATCCTAGCTGATCTTCATAAATGTTAGGTGCTGCATGGCTGTCACAAGGAAGATCTGTGTAGGTGCAGAGCAGTTGGTTGCTGTATGGCAATTGTTTAACATGAAAGTTGTTGTTGCATGGTTGGAAAAGAGAAGGTCGAACCATTGTCTAGCATATTGGTGAGCATGCTGGTCACAGAGGTGGGAGTGTGCATGCGTCCCAAGCATACATCTCCTATTATGACCCATCCCAGGTCTAGCTTTTGGGCATAGGGTGCATTATTGGGGCCATTAATATCACGTCTCACTTTGTGTACTTGTAAAATATCTCTCCCAAGAAGTAGGATTATCTGTGCCTGATGATCAAGTTCTGGTATAAGATGTGCCATGCTCTTTAGGTGTGAATGGTAGCTTGCTACCTCTGGTGTAGGGATTTCAGATCTGTTGTCAGGAATTTGGTTGCACTCAATTATGGTAGGTAAGGGCAAGCATGTCTGTCCATCTAAGGATTCAATCTGGTAGCCGGTGGCCTTCCTTCCCATTGTGGATGTGGTGCCTGCACAGGTTTTTAAGGAGTATGGAGTGCTTGGTCCTTGAATTTTGAAGATGTCAAAGAATGTTGATCTGGCTAAGGATCTATTACTCTGATCATCCAGTATAGCATACAGTTTTACAGCTTTGTCCTTTTGGCCTTTTGGATAGACTCTGACTAGACAGATTTTAGAGCAGGATCTGCTGCCTAATGTCCCTTTGCACACTTCTGTGCATTGTGAAGTGACCTCTGGTGAAGCTATAGCAGTGTTTCCTTTCTCCCCGCCATGCTCAGTGTCACTTGAAGTGCTCTGTGAAGTCCATGGTGCTGGACCAGGGTGTAAAGCGGTGTTGTGATCTGTGGTGTCACATTCTGTGCATTTTACACTGACCTTGCAATCCTTGGCAAAATGAGATGTGGATCCACAGCACTTGTAACAGATGCCACTCTTTCAGGAATCTTTTGCGATCTTCAACTGGTTTCTCTCTGAAGGCTCTACATTTTAGGAGAGGATGAGGCTTTTGATGTATGGGACACTGCTTGCTTGGATCCCGTGCCTTTACCTCTGCTTGGCTTGCAGACCTGTGAATAAAATCTGGAGGAGAAACATTAGTCTTGTGTACTGCCACTGAGGTTTTGCGCGAATTGAGACCTGGAGTGGCACATGACAATGTAAGATCAAAACTAGGGTCATTTCTTATCTTTGCTTGGTTATGCACAAATTCAACAAAAACAGAGAATGGAGGACATGGGACATTATGTTTATATTTATATGTGGAACCATGGGTAATCCACTTCTCTTGTAGGTTGTAAGGTAATTTTTGAACTAAAGGGTTGACACCTCTTGCTGTGTCAAGGTATGCAAGTCCTTGTAAGTCCCCTTCAGATTTGGCAACTTGAAGTTCCATTAGTAGGTCACTCAGTTCTCTGAGTTTATGATAGCCTTTGTTGGTTATCCTGGGAAAGTCCTCAATTCTTTTGTACAGGGCACTTTCTATAACCTCTGCTGAGCCATAGCACTCATCAAGTCTGCTCCAAATCATTTTAAGACCAGTCTCAGGGTAGTTTATATTGATAGCCCTGATCCTAGTTGCATGTTTGCTTGACTCTTCCCCCAGGTATTTGACCAAGAGGTCCATCTCTCCACTACATGACAGGTCTAAGTCTCTGGTGACATTGTGAAAGGAAGATCTCCAGGCTCTATAGTCTTCAGGATGATCATTGAACTTCACAATTCCCTTTGCGACTAGTTCGCGCCGTGTACAAAACTTTGCAAAGTCTATTGTGGTCTGGTTAACAGCAGGATATACTGGTGGTGTATTACCCTGGTAAGAATATGGGGTGTGCTCATACCTGTTAGTAGTCTCTTGGTTGTGCTGGCCAGTATAATGCTGCCTTGGCGTCAGGGGAGATGCAACAGTGAGGTAATCTGCCTTGACTGCTTGACCTGTAATGAGGTTATTACCAGCGGAGTTGCTCTCTTGCTTGTAGTTGACCCAGGATGGCACTTCATGCTATTTCACTTATGGGACAATGTTCGGGTTTTTGTACTGGATCAGTATTGCTGTCTGAACCTGGGAGCTCATTTACATACTCTGACGTGCGTTGCAATGGATCTTGCGATTTAAGCTTCATACCTGGTATGCTGTCACGTCTTGGAGTTTCAGGGTACTCTATAGCCTCTAAGAACTCTGCTTCAGCAGTGGTGGCTGCAGCTTCCTTTTCTGCAGCAAGTTTCTCTAATGTTGCTTCTAGGCATTTTTCCTGTTCTGTAAATTTTGCTTCTAGCCGTGCCTTCTCTATTTTTACTTGCATTTCTTGCTCGGCGTATGCTGCTCACGTTTTAGCTGCCTCAGCTTTTGCGCGGGCAATGGCCACTGCACTGCTAATAGATGAAGTTTTTGTGGAGACAGAAGCAACAGATCTGGATCTGAGTGAAGATTTCTGGGACATTATGCCTTTAAGAAGATGCTTGTCTGTGCAGAGAGTACTGTATATCTGTGAGCAGGTAGCTGCAGTATAGCAGGTCTCTATGTCTTGTATCCCACTGGCTGGGTAGCCGCTGTTTCACTATTCTGTCCTCGCTACACATTACCCTGTGGTGTGTGTGTGTAGTCTGACATGCAGATAAACCGCCCTATTCTTCAATAGACAAGACTGTATGGTGAAGTCTGTAGATTTATTGAGTCATAGGTAATAAGCAAGCGGTGAAACAGCGATGCTGCCACATGGGACAATGGAGGATGCAGTCTTTCTCTTCTTAGCACAGTCTGTAATGGAGTTCTTCCTCCCAAGAGGCTTCACTTCACTGAGGAGGGATGGAAGGAGCAGAGGGACAAAACACTGAAAGGCAAAGCCAGCCACTAGATGGAGTGCCTGTGTAGTGTAATCAGACTCACTTTACAGTACATAAAGATGCTGGAGGCATGACAGTATCTATAAAAGATTTTATCCTGACACAATATCCGATTGCTGGAAAAAGGAATCTGAATATTAATACAGGTTTTATTTTGTATAATCCCCATTGTGTCGTATAGGGCATCTATAATCAATAAGTAGTTTAGTATACAAATTATTATTTTTTTCTTCCTTGTTCTGTTTGTGCATAACTATTATTTTAATTATTATATATGAAATTCTATCTTAAAATTTGCCATTTAATTGCTTCTGCCCCAGACTCTCCAAGATGTTCCACATATTTCAGAGAAACTGACATAATTGTAGCTGTGTATGAATTTATTATATCAGATTCTATCACCAAGGAGTTTCCAATTAAACTCAAAATAGTTATGTATTATTCGAAAATGACACCTAGTGGCAAACGGGGGTAATGCCTGAGTAAACACGGGTTTGATAATTAAGCAAATCCACCAAAAAGAATAAGGTAACACCTTCTGGGACACCCCTGGCTTTTTTTATAACTACATTGTTGTTACAATATAAAAATAGAAGTCGGGTACATTTAGGGATCAACATGAAAACATTCTCTGGATATACATCATCATCAGATCATCTGGGACATCTCATTATTGGACATCTCAGTGATGCCAGGACATAGCTTTAGCATAGCTAGATGCCATTTTGGGAAGGAAAACTAAAACCAGTAAGAGGCAGCCATCTTAGAAGAATCTAGCGGCGACCGTTTTAAGCAAATCGCCATTTTAAAAGGATAACTATATTTTCCACATATATTATTGATTTTTGTTGTATGCAAGTATTTTATAATATGTGATTTACTACCCACCCAATATTCTAATGCCCCAAAAATGTGGTTATTTTAATTGGCCGTATTGGTATAACTTTAGATGGACTTCACTCTGGAATCCGACTCCAGCGGTTTCACAGGTCAAGTTAGTCAAAAGCAGATGATTATCTGCCAAATTTTATAAGAACATATTAGGATATCTACAGAAGGGGAAAATTATTATTTCATTCAATCTCACAGGTATATTTTATTGTAACAAATAATTTTCTATCTTCATTCAAACTATAGTGTCTATATCAACATAATAACCAAACTGTTAATGGTATTTGTAAAGTGACTTTTTGTAAATAGATATTAATATATTTTTATAATCTCCAGTCCATACACCGATCTAAGCTGTTATTTCAAAGAATTTTGTTTGGCTAAAATTAACTAAAAATAATTAATGAAGTCAGTTAAATAATTTTATTAAATATACTTTATATTGGAGGCACTGTGATTTGATCTATTTATCTGACTAAATTAATCATTCAGGCATTCCCTGAACAACAATCATCGATGACTATCGAGGACTATAAGAGAGTTTTGTATTTGAAAAAAAAAACTACAAAAAAAAACATCCAAAAACATAAGCATAAATATCAACAACATGCACCTCATGCATGAATAACCCAGTACAGGCGGTCCCCGGGTTACAAACATCCGACCTACAAACAACTCCTACTTACAAACGGAGGGAGACAACAGGAAGTGAGAGGAAATCTACCCCTAGGAAGGGAAATCCACTCCTGTAATGCCCCGTACACACGGTCGGAGTTTCCGATGGAAAATGTCCTATCGGACCATGTTGTCAGAAAATCCGACCGTGTGTGGGCTCTATCGGACTTTTTCCGTCGGAATTTCAGACAGAAAAAATTTGAGATCCTGCTCTCAAATTTTCCGACAACAAAGTCCGATCAGACTTTTTCCGATCGTGTGTAGCGAATTCCGACAGACAAAGTGCCACGCATGCTCAGATCACATTATAAAGCCAAAGCTATTGGCTACTAGCCTCTACGTAGTTACGTCGTACGCAACAAACGTCACCACGTTCAGAACGATCGGATTTTCCGACAACTTTGTCCGACCGTGTGTATGCAACACCAGTGTCGGACAAAATCCATCGGAAAAAATCAGACGGATTTTGTGGTCGGAATTTCTGACCGTGTGTACGGGGCATTAGAGTTATCATGGGAAAAAGGGGTCTCCACTAAAGCTTCATCACCAATTCTTGCTTCTACAACACTTGAATAAAAGTATAACTGTGCAAACCTTAAACAACAAATGTGAAAAGCAGCTACACCAGAATGTGACAAAATTTTTAATAAAGTGCTAGAAAAAATGTAGCGCTAAAAAAGAATGTTGTGAACATATATAAATGCTGAAATGTTGAAGTCCCAAAGAGTGAAATAAATGTGAAAATGGTGTATGACCCTAAGATAAGTGGTCCTGTGGCCACAATCCTAAAAGAAATAAACAATATAAGTGGCAGTCCAACTGTGAAATGTTGATCTACTGGTGGAAAATCGATCCAGAGCAGATAAATCCTTACAATAAGAAGAGGTTAATGCACTCTTACCGAAATAGATGGATCCGAAAGTGGTACGACACCGAATCAAGCGAACATGAATATCCCAATGGATCCAGATGGAACCAGGAACTCAGTGGCGTCTCCTCTCTACTGGAAAGGTCATGGTGTCCAACAAACGTAGGGAATCTTACTCTGCCAATGATGAAGTCCACTCTCATCCAATCATGACATATGGAAAAAGAGGGAATACTCCCGCTCTCCATATTGCATTTAAATTCTGTACGTGATCACTTTTTAAACTTTTTATATCTGTCGGTTTAATTAACCAAATTTTTTTGGACCTACACTATTGGAGTATTCCCTCTTTTTCCATATGTCATGATTGGATGAGAGTGGACTTCATCATTGGCGGAGTAAGATTCCCTACGTTTGTTGGACACCATGAAGACCTTTCCAGTAGAGAGGAGATGCCACTGAGTTCCTGAGATTAGGATAGAGGTGATTCTGATGGGTTGGTCAAAAGGCCCCATGTTTTAAACAGATGCATAACCATCCTCTACAGATGACACAGTCATGGTAGCGTTATCTTTAGTGATCAGTAATTTAGCCAGGTATCTCCACTTATATGGGACTTTGTGGTTGCTCAGCATTTTGGTTAGGGAAACCAACTGCTTTTGAGCAGCTAGTGTGTATTGAGAAGTGCTCACATACAACGAAATCCCTGCATATGGCACAGGAAGAGGGGATTATGTCAGGTGAGTTGCATAAGGTTTTCTTTTACATGCAAAAAATGAATTTTTGGCGATGATATCCCTCGGAATATGAACCAGTAGATTGGTGATTTAGGTAACCTATGGGCACGATCTACCACAAATTCTCTGTCAGGAGTGGAGGAGAGGAGAGTGCCAATTAGTTGCTGTACATAGTGTCTCCGATCTGATGGTGGGACCGTTTCAAATACTCCTCTCCACTTGATATTATTCCTGCAAGATCTGTCCTCCAAATCCACAAGCTTGATCTTGTGACTCTTTAATTCCTCCTTTAATTCCTCCTTAGTGTTTTTATGGGCATGGACAAGATCATTGCATGCAGCAGCGAATTCGCTCATTTTGTTTTACACATGGCTCACTCTATCCCCCACAAAAGACACATCTGTCTGAATTTTGGTGATAAAAGATAGCATGTCCCTGTGCAAAGTGCCACTCAGGGTAGATAGCATATCTTTGAGGGGTGGTATCAAGTATTGGTTGGCCACTGGTAGGATAATCATTAGTGTTGATAAAATACTTGGTATCGTCTGGGGTGTCATCACCTATGCACTTTTCACCTTAATGAGAAGGCGCTGAGTGATGAGGGCTCGATTTCTGTGGGCTCTGGAATGGTGAATGCCTTTGAGATGAATTACGATTTTGCTTGTAGGAAGCACCACAAGCTGCCCCCGTCTGTGAGGAGTGTCATGGGGACCCGGGGCTGGAAAAGGATAGGGATCTGTGTGCAGCAGTGCCCTCTTGGAGAGGAGAGGTGCCTGGTGTAGTGAAGAAATCCATTAGCTTGCAATAGCCTTCCTTCATTTTTCTTTTCCCCATAATGGTCAGCAAAGTCAGGGGGTATTCCCAATTGAATGGTGTCTGTAACAGCTGCCCCACATGTAAGAGCTGAGTGTATGCCCTGTAGCCTCCTCACTAAGTGGCCATCTTCCTCGGCTGCGGCCACCCCACCCCCTTTTTAATCTATTTAAACTGGTCATATGAATGTACTGTGCTGTTGCTGTCCAATTTTTACCAAACATTCCTATAAGCTATAACTACTATATTTTGGAATTTAGTATATGGAGGATTTAGTGTGACTGGATGCAATGAGATGCTCTGAACAAAAGGCAGGTCTTGACCATACTGTCAGCAAAAACTTCCTGATAAGCTCTAATCACCCTAAATCTGCAGAGACACTGATTGAAATTTGGCAGCAGAGACCATACAAGTTTTGATTAGTGTGTGGTCATTCCCACTTGACAGAAGTCAATCGTTTGATCGACTTCTGTTGAAATTACATATTGGAAATTTTTCTTCGATCAGCAGCTGCAGCCAATCAATTTCAGCTGTTGATCAGTGTATTCTGATAGCAGTGGGTGCCGTTGTCAGAATACAATGTCCCTATGGGGGTAATTCCTTCATCCACCTTGTTGTGTTTTCTTTTTCATTCAGCCAGCTAAGTAACATGTATGTCCAGCTTAAGATAAATGTTATAATGTAAAAAAAGGGCAAAGGCCCCAATTAACAGAAAAAAGTAGCTAATGTTTTGACATTTAAAGAATTGGTTCTAGTTGTTGGTCCATAAAAGGTGACTGGTGAGTGTTTAGATCTGTGTACACAGGCAGGGAACATGGTAAAATGTACTCCAGCACTGAAATATGAAGAAAACAAGCATAGCTTGATAAAGTACTAAGATTCAACACTAAAATCATTATGTCATATAAGACTTAATTTGAATATGTACTGTATATATACTGTATTAGACATGTGCGATTCGTTTCGTACGAATTCGTAATTCGTACGAATTTTTTGAAATTCGTCCGAATTTACGAATCTGTAGTACGAATTTTTTTTTTTACGAATTCCGTACGGAATACGAAATTCCGTTTACGAATTTCGTCGCCGAATGATTCGAATGAATTCGAATGAATTCGAATGGATTCGAATGAATTCGAATGACAAAGTGTCATTTTTGCAGGAAAAATTCAGTTTACGAATTTCAGCTCCAAATTATTCGAATCCAACTACCAATATCAAATTTCAACTAATTCAAACGAAATTATTATAGCAGATATAACGAATGAATTTGAATGCATTCGAATGAATTCGAATGATTCGAATGACAAAGTGTCATTTTTGCAGAAAAAAAAGCTATTTAAAAAACAGTCATTCATTGATATAAAAAAAAAAAAAAGCGTAGGGGTCCCCCCAAATTCAATAACCAGGCCCTTCAGGTCTGATATGGATATTAAGGGGGACCCCAGCCAAAAAACAAAATGGCGTGGGGTCCCCCCCAAATATCCATACCAGACCCTTCAGGTCTGGGATGGATTTTAAGGGGAACCCCGGCCAAAAAAAAAAAAAAATGGCGTGGGGTCCCCCTCAAAATCCATACCAGACCCTTTATCCGAGCACGCAACCTGGCAGGCCGCAGGAAAGGAGGGGGGGACGAGAGCAGCCCCCCCTCCCGCCTGAACCGTACCAGGCCACATGCCCTCAACATTGGGAGGGTGCTTTGGGGTCCCCCCAAAGCACCTTGTCCCCATGTTGATGAGGACAAGGGCCTCTTCCCCACAACCCTGGCCTGTGGTTGTGGGGGTCTGCGGGCGGGGGGCTTATCGGAATCTGGAAGCCCCCTTTAACAAGGGGACCCCCAGATCCTGCCCCCCCCTGTGTGAAATGGTAAGGGGGTACAAAAGTACCCCTACCATTTCACCAAAAAAGTGGCAAAAATGGTAAAAATGACAGGAGACGGTCTTTGACAATTCCTTTATTAAAATCTTCTTTCTTCTTTCTTCTGGTCTTCCTTTATTCATCTTCTCCTTCCGTCATCTTCTTCCATCGTCTTCTTCCTTCGATTCGCTTCTTCTTCCTCCGGTCTTCTCGTCCTTCTCGTCCGGCATCGTCGTCTCTTCTCGCAGGCCGCTCCTCGCAATGGGAGGCTCCCGCTCTGTGAGGCTCCGCTCCGGGTGACAGGTCTTTTATAACGAAGGCACCTGGTAACCCCGCCCCCTCTGACGCATGGGGACGTCATGTGGAATTCCCTATGGCTTTCCCCATGACGTCAGAGGGGGGGCGGGGTCACCAGGTGCCTTCGTTATAAAAGACCTGTCACCCGGAGCGGAGCCTCACAGAGCGGGAGCCTCCCATTGCAAGGAGCGGCCTGCGAGAAGAGACGACGATGCCGGACGAGAAGGACGACGCCGGACGAGAAGGACGAGAAGACCGGAGGAAGAAGAAGCGAATCGAAGGAAGAAGAAGATGGAAGAAGATGACGGAAGGAGAAGATGACGGAAGGAGAAGATGAAGAAAGGAAGACCAGAAGAAAGAAGATTTTAATAAAGGAATTGTCAAAGACCGTCTCCTGTCATTTTTACAATTTTTGCCACTTTTTTGGTGAAATGGTAGGGGTACTTTTGTACCCCCTTACCATTTCACACAGGGGGGGGGGGCGGGATCTGGGGGTCCCCTTGTTAAAGGGGGCTTCCAGATTCCGATAAGCCCCCCACCCGCAGACCCCCACAACCACCGGCCAGGGTTGTGGGGAAGAGGCCCTTGTCCTCATCAACATGGGGACAAGGTGCTTTGGGGGGGACCCCAAAGCACCCTCCCAATGTTGAGGGCATGTGGCCTGGTACTGTTTAGGCGGGAGGGGGGGCCGCTCTCGTCCCCCCCTCCTTTCCTGCGGCCTGCCAGGTTGCGTGCTCGGATAAGGGTCTGGTATGGATTTTATGGGGGACCCCACGCCATTTTTTTTGGCTAGGGTTCCCCTTAAAATCCATCCCAGACCTCAAGGGTCTGATATGGATTTTGAGGGGGACCCTACGCCATTTTTTTTTTTTTGACTGGGTGCGAATTCGTCCGAATTTACGAATCTGTAGTACGAATTTTTTTTTTTACGAATTCCGTACGGAATACGAAATTCCGTTTACGAATTTCGTCGCCGAATGATTCGAATGGATTCGAATGAATTCGAATGACAAAGTGTCATTTTTGCAGGAAAAATTCCGTTTACGAATTTCAGCTCCAAATTATTCGAATCCAACTACCAATATCAAATTTCAACTAATTCAAACGAAATTATTATAGCAGATATAACGAATGAATTTGAATGCATTCGAATGAATTCGAATGATTCGAATGACAAAGTGTCATTTTTGCAGAAAAAAAAGCTATTTAAAAAACAGTCATTCATTGATATAAAAAAAAAAAAAAAAGCGTAGGGGTCCCCCCAAATTCAATAACCAGGCCCTTCAGGTCTGGTATGGATATTAAGGGGGACCCCAGCCAAAAAAAAAAAAAATGGCGTGGGGTACCCCCGCAAATATCCATACCAGACCCTTTATCCGAGCACGCAACCTGGCAGGCCGCAGGAAAGGAGGGGGGGACGAGAGCGGCCCCCCCTCCCGCCTGAACCGTACCAGGTCACATGCCCTCAACATTGGGAGGGTGCTTTGGGGTCCCCCCCAAAGCACCTTGTCCCCATGTTGATGAGGACAAGGGCCTCTTCCCCACAACCCTGGCCGGTGGTTGTGGGGGTCTGCGGGCGGGGGGCTTATCGGAATCTGGAAGCCCCCTTTAACAAGGGGACCCCCAGATCCTGCCCCCCCCCTGTGTGAAATGGTAAGGGGGTACAAAAGTACCCCTACCATTTCACCAAAAAAGTGGCAAAAATGGTAAAAATGACAGGAGACGGTCTTTGACAATTCCTTTATTAAAATCTTCTTTCTTCTTTCTTCTGGTCTTCCTTTCTTCATCTTCTCCTTCCGTCATCTTCTTCCATCGTCTTCTTCCTTCGATTCGCTTCTTCTTCCTCCGGTCTTCTCGTCCTTCTCGTCCGGCATCGTCGTCTCTTCTCGCAGGCCGCTCCTCGCAATGGGAGGCTCCCGCTCTGTGAGGCTCCGCTCCGGGTGACAGGTCTTTTATAACGAAGGCACCTGTAACCCCGCCCCCTCTGACGCATGGGGACGTCATGTGGAATTCCCTATGGCTTTCCCCATGACGTCAGAGGGGGGGCGGGGTCACCAGGTGCCTTCGTTATAAAAGACCTGTCACCCGGAGCGGAGCCTCACAGAGCGGGAGCCTCCCATTGCGAGGAGCGGCCTGCAAGAAGAGACGACGATGCCGGACGAGAAGGACGACGCCGGACGAGAAGGACGAGAAGACCGGAGGAAGAAGAAACGAATCGAAGGAAGAAGAAGATGGAAGAAGATGACGGAAGGAGAAGATGACGGAAGGAGAAGATGAAGAAAGGAAGACCAGAAGAAAGAAGAAAGAAGATTTTAATAAAGGAATTGTCAAAGACCGTCTCCTGTCATTTTTAAAATTTTTGCCACTTTTTTGGTGAAATGGTAGGGGTACTTTTGTACCCCCTTACCATTTCACACAGGGGGGGGGCGGGATCTGGGGGTCCCCTTGTTAGATTCCGATTCTCTCTGTACAATGTGTCATTTTTGCAGGAAAAAAAGACATTTAAAATCACTCGCGGCTAATTGCCGATTCCCGTAATACAGAGAACAATTCGAATGTTGTATTGTAACTAACAAATATCTAATTTCAACTAATATGAAAGAAATCATAATAGCGGATATAACGAATGCTTCGAATGCTTCGAGATTCAGTGTATCTAATATAGAGAAATGTTCCCGCACAGTGTCACTTTTGCAGGAAAAAAAAACTATTTAAAATCACTCTCGGCTATTGCCGGCAAATTAATTGTCGGATCCGTAATACAGAGAACAGTCATTCATTGAAGTCATTGATAAAAAAAGCGTAGGGGTCCCCCCAAATTCAATACCAGACCCTTATCCGAGCACGCAACCTGGCAGGCCGCAGGAAAGGAGGGGGGGACGAGAGCGGCCCCCCTCCCGCCTGAACCGTGCCAGGCCACATGCCCTCAACATCAACATTGGGAGGGTGCTTTGGGGTCCCCCCCAAAGCACCTTGTCCCCATGTTGATGAGGACAAGGGCCTCTTCCCCACAACCCTGGCCGGTGGTTGTGGGGGTCTGCGGGTGGGGGGCTTATCGGAATCTGGAAGCCCCCTTTAACAAGGGGACCCCCAGATCCCGGCCCCCCCCCCCCCCTGTGTGAAATGGTAAGGGGGTACAAAAGTACCCCTACCATTTCACCAAAAAAGTGGCAAAAATTGTAAAAATGACAGGAGACGGTCTTTGACAATTCCTTTATTAAAATCTTCTTTCTTCTTTCTTCTGGTCTTCCTTTCTTCATCTTCTCCTTCCATCATCTTCTCCTTCCGTCATCTTCTTCCATCTTCTTCTTCCTTCGATTCGCTTCTTCTTCCTCCGGTCTTCTTGTCCTTCTCGTCCGGCGTCGTCCTTCTCGTCCGGCATCGTCGTCTCTTCTTGCAGGCCGCTCCTCGCAATGGGAGGCTCCCGCTCTGTGAGGCTCCGCTCTGGGTGACAGGTCTTGTATAACGAAGGCACCTGGTGACCCCGCCCCCCCCCCTCTGACGTCATGGGGAAAGCCATAGGGAATTCCACATGACGTCCCCATGCGTCAGAGGGGGCGGGGTTACCAGGTGCCTTCGTTATAAAAGACCTGTCACCCGGAGCGGAGCCTCACAGAGCGGGAGCCTCCCATTGCGAGGAGCGGCCTGCGAGAAGAGACGACGATGCCGGACGAGAAGGACGAGAAGACCGGAGGAAGAAGAAGCGAATCAAAGGAAGAAGAAGATGGAAGAAGAAGATGGAAGAAGAAGATGAAGAAAGGAAGACCAGAAGAAAGAAGATTTTAATAAAGGAATTGTCAAAGACCGTCTCCTGTCATTTTTACCATTTTTGCCACTTTTTTGGTGAAATGGTAGGGGTACTTTTGTACCCCCTTACCATTTCACACAGGGGGGGGGCGGGGATCTGGGGGTCCCCTTGTTAAAGGGGGCTTCCAGATTCCGATAAGCCCCCCACCCGCAGACCCCCACAACCACCGGCCAGGGTTGTGGGGAAGAGGCCCTTGTCCTCATCAACATGGGGACAAGGTGCTTTGGGGGGGACCCCAAAGCACCCTCCCAATGTTGAGGGCATGTGGCCTGGTACGGTTCAGGCGGGAGGGGGGGCCGCTCTCGTCCCCCCCTCCTTTCCTGCGGCCTGCCAGGTTGCGTGCTCGGATAAGGGTCTGGTATGGATTTTATGGGGGACCCCACGCCATTTTTTTTGGCTAGGGTTCCCCTTAAAATCCATCCCAGACCTCAAGGGTCTGATATGGATTTTGAGGGGGACCCTACGCCATTTTTTTTTGACTGGGGTCCCCCTTAATATCCATCCCAGACCTGAAGGGCCTGGTTATTGAATTTGGGGGGACCCCTACGCATTTTTTTATCAATGACTTCAATGAATGACAGTTCTCTGTATTACGGATCCGACAATTCATTTGCCGGCAATAGCCGAGAGTGATTTTAAATAGTTTTTTTTTCCTGCAAAAATGACACTGTGCGGGAACATTTCTCTATATTAGATACACTGAATCTCGAAGCATTCGAAGCATTCGTTATATCCGCTATAATCATTTCTTTCATATTAGTTGAAATTACATATTTGTTAGTAGTTGTATTCGAATTGTTCTCTGTATTACGGGAATCGGCAATTAGCCGCGAGTGATTTTAAATGTCTTTTTTTCATGCAAAAATGACACATTGTACAGAGAGAGTTGTAAGCACAGGAAACATGACCCCCATTCATAGACATACTATAGAGTATATAGTATATAGAAGGGGTCATGTTTCCCGTGCTTAGAACTCTCTCTGTACAATGTGTAATTTTTGCAGGAAAAAAAGACATTTAAAATCACTCGCGGCTAATTGCCGATTCCCGTAATACAGAGAACAATTCGAATGTTGTATTGTAACTAACAAATATCTAATTTCAACTAATATGAAAGAAATCATAATAGCGGATATAACGAATGCTTCGAATGCTTCGAGATTCAGTGTATCTAATATAGAGAAATGTTCCCGCACAGTGTCACTTTTGCAGGAAAAAAAAACTATTTAAAATCACTCTCGGCTATTGCCGGCAAATGAATTGTCGGATCCGTAATACAGAGAACAGTCATTCATTGAAGTCATTGATAAAAAAGCGTAGGGGTCCCCCCAAATTCAATAACCAGGCCCTTCAGGTCTGGGATGGATATTAAGGGGGACCCCAGCCAAAAAAAAAAAAAATGGCGTAGGGTCCCCCTCAAAATCCATCCCAGACCCTTGAGGTCTGGGATGAATTTTAAGGGGAACCCCAGCCAAAAAAAATGGCGTGGGGTCCCCCTCAAAATCCATACCAGACCCTTATCCGACCACGCAACCTGGCAGGCCGCAGGAAAGGAGGGGGGGACGAGAGCGGCCCCCCTCCCGCCTGAACCGTGCCAGGCCACATGCCCTCAACATTGGGAGGGTGCTTTGGGGTCCCCCCAAAGCACCTTGTCCCCATGTTGATGAGGACAAGGGCCTCTTCCCCACAACCCTGGCCGGTGGTTGTGGGGGTCTGCGGGCGGGGGGCTTATCGGAATCTGGAAGCCCCCTTTAACAAGGGGACCCCCAGATCCCGCCCCCCCTGTGTGAAATGGTAAGGGGTACAAAAGTACCCCTACCATTTCACCAAAAAAGTGGCAAAAATTGTAAAAATGACAGGAGACGGTCTTTGACAATTCCTTTATTAAAATCTTCTTTCTTCTTTCTTCTGGTCTTCCTTTCTTCATCTTCTCCTTCCATCATCTTCTCCTTCCGTCATCTTCTTCCATCTTCTTCTTCCTTCGATTCGCTTCTTCTTCCTCCGGTCTTCTCGTCCTTCTCGTCCGGCGTCGTCCTTCTCGTCCGGCATCGTCGTCTCTTCTTGCAGGCCGCTCCTCGCAATGGGAGGCTCCCGCTCTGTGAGGCTCCGCTCCGGGTGACAGGTCTTGTATAACGAAGGCACCTGGTGACCCCGCCCCCCCCCCTCTGACGTCATGGGGAAAGCCATAGGGAATTCCACATGACGTCCCCATGCGTCAGAGGGGGCGGGGTTACTAGGTGCCTTCGTTATAAAAGACCTGTCACCCGGAGCGGAGCCTCACAGAGCGGGAGCCTCCCATTGCGAGGAGCGGCCTGCGAGAAGAGACGACGATGCCGGACGAGAAGGACGAGAAGACCGGAGGAAGAAGAAGCGAATCGAAGGAAGAAGAAGATGGAAGAAGAAGATGGAAGAAGAAGATGAAGAAAGGAAGACCAGAAGAAAGAAGATTTTAATAAAGGAATTGTCAAAGACCGTCTCCTGTCATTTTTTACCATTTTTGCCACTTTTTTGGTGAAATGGTAGGGGTACTTTTGTACCCCCTTACCATTTCACACAGGGGGGGGCGGGATCTGGGGGTCCCCTTGTTAAAGGGGGCTTCCAGATTCCGATAAGCCCCCCGCCCGCAGACCCCCACAACCACCGGCCAGGGTTGTGGGGAAGAGGCCCTTGTCCTCATCAACATGGGGACAAGGTGCTTTGGGGGGGACCCCAAAGCACCCTCCCAATGTTGAGGGCATGTGACCTGGTACGGTTCAGGCGGGAGGGGGGGCCGCTCTCGTCCCCCCCTCCTTTCCTGCGGCCTGCCAGGTTGCGTGCTCGGATAAAGGGTCTGGTATGGATTTTGAGGGGGACCCCACGCCATTTTTTTTTTTTTTTTTTTTGGCCGGGGTTCCCCTTAAAATCCATCCCAGACCTGAAGGGTCTGGTATGGATATTTGGGGGGGACCCCACGCCATTTTTTTTTTTTTTTTTGGCTGGGGTCCCCCTTAATATCCATACCAGACCTGAAGGGCCTGGTTATTGAATTTGGGGGGACCCCTACGCTTTTTTTTTTTTCTGCAAAAATGACACTTTGTCATTCGAATTCATTCGAATTCATTCGTTATATCTGCTATAATAATTTCGTTCAAATTAGTTGAAATTCGATATTGGTAGTTGGATTTACTAACGATTCGTAACTATTCGTAACGATTCATAACGATTCGTAACTTGAAATTGAAATTCGATATTTGTAGTTGGATTCGAATTGTTCTCTGTGTTATGAGAACCAACAATTCATTAGCCGCGTTAACGATTCGTAACGATTCGTAACGATTCGTAACTTTACTAACGATTCGGAAAAAAAATTACGATTCGTCCGAATTTCGTATTTCGTACGAATTCGAACGGAATTTCGTACACGAATTACGAATTACAAATTTTTTTATATACGAAACGGGACGAAACGAAACGAAACAAATTTTTTGACAGTTCCCATGTCTACACTGTATATGTGTGTGTGTATATGTGTGTGTATATATATATATATATATATATATATATATATATATATAATATATTGTATGCACACACATAAATGCACAAAGACACACCACAAAGACACTTATTTTCATGTTAAAAGTTTATTTCTGCAAACTTGTAATACGCACTATTGAATAGCTCTTTATAAGTGTGTGTGTATTTTTCTGAGCTATTCCAAGGTTATATTACATATTCTTTTTGATTCAGCTCAAGAGATGTATGCTCTGCTCAACTATGTTGTATATACTAAAACTGACAAAGTCTTTATTAACCTTGCATGACATCGCATAATTTGAATTGAACAATGTCCTGTCCAAGAGAAATGATGTTCGCATCCTGCATTAAAACAAAAACAGGCAATATGGACTAATTTATGAATGCAGGGCAAAATTTGTAATTTACAAAGTGAATGAAAATGTAAATTTAAGAATGAAAACAGATAAATGCCAATATAATAGTTTGATGTATAGCTACAATATGCAATATGCTCTTGGAATGTGATGCATACATTATCCATGATAAATGGGAAAAGTGTGGCGCTAAATACAACATGTGAGAACATTCGTAGTGGGCAAGAATGGGAAAATCTAGACCACCATTGAGTGTTCAAATTTTAATATAAAGAATGAAATGGACGTCAGTCCTTTGTGCACAACATGAAAAAACGTCTACCATTCAAAAGCAGTTATCATCTAGTGCACATGTGAAAATGAACAGGGTCAACCAATCTCCAAAGAAGAAGAGGATAACGCTATAAGTTAGCACAGTGTACTGTTCCTAGACATGAATGACAACCAATATCTATAAAAAGTGGACCGTGGTGGTCTGAATACGGGTCGGACGCTCTGAGCGAGCGGTGGTGGCGATCAAGGTCACCTGGGTGCAAGTGTCAACGCTGACTATCAAAACAGGGCAAATAAGCAATGCATATTCGATAAACAGGTTACAGTGGCCCAGATTGGTTTAGACAAACAAATGAGTGAAGTGCCTGTCTGTGCATTAAAAACGTATTCCTAGCATCATTCAAGGTGAAGGAAACATATGTTGGGTTATGCTAAGAAGGACTTAAATGTCTCAAATTTTGTGGTTGAGACTATGGGCAAACATAACAGGATTAGCATCTATAGGTACAATGTCTCTTCGAAACTGTTCAGACACTATTTAAAAACATAATGATGTCCATATCGTAAATAGGTATATCATAAAGATGCTTGAAAACTGTGTCCTCTAAATGTCGGATTCAGTTGCAAACAGGAAAGTGTAGAAATGAATTCGGTACGCTTACCACATCTGGTGGACCCACTAACCGGTGGTGAGGGGTCAAACGAGCTTAGGATTGTAAGGCCTGAGCCTATACTGGATCGATGTATGAAGTGAAGTTCAGCAGCAGATGTCACTCTACACTCACCGAACGACAATGGATCGACAGGAAAACAATCGGTAGACTCTCACCAATGTACATGGGTCATCACGACATGTGGGGGTATGCGAATAAAGAAAAAAAGAGAGAGGGCCTCCTCATCGCGTAAAAAGGTCCAGGCAAGGACTCAATTTATTACTTAAAAATTTTTTTGCATTAGCTTCTGGAATACATTTTGATAAAAAAATATTAAAAGCAAAGCAAAAACATGGAAACGCACTGATAGTAGTGTATCTGCAAGGTTCTCCCGACGCGTTTCGTCTTACAAAGACTTCAACTGGGGCTCATTGCAGACAAACTACTAGTGCAGTATATATATACCTACTGAACTACTTGAATAGGACTCATTGGGAACAGCCCAACTTTTGGTGTTACCACATGGTGAGTTAATCTCAATTTGGTTGGCTGAAAACCGACCACTAAGCGGTGGATAGCCTAAGAGGGTTTCAAGCCTCAACTTGATCATCCAATCACAACCAATTAAACCACCATAATCAAGTCAGCAGGCCAATAATAGCACGCCATACTGAAATGAATAGATAGAAATGAGTGAATGGTGTGGATAGGTAGTATCTGAAGGAAATGTGGGCAGCCTTACCAATCATCAATATTAACTTCTTGGCGCCAAAGGAACATACATTACCCATAGGAGGGTTGGCTCATGAGAGACATGAGACCACAGCCAATCACAAAGTGTACAAACGGCGCCAAACAATGAGCGACGAGCGGTGAGGTGCACAGCGGTGTTGCAATGCAGGCAAAACGTCCATGAGACAAGCTGGACGGCCGCCATCCAATCAAAACGCTAGATAGAATCATGTGATAGAGATGGGTCACGTGAACGAGACATCCAATAGTGATGTGGTATGCGTATGACGTGCTGAGTCAATATCATGTGCGCAAGGCAACCAATCAGTGCACAGCGCACAGACGGGGGTCACGTGATGACACGCCCGCCAACCACAGAACAGAGACTCTGCATGGAGGGCACATCATTCAAACACAGCTGTCTGTAACGCCGACGCAAACATAACGAGTGCGCATGTGCCGGACAATGTGACAGCTGCGGAGGTTACAAGTGTAGAAACGGCCTATCATAAACTAATTATGTAGGGAGAGTGAAACCAGGCAATCCAAATGGAATGTGTTTGGGGGAGAAGTGACATGTAATTAAGCCGGCATGGTCTACCCCCAGTGGGCATCACTAAAAATACACATACAATGGCAGATATAGGCCAAAGGCCGCAACTGTATGGAAGGGCAAATGTGATTACTAGAAAAAGAATAAAATAAACCAAGAACCAAAATTGCGGATAATTTGGCTATAGGCGATAAGTTAGAAACAAAATATGTATTATTACAATAGACCACAGTCTGGCTATTCACAATGAATCCCTAAGGTTATAGCGGTGAACACATACTAATTAATCATTAGGGCAATCACATTGTGTCACCAATAAATGGCGACATAGAAATATAGTTTAGTAACAGACTGTTCAAACAGATGGAAAACGTAATTATTACATGGTAAGTCAAATGGTTGAAACGAGACTCACTGATACAATGAGGACCCCTGAATCTGAATATAAATAAGTGGAGCAATTGAAACAAACCTTCATTAATCAGTCCTCTATGAACAATTATCAATTAGTATCATAAAGTGCCATTAAGACTTTGGTGCACTCCCCAATCTGCCTTTTAAGTTATTCCATTGTCCCTGTGCGAACACATGCCCTCACCCATCAGTCAGGGTGGTGTTCATGGCACTGGTGAGCTGGCAACACCCATTGCAGTGTATTAAGACCCCCATTATCTATAGCTCATGCAAATTGAGGGTTTATAAGAGTTGTTACACATTCTTCTTGCTATACGATTATGTACAGTAGCAGTTATAAGACATTTTCCTATTAGGTCTTGCCCACAACACTCTAAATACCCCTAAATACACTAGTAATACATTTAAACTCCCAAGAAAATAAAAATGTGATTCAACACTAAAATTCATAATGGAAGTAAATATATTGGTTCACCCTTAGTAGTGATGCAGCAATCAACAAAGTACTTAGGGTTTACTTCAAGAACTGCAGCAATAGTAAATCTTATAGCAAATTTAAAAAATATGCCTGCAAGAGAAATTATTTACTTACTATGAAAGCCATACACTGTGGTTCCATCCTCCAACCCCTGCTCCACTATAGGACTCTGCATTGGCAAAGGCATTGAAAGACGCAGTCACTGTGTGCATAAGGGGGCAAAGGCATCTGACACTCTTGGATGCGCTGAATGTCAAAGTGACTAATAGATGCTGTAAAGCTGACCAATGGTAGGAGATGCATGTGCCGTAGAGGTAATAGCTTTAATCTTGCAGGGAACTTCACTTGACTTCAAGTGGTTACACTGGGATGATGCCTGCAGCTGCAGGCATCATCCCAGTATTGTTTTTTCAAACGATAGTCGGCCTTCTTGTAAAAGTGATCTAAGTGGCTAATTAGCCACTGAATTGTTTTTACAAGAAGTAGGAGAGGCCTTCCCCCTCCCTGCAGATCTCTAATGCTCGAGTGTGTAGCTGGCAGCTCCGCTGGCTGACCCTAGAACTTATCAGAGACCAGAACAACTCTAATCATCTCTATAGTATAGGAAACCAGAAGTGGTGGAGCATTTCATCACTTCAGTTTTGCAGTTATAAACAAACCCATAGTGGTTTGAAAAAATTCACATCGATCTTGGTATAATACAAAGCTTTTAAGACCCTCGATCGCTCAGTAAAGTGTATCTGTCACTGCCTATTGATATCAGAGGGGATATCTATATTTTCTGTGATAACAATAAAAGTAATAAAAAAAATATGAAAGCAAAATTATAAAGTAAAGCACGCCCACCCCCGTGTGCAAAGGTGAATGCACGTAACGGTCATGTGCACGTACAAACGGCGATCACCCCACACATGTGAGGTTTTACCACATACGGCAGATCAAGGGCAGTAATACAAGCACCAGACCTCCTTTGTAAATATAAAGTGGTAACCTGTAAAGGCTTTTAAAGCATCCCCGATAGTTAATAAACTTTTCTTAGTTTGCCAAAGTTGCACGGGGGAATTTTTAAAGCGTGACATGTTTGCGATCTATTTATTTGGCGTAACATCATCTTTTATATTTTACCAAACAATTGGGTATTATATTTAGTTTTTTGTAATAAACTTTAAAACAGTTAAAAAAAAAGAATATAATAAAAAATAAAAAAATAAAAGCATAAGAAATTGCAACACCCAAACACCCACAATGTTATTCTCTAGGGCCTCTGCTTTAAAACATCTATAATGTTTGGGTGTTCTAAATAAATTTTTTAGCAAAAAAACATGTAAACAAAAAGTGTCAGAAAAGGCCTGGTCTTTTTTTTACATATATGTAAAAGAAAAACTTATTTTTTTGTGAGAATGGTTTATATGCTCTGTCTAGTTTGTGTTTCTTTCTGTGTCCGCACTGGAGAGATGATGCCCTCTATTTGTCCTGTCATTGAAAACAGAAAGTGAGGTTAATTCAAAAATGTTGACTAGAGCAAGTGGTGAAGGTAAACATTCCATTGGGGACACCAGTTCTATTTTGAAAACTATCAAGATGGAAATTCATCTCACTTTTGGGAAATTCCCCTGAGAAAGGGGTTTGTACTCAAAAAGGTTGCGGTTCCCACCTCCACCTGAACCTGAGTGTCCACATGCCAACTGTAGGTTTTTTTCTGGTATTGATCAATGTGTATTGATGTTTATTAAAGTGTTAAAGTTTGTTAAATGTTATACTTACCTCCTCTGTGCAGTTGGTTTTGCACAGAGCATCCCGATCCTCTTCTTCTCTGGTCTCTCTTTGCTGCTCCTGGCCCCTCCTTCCTATCGAGTGCCCCCATCAGCCATCAGCTTACTATAAGGGGGCTACTGAGCCAAGTCAGACCTCCATGAATCCATTCAGACATGGATGAATGCATTAAGATAAAAAACCTTCTGCCTTTACAACTCCTTTAGGCTGCTTTCACACCTGAGCGGTGCGGGGCGGCGACGGTAAAGCAGCGCTATATTTAGCGCTGCTTACCATCGCTTTACCCGCGGTATGCGGCCGCTAGCGGGGTGGTTTTAACCCCCGCTAGCGGCCGCAAAAGGGTTAAAAACCTCCGCAAAGCGCCGCTGCAGCGGCGGTTTGCGGGCGGTATCCCCGCGGTTTCCCATTGATTCCAATGGGAAGGAGCGGTATAGGAGCGGTGAATACACCGCTCCTTCACCGCTCCAAAGATGCTGCTAGCAGGACTTTTGTTGCGGTCCTGCTAGCGCACCGCTCCAGTGTGAAAGCCCGCCGGCTTTCACACTGGAGTGAATGGGGCCGGTTTTTTCAGGCGGTATACAGGCGCTATTTTTAGCGCCGTACCGCCTGAAAACCGCCCCAGTGTGAAAGGGGCCTTAAGCCGGCCATAGCCAGCTCAAATCCATGTATGGGCAGGCTGAATGTACCCAAGTTGGTCGATCGATTACCTTGGGTACAACCAGCCTGCCAGATTTTACATGCCTTTAATGCAAGCGGCTGTTGTAGTCGCTAGCAATAATCAGTGTTTTCTGGGCGAGGGCAGCTTCCATGGTTGCAGGAAAGAAACTCACTCTGTCCATGACTGGCCTTAGTTGCTGTACTTTCAGCCTGGATCTCCTTCCTGTTCTAAAGAAAATGTATATGATGCTTGTAGCTGAGAGTTTGCCCTTGTCTGGATAGAGGAATGGTGGTTTCATCTTGTGCATATACTACAATTTACTGTTTTGTCTTTATATCGCGTTTCATAGTTACATAGTAGGTAAGGTAAGGTTTAATTTCATAAATATAAACAGCTTGAAAAATTAGCTGTCTGGAGTGCTGCATATTATTCAGAATGTATTATTTGTGGGGGGGGGGGGGGGGGGGGGGGGGGGGGGGGGGGGGGGGGGGGTTTGAGGAGGAAATCCAATTTATGGTTTCATAATTATGTCATTAACTCTTTATGCACTGATGTTGTGATTTGAGTTAGTTTATTTTTTAATTTTACTAATTTAGTGAAGTGAAATGTTCCCAACAGGACACGGACAGTAAATAGCCTGATAGGGATTTAACCCTCAATTGCGCTATTTAAAATAAAAAAATAAAAGCTATAAGGTGGTTGACTGTCACTTGATTAAAAAGTGACTTAATGGCTTATAACAAAAATAGCCTTTATTAAATATAGGAAAAGGGACCACCGCTCCAGGCAGGTCAGCCGAGACAGAACTTTTCCTCTAGAGTTAAAGAGCCCCAGGTGCTGGCTAATGCGTATTGCAAATGAGGATGAACGAAAAACTCTGGACAGCCACACTCAAAAGAAAATTTCTCGTGCCTTTATTGAAAAATCAGGATCCCTCTAGACCAGTGTTTCTCAACTCCAGTCCTCAAGGCGCCCCAACAGGTCCTGTTTTCAGGCCCTCCATTATTTTGCACAGGTGATTTACTCAGTTTCACTGCCTTAGTAATTACCACAGCCGTTTCACCTGAGGGAAATCCTGAAAACATGACCTGTTGGGGCGCCTTGAGGACTGGAGTTGAGAAACACTGCTCTAGACAAGCCACAGCAAAGCGATACAAACAGGAGCTGACGCGTTTCACACTACGAAGAGTGCTTACTCATAGATAAAGATCACTGTGTCAAATATATACTTCTTGTTGTAGACCATGTGGCTGAATAATAGTTCAATTAGCTAATCAGCCGATACACCAGCCCAATCGAATTGGATTGATGACATGAGGTCTCAACACATGTCACTGAGTAATCAACCCTAGACTCAAAACAGCATGGTATGATGTGTAAGCAAATAAATAGGTGAATGTGCAAAAAATATAGAAAAGTGTAAATATGTGGGACATGAAAAAGGAATGAATTGGAGTGTAAAAAAGAATATAAATATGAAGTGTATATCAATCATGTACAAACAATGTGAAAAATGGTAATTAACAATTAATTCCTTTTTAAGAAAAAAATTTGTAAAATAAATGAGATGAACTGTAAATATCTCAATGTTCGTGTCTATAAAAATATAAATATATACCAGTAATCGTGTATGTGAACATAAATAGGTGAAGAAGGCCAGCCGATTCTGTACTAATTAAATAAAGTAAAGTGTATAAAACTAAGCAAAACCCAAGTATTCTAAATCATGTTTAAAATCATTAAATAGACCTCAATTGAATCCATGTGTAGATGTGTTAAATAATAAACGTGTATGGAGAACAAGGGGGTTATTAAATGAATTATCATTGTGAATGTTAGAATGTTAATGGATAATATGAATAGCATATTATGGCAAATGATAATAGGAATGTGAATAACGTATGTATCCATGTATTTTATATATAACAGAGTGAAAAGAAGGAGATGAAAAGAGTATATTAAAACACATATAAAATAGAAGACCCTGAGATAGAGGGATCAACAAGACATGTGTCTTTATTAAATATACACCAGGTTTCATGCACAAGATTTGTCTCTAAAGGCTAGCAATCAATGTTGATAGGGAGTAAAGGGTGGCTTGTATTGCATTAAATTTGATGAAAGAGGAAAGGGCAATCTGAATCGCACGTTGCAGATACTGGGAGCTCTGGATATACAGTGCATCTGGAAAGTATTCACAGCGCTTCACTTTTTCAACATTTTGTTGTTAAAACCTTATTCCAAAATGGATTCAATTCATTATTTTCCTCAAAATTCTACAAACAATACCCCATAATGACAATATGAAAGAGGTTTGTATGAAATCTTATTAAAAAAAAAAAAAAATTCCATGTACATAAGTATTCGCAGCCTTTGCCATGACACTCAAAATTGAGCTCAGGTGCTTTCTGTTTCCCATGATCAGCCTTGAGATGTTTCTACAACTTGATTGGAGTCCACCTGTGGTAAATTCAGTTGATTGGACATGATTTGGAAAGGCACACACCTGTCTATATAAGGTCCCACAGTTAAACGTACATGTCAGAGCACAAACTGTCACGTACCTTACAGCGGAGTCCGAATGCTGGGGGTGGCCTCGTGCATGGTTTCGGTCCCAACACCCCTGGTGGTGGGGACAGGGAGTGCTGGGGCACTAAAGGGTGCAGGTGCCTGCGGCTAGGAGACTGATGCTTGGAGATACCGGTTCTTCTGGAAGGCAGGTGTGGAGGTTGGTAACCAAGACTGTACCCAGTGGTGGCTGGGCAGGTGGGTATAGGCACTGCGACGTCAAGACAGGCAAGGGTCGGCAACTGGCTGGCAAACAGGGTAAAAGGCAGAAGGCAAGTTCGTAGTCAAGGGCAGGCAGAGGTTGGCCATGGGCAGGCGGTGAGGTACAGAATCAAGGAGCAGAGCCGTAGTCAAAAGTCCAAGCCGAGGTCAGTATTGTAGTGGGCAACCAACAGGTAGGGGTGATCCAGAAGAGTAGTCGAGGGAAGCCGGGTTTGTCAGGAGCAAGGTAACAGGTAATAACAAGCAGGTACTCAGGGAACAGACTGAAGACGATCCAGCACTGGCATCATGTGAAGGCCTTGTTTATATATGGCGCTATGTGCTGGGATTGGTGGAGGTGAACGTCCGTGCGCAAGTGCGCATACACGTTCGTACTGACGTGCGAGTGCGCGCACCCGTTCGCATTGGAGTGCGAGGATGCGCACTCGTTCGTGTTGGTGCGCGGGTACGCACGCACGTTCCGGAGCTCATTCGGTTCCGTTGGGGACACTGCACATGGGTACTGGCACCCGTAGAGTGAGGATTCGCCCCTGCTGCATGAGGACGGGCATTGGTACCGTGAGTTCTCTGACACAAACAAAGCCATGAAGTCGAAGGTATTGTCAATAGACCTCCAAGTCAGAATTGTATCCAGGCACAGATCTGGGGAAGAATACAGAAAAATGTCTGCAGCATTGAAGGTCCCAATGAGCACAGTGCTCTCAATCATCCATAAATGGAAGAAGTTTGTAACCACCAGGACTCTTTCTAGAGTGGGCCACCCGGCCAAACTGAGCGATTGGGAGAGGGGCCTTAGTCAGGGAGGTGACCAAGAACCCGATGGTCACTCTAACAGAGCTCCAGTGTTTCACTGTGGAGAGAGGAGAACATTCCAGAAGAACAACCATCTCTACAGCACTCCACCAATCAGGCCTGTATGGTAGAGTGGCCAGACGGAAGCCACTCCTCAGTAAAAGGCACATGACAGCCCACCTTGGGTTTGGCAAAAGCCACCTGAAGGACTCACAGACCATGAGAAAAAATAATTCTTTGGTCTGATGAAACAAAGATTGAACTCTTTGGCCTGAATGGCAAGCCTGGTGTCTGGAGGAAACTAGGCACCGCTCATCACCTGGCCAATACCATCCCTACAGCGAAGCATAGTGGTGGCAGCATTATGCCATGGGAATGTTTTTCAGCAGCAGGAACTGGGAGACTAGTCAGGATCTAGGGAAAGATAAATGCAGCAATGTGCAGAGACATCCCTGATTAAAACCTGCTCCAGAGCACTCTGGACCCTAAGCCCAAAGCCAAGATGTCAAAGGAGTGACTTCAGGACAACTCTGTGAATGTCCTTAAGTGGCCCAGCCAGAGCCCAGACTTGAACCCGATTGAACATCTTTGGAGAGATCTGAAAAATGGCTGTGCACCAATGCTCCCCATCCAACCTGATGGAACTTGAGAGGTCCAGCACAGAAGAATGGGAGAAACTGCCCAAAAATAGGTGTACCAAACTTGTAGCATCATACTCAAAATGACCTGAGGCTGTAATTGGTGCCAAAGGTGCTTATAAATTTGCAAAGATTTCAAACAAACTTCTTTCACATTGTCATTATGGAGTATTGTTTGTAGAATTTTGAAGAAAATAATGAATTTACTCCATTTTGGAATAAGGCTGTAACATAAAACAATTTGGAAAAAGTGAAGCGCTATGAATACTTTCCGGATGCACTGTATGCAGATTAGGGATAAGCTTCGAGTTCAAGTAAAGCCCCATACACACGGTCGGACTATCCGCGGACCATGTCGGTCGGATCCTGTCCGTCGTACTTTGTCCGATGTTGGTGTTGCGTACACACGGTCGGACTACGTTGTCGGAATATCCGGTCTGCAAGAACGTCGTGACGTAAGTTGTCTTCCACGAGATTAGAAAAGGGAAGTTCAGCACCACGTCAGGCACCCGTTGGGCTCCTTCTGCTGATCCCGTGTTTATCGCGAGTTAGTCGAAGTTTGGTGACTTAAGATTCGCGCTTCTCAGTTTTCTGACTCAGATCGTTACTGCTCTTCAGTTTGTGCTTGTCGTGCGTATCTGTTTATTAGTGCGTGTAGTCAGTTCGCATTTGTTGGTCATTGCGGCCTATATCTTGATATAGGACGCTTTGATTTGCACTGCTTATTGTCTGCTCATTTCTGGTATTCATTTCGTTCTTTCAGGCCTTGCTGTTTATCGGTGCTTTCTGTTTGTCCGTTCTGACCAGCCGTCCTTTTGTGACCTTGTGAGCAATGTTTCCCGTGCGTACTCGTCGCCGAGTTCGTGCTGTACGCGGAATTGGTGTCGGGCTTTTAGCTTTGACCCAAGACCCGTCCATGAACAGAGTGACGAGGAGTATGTGGACCAAGAATTGGTTGCTTCAGCGTGACCAATTCTCGCACATGCCTTTGCTTCGTGAGATCCGGGAGAATAATCCTGATGATTTCAGGAACTTTCTCCAGATGACGGACCCCGATTTTCACCGTCTTTTGGCTTTGCTGACCCCCTTTATCAGCCGGCAGGATACCTGCATGAGACAAGCCATTACTCCGGAGCAGAGGCTTGTTGCCACGTTGAGGTACTTGGCGACAGGGAGAAGTCTTCAGGATTTGAAGTTCTCTTCAGGTATCTCTCCCCAGGCCCTGGGAATCATTATTCCAGAGACCTGTTCTGCCATCATCGAGGTCCTGCAGGAGGACTATATTAAGGTAACATTTATACTTTACTATTCCCTTCTATGTATGCTCTGTTTGCTAATGTCTTCTATTTTTGACCTCCTTCCCTAATTACCATGATTGCAATATGTTCTAATATGCTGTGCCCCTTTTCTCCTTCATGCATTTTTCCCTTCACTTACCTGCCCAGCATGCTCTTCTGCCCCAATAGACACCTATGGCCTAGTCACTTAAGCAATGTCTTTTGTCTGCTGCATAGTATTGTTTGCCCCCAAACACCCCCTAAAATATGCACAAATGTTTGCTGTGTGGTTTACTTCATGTAGAGCCCCCTTTTTTTTTTTTTTTTTTTTGGGGGTGGGGGGGGGGCAAACTCATTAGGAACCCCCTCCCCCAACTGCTCTGTCAGATGGTACCAATCCTCTATCTGCTGGCTTTCCCAAGGTCAATACACACTATATACCTACCTCTTTATAGTGGGCATCTTTAGGGATGAATTCAGCAAAGCATGTAGTGCAAGGGGCTGCCTCCATACTTTCCATTTCCTATTTTTTTGTGTTCTTTCCCTCCTATTAGCTTGCTTGGTAATTTCAGAATGTCACAATGTGCTTTCCTTTTTTTTGGGGGGGGGGGGGGGGGGGTTTGAAATGTTAGTTTAGCTTTCCTGGGGGCTGCCAATAGTGTTAAGTACAGAGGGTCTGGCCAAACTAGCACACATTATTGAGCCATTTGCCAATCAATGAAGTGCAGAGGGTTACCTGCCCACCCCCCCCCCCCCCCCCCAAAACCCTAGTTATTGCCAATGGCCCATCAGAAATGGGGGGATTGATGGGGGGTGAGTAATCTGTGAAGGGGAGCCTCTACTTTTCTGTGCAAATACTTTCCAGCCTCC
Source organism: Lithobates sylvaticus (assembly GCA_028564925.1). Classification (NCBI taxonomy): domain Eukaryota; kingdom Metazoa; phylum Chordata; class Amphibia; order Anura; family Ranidae; genus Lithobates; species Lithobates sylvaticus. Next base: position 365,755,425 of record CM053030.1, read on the forward strand.
AATTTTATACAATGCTCTTGTTCCAAGATGTTGATTGTCTAATCTACTTGCAATGTTTATGTGCAAAGTGACTAATTATTTTTTCTTGTTTCACTCCACAGTTCCCTTCCACGCCACAGGAATGGCAGACTGTGGCCTCCCACTTTGCCAGCCGTTGGGACTTTCCTAACTGCGGAGGGGCAATTGATGAGAAACACGTCCGCATCGTCCCACCGCCCAACTCGGGGTCCTACTATTATAATTATAAAGGGTTTAATAGTGTAGTGATGTTGGCGGTGGTGTCGGCGACATATGAATTTATGTATGTGGACGTGGGGATGAACGGCCGGATCTCGGATGGTGGTGCCATTGCGCACACGGAGTTCTACTCGCGTCTCCAAAGTGGCAGTCTGTGCTTGCCACCTCCAGAGGAGAATGCAGAAGGACTCCCCTTCGTCTTTGTCGCAGATGAAGCGTTTGCGTTGACTCCCCATCTGATGAGGCCCTTCCCGATGAGGACCCTCACCCCAGACCAGAGGGTCTTCAACTACAGGCTGTCCAGAGCCCGAAGAGTTGTGGAGAACACTTTTGGCATCCTGGCCAGCCGCTTCCGCCTGTTCTTGACGGCAATTAACTTGGCGGAATACAAACTGAACCACATAGTTCTTGCCTGTTGCATATTGCACAACTTCCTCAAAAGACATAACAGGAACTATGTGGTGCCCGTTGGCCCAGATGTGGAGGGCCCTCCAAATGCTGACCTCACAGCCCTTCAAGTGGCACGTCCAGGCTTGCCCCCTCTAAATGCCCGCGCGGTCCGCGAGCAATATATGGACTACTTTGTGGGTAGGGGGGCCATTGCTCTGCCTGACGATGTGTGAGAGGCATTTTTTAATAAATCTTAGTTTTCAACCAACCTATGATTTCTTGTCATTTCCGTATTCTTTTTAGCTTATTTTACCTTTAATTTTTTTCCCTTTGCCTTCGACAGTGGGAATGCACTTTCTGGGCAAAAGGAGGTAACAGTCTCTTCTTCCCAAAAAGATTATTCTCATGTTGTGTGTTTGCTACCTAATCTTTGGTCTAGAGAAGGTTTGTACTGCATAACTGACACCCAAAATACTCCTTTTCATCACCAGGTCAGACATGTGTGTACTCTCCAAAATGCTGTGCTCCGTGTTTTCGTACAAAGCACTGTGGGTGTCATTTACATAAGTCCAATCGACTATGCTCTACAAGTGCAGTGAAAAAGTGCCCTGGAAAAGAAACTTGCAGTGCAAAGTGGACTTGCCTTTAGTAAATAACACCCATTGCCCCCCATATCCTTTACATTTGACATACATAATGCATTGTGTTTTTTAAATAAGGAAGCCACACATTTAGAAAATTAAAAAAGTTTACTTGGAAAACATTCACAAGTGCGTTTACAATCTTCTTGCCCAAACTGACAACATCTTGGTTATTTACAACATTGTTTACAAACATTCCGCAATTGGTAAAACCAGGCATGGAGCAAAACAGAACCTATGAACTAGGAAAGTTCAACTTTCTAAAGTGAAGACAAGATCAGACATGACTATTATGTTCAAAGTGTGTTTGATCTTGCCTTCATCACATGGGGGGTCACCCCTGGAAAGTGGAAATTTAGAACATGCACACAATTTGGGTCTGAAAATGGTCATTAGATGGTAAAACACATGCCTAGAAGCTTCAAAAGTGCCATTTTCCATCATGGGGATGAATGGACGTTTTTTGGGTGTGCAACCCCTTCACCACAACCACTTTCGTAGTTCGTAAAGTGGTTGCACCCCCAAAAAAACGTTGGCATTCATCCACCATGATGGGAGCTAGCACATGTGGACACAATGTGTGCATGTTCCAAATTTCACACAGTTCTTAAGTTGCAAATGTGTTCAGAAGCAGGCACAAATGTGTGTTAATTACTTGGTGTGTTTTCATATTTTTCCTAAAACATCAATGATGTTCTTCAATTTTTGTTGAACATCATTGATGTTTTGCTTTATGTAATCTAGATCTCTATTGCAGACCATTATCTCCCCGATGAGTACGTGGGCACTCTCTGTGGTAAAGTGCGATTTTTCTTCCACAACATCCACGTCACCTAAAAACCACAAACAAACAAAAATTTGGGTGTTGGAAATGAGGCAGCCATACATTGATTAGCTTACCAGTAGCTGTGTTCTCCCACACTCACCTGTTGTGGTGACAAGTTCTCCAAGTTCGATGATCTCTCCTTCCTCCTCCTCCTCCTCTGCTTCTGCTCTTTCCCCTTTTTTGGGAGGTGTTGGTTTTGGGGTTTCCTCAGACGGCCCAAGTTTGCGCTCCCCTATGAGAATGTACAAAAGGAAGATTTAGCAACACAATCTATTGAGGGCGGAAATAGGAAATGACAAACATTGCTTGAAAGTGACGGACACTATTTTTGTTTGGCCAGTTACAAATGCCAACTACATGAATGTAGTCACTTTGTAAAGGTGCTAAACTTACTAGCTTTTTGGTAGAAGTTTGTGTGATGGAGACCCCCCTCTAGTATCCACTGGAGCACATGTGTGGAAAAGCCTAATAAAAAGGGGGTTTGGGTGTACCAGCACTAGTGCTCTAGAGTCCAGATGGGTAAACAGCTACTGAGTGACCTCTCCTTTACATTGACTAAATTTGGTTTACGCTCTTGATGACATCTCTAGTGAGAACAAACTTCCTTTCAATAAAAACTTCACCAAACCTCGTATTATAAGTGGCCGAACGATCGAGGTTGCGTACGATCGAATGGACACACACACGAACATGACAGTGGCAGAAAGATCGAGGCTGAGTACGATCGAATGCACAGACGAACCTGAAAGTGGCCATTTTGGAATGTACAACTTTGTAAAAATCAAACCACATGGAGCAGTATGCAAGCAAGAAATAAAACACAAAACACAACTACTTACTTTTTTGAAGAATTCGCTTGATCTTTCTGTACTGATCGGCCTCCCTCAGTTTCAGGTCTGACCAGCGTTTCCTCAGTTGCTCCTTGGATCGTTGTACCCCAAACTGATTGTACAGCCTCCTCACAACTTTAGACATGATCTTGGCCTTGCGGACATTGGGGTTGAGGTAAGGCCCATACTTCCCATCATAGTCGCTCCTCTTTAATATGTCCACCATCTCCAACATTTCTCCAAATGACATATTGGAGGCCTTGAATTTCAGGCTCCGGGATCGGGACGTTTCTGCCTCCGGACTTTCCTCGTCCTCCTCCTCGTTGGTGGGATATTTGGGGCGCACCTGCTGTGTCCCCGCCATGTGCTCTCCCCACTGCGCCGTAAAGAGAATGGGTGGGGAATAGACGAGAAAGATCGTCAGGGGCGGGCGGAGTTTGACGCATGCGCACTGGATATAAAACGTCACACGCCTGTGTCGTAGCCACGATCTGGGAGACGAGGGGAGAGAAAGCTCACGCACGAGACGATCGCTAGAAACGAAGGTACAATTTGACGTTGGTACATAACTAGCCTGGACTGATTCGAACTTGAGGCTTCTTTATGGAGAAGATTAGGAGAGTTTAGCCTGACATAATTTATAGTGTTTTGTGTGGTGTTGTGTCTTGCAGAGATTATGAAGGGATTCAACGACATGAGTTTTCTCCCCCTCTTCATTGCCAAATACAGGGAATTTCCCATTTTATGGCAGGCTAAACACCCCCATTATAGCATCAAAGCAAAGAGGCACACAGCCCTGGAGGAACTTGTGGAATGTGTCAAGCCAAGGTTCCCCACAGCAACTGTTGATGATATAAGAAAGAAAATTGGCAGCCTGAGGAGTGCGTATATCAGGGAGCGCAAGAAGGTCGTTAAGTCGGAAGAAACTGCAACTGCAGCAGATGAGGTCTATGTCCCCAAGCTCTGGTACTATCAGAGTCTACATTTTCTCAAAGACCAGGCTGATGTCACGGAGCCACTCTCGACTCCTCCTTCCACGCTTCCTTGCGCGCAGGCCACCCCTGATGAGGCTTCCGAGGAGCAACCTGGGCCTTTCAGGTATAGTAGTTTTGTTACCATTTATGTGAATAATGAATGATGTTCACTTAATTCAGGATCCCCAATTGCTTAGTTCCTAACGTGTTTGACATATCAACTGACAGTAGTGTTGGAGACAGTTGGGGCCACAATCTAAACTGCAGGGCTGAGAATTGTATGGTTTTCTATTTGTAAACATTTTGCAACAGTCACTAGATGAGAATTGTGTGTGTTTGATGAACAAATAACTGAAACTATGTCCCTTTTTCATACACAGGAAGACCTCAGCCAGGAGGTGGCTGTGGAAGGTGGCAGTCAGGAGGAGGCAGGGGTTAGTGGCAGCCAAGAGGTGGGTAGTGGCAGCCAACAGGGGGGTAGGCGTAGGAGCCGGACTGTCTCCCAAGTCTCTCCCCTCCGCCTTCCCTACAGAAGGGCGACAAGGGGGGGTGAGGCAGGAGAGTCAGCGCTCCGGATGATCAGAGAGGCTTCAGCCTCCCTACATGCCACACCTACCGACGAGGAGACCTTTGGCTCCGTGGTTGTCACTAAAATGAAGGGTATGGAGGTGAGGCAAGGCAACATGTGTGAGGGGCTCATCCTCCATGTCCTAAATAAGGGGAGGGCTGGGGAGATGACTCCCCTCACACATGTTTGCCATAGTTACCATGCTCCTCCTCCTCCTCCTCCTCCTTCTGCCACCCCACCAGCACGACAGCCACAGCGTGCAAGGAAGCGTGGAAGGAAGACCTGAGAGTGACGACCTGGATTCAGTCTGGTCTGAGAGAAGATGGAGCCTCTCGTAGTACCAGAGCCTGGGGACCTAGATGGCATCTGCTGCAGTTCCGGATGCTTTGGACTTCAGGACCAGATTGCACTCCCCTTAATATACGTACTCCTCAGGCCCCCAATTTTCTACGCTTGAAAATTGATGGTTGCCGTGGGGGTCCAAGGCTTTACAAATTCCCCAAGTTTCACCATGGCTGCGTTCCTCTTTGGTTTGTTGCTGAGACCTAAATAAAGTTTTTTTTGATTTGAAATAATCATTGACTATTGTGTTTTACTTTTCTACAATGACAGTTTTTCTTTGAGTAGGCAGGTACATTTCACTAATCCTAAAGTAGAATTAACAAGGGGCACCAACAACCAACAAACTCCTAGTAAATTTAAGCAACAAATACAAATGTTAATAATGTGGTTTGGCTAAGTTGAGACACACAACCCCCCTCCAAAAAACATAAAAAAATCTCCTTCAAATATGTATTCCCAAAAAAAAAAAAAAAAAAGACAAAAAATGCTAAAAATATAACAAATATTATTTTACGATCTGAGTAAAAATAAACATGTAGTGTATAAATCCTGAAAAGTAATAAAGAACTAAGTTTGTGAGAAGTGCGGGTGAATAGGAGCAGCTAAAACATGTCATTCTTGTTGCATTGTAAAGAAAAAGAGAATGCGCTGCATTAAAGACATTTTAACATTGCAGCGTGACGAATGTGCTGTGTCGATTAGGAAAGGTAGTTTTACCTGACCGAGCGCTTCCGTCACAGAATTTCTTCTGAGCATGCGTAGCACTTTGTCCGTCGGACAACCGTACACACGATCGGATTTGGTGTGATCGGACCGTGTTGTCGGCAAATCTATCCAGCAGGAGATAGGACTTTGTCCGTCGGACAATCCGACGTACACTGTCCGATGGTGCATACACACGGTCTGATTTTTCAACAACATTGTCCGATCGGACAGAATCCATGAAAAAATCCGACCGTGTGTATGGGGCTTTTAATGTAATATATATATATATATATATATATATATATATATATTATATATATATATATATATATACACTGTACACACACACACACTCTACATTCAGCGTAGCCTATATATACAGTGCATTCGGCAGTGTGCAGTTTAAAATTCACTTCAGGCGGTGTACACAGTATATAATACAGTATAGTGCGGTGTTAAAAAAAAAATACCCATCATGTCCGGAAAGGCCTCCAAGGAGAGGCAGACGCTCACATGCCACTAAAAGAGGGCAAGCAGCCTCTGAAATAATATTTAACAGCAGGGACCGTTCCTGCACCCAACAAGAGTAAATGTGAGGGGTTACAGTGTTCTGGCACCACTAAAACCTAAGGCCCAATGTTTCTGCCCATTTAACAGGGGCATGTAATTACAAAACCTAAGGCACCACCAACACCTAAGGCCCAATTTTTTTGGAGTATATAGTGCGGTACGTATAGTATATATACTGTTGTAGTAAATATAATACAGTGCAGGGTATATAGTGCAGTGTACAATATATAATATAGTGTATTGAAGTATTTAAGGGGAGCCCTATGACAGAATTAGGAAAAAAATGGCATGGGTTCTCCCCGTCCATACCAGGCCCTTTAGGTCTGGTAAGGATTTTGGGGGGGGGGGGGGGGGGGGGCACGCCATTTAGAAAAAAAAATGGGCGTGGACTTCACCTTAATATCCATACCAGACCCAAATGGCCTGTTATGGACTGGGGGGGGGGACCCACACTGTTTTTTTTTTTAATATTTTTTATGTATATTGCCGGGATCTGGCAATACATTACAGCTGTGAGCAATTTTAAATTACATGTTTTCCTTTAGAAATGTCATTTTACTGCGGTCCTTTTCTAAATATGGGAAAACTGCGCTACTTTACAGGCAGACTAAGGGGACCCTCCAGGCACAATATTTAAAGGACTATTTCATTGTTATTGTTTCACTTTAAGCATTCTTAAAATCACTGCTCCTGAAAAGAAATCAGTTTTAAATACTTTTTTTTGCATTAATACATGTCCCCTGGAGCAGGACCCGGGTCCCTAAACACTTTTTATGGCAATAACTTGCATATATGCCTTTAAAATTATCACTTTTGATTTTTCACATTCGTGTCCCATAGACTTTAATGGTATTCGCACCTTCGCACAAATTTTTTGTCTGTTCGCAAGTTCTGGTGCGAACCGAACCGCGGGGTGTTCGGCTAATCCCTAATGCAGATGGTATTCTTGTGCTACTTATCTATACACTAGGTTAGATGGAAGTAAACAGAATATGAGAATATGATGGCAGGAGGAAAAGGAGACTTGCACTATATTTTAATAAAATAAAGTAAACATGTACATTTTAGTGAATCAGCTGTAAAGTTGAATGTCAGGTACAAAACGTGGCTTTCATAGTATTTGAACCAGACGTGTGGAAATGGGAACTTGAGTGGTAAAACTGCAATCAAGCAAAGATAAAGAAATTCTCATTAGCTTTTATGGAGTTCTTATTAACTGTCCATGTTTGAACTGAAGTTTTGGAACAAATAAATGACAAGAAGCGGTTAAGACAAATGACAAGGTGTGGAATAGGTAGATGACAGAAAATACAAAAAAGTGAATGTCACTGAATTCATATCAAATTAGTGGAGACGGCAGAATAAAGGAGTCAGCAGTCCAGTTGCAAAAACTGAGGCTTTTTCACCACATCTGCTGTTAACCTATTCAAAACAGCAATCCAACAAGAATGACATCTGTGGCAATTAAAGTTAATATACAAGACAACCAAACCAATTACATGCTAAACAAAGCAAGCTCATATGGGAATTATTTAATTCTTCGTTTTAAAACAAAACATTTAATGAGAAGCCCCTTGTTTTTCTTTTGAAATGTATCCATCTCTAGTTTGGGTCTTCCAATGTATGGGACTTGAACAGTTCTGATCTATTTTTGGGAAACATGTAAATCATAGTCAGGGTAGTAGGTGGAATAATATGATTGGGGCTGTTCTGTGGGTAACACAAAAGGTAAGCTAATGCACACCCAAATCACAACATCAATGCATAAAGGGTTAAATGCATCAATACAGAATATGGAACCAAAAATTGTATTTCCTCAAGAAAGGAATAATAATCTATAAGTAAATCTTAGGCAGCACTCCAAACAGCTAACATTTAGATTTTTATACGTTTATAAAAGATCATTTAGAGAAATAACACTACAACAGTGTACATGGACTCAATCTCCCCACAGTTAATCTAACTTGACAAAGACAAACGCTCAACTATTAGCATCATATACATTTTCATTAGAACAGTGAGGAGATCCAGTCTAAAAGTACTGCAATTATCAAAAATAATAAAACAAACAATCAATACACATTGACATTGATAGATAGCAAAAAACACCTGGCATGCGGACACTCAGAATCAGGTGGTAGGAATCACAACATTTTGGTGTAAATCAACTTGAGAAATGTGTTTTTACTCCAAAACTTTGTGATTCTAACCTCCGCCAAAGATGTGTATTCGCTTAACACTTTCCTGCCATATTATGCCTTTGCAGCAAGAAAGGTAATTTAAAACGAAAGGTAGTTTAGAAAGAAAAATAGGTACATCCTTTTGTATCCAACAGTCTGATGATCCTTTCTTACCTCATGTAATAAAAAAAAGGGTAAATGCAGTAATCATTACATTCATATTGGCGCATGCATGATTACTATGATAAGGGTCGGGTATGGATTTTTCATTTTGTTCATTTTAGTCCCCCTTAAAATTCATACCAGACATATTCTTGTTTTGACTGAAAATTTATAAAAAATCTTTATAGAAAACATCAAATACTTGACCTCTGGAAGCTTTTATCCCCTTCATGACCAGGCAATTTTTTGCTATTTACCACTACGCTACTTTAACTGGTAATTGCGTGGTCATGCATTGCTGTACCCAAACAAAAGTTGTTTCACTTTTTTCACACAAATAGAGCTTTCTTTTAGTGATATTCGATCACCACTGGGTTTTTAATTTTTTGTGATACAAATTTAAAAATACTTAAAATTAAAAAAAAAAACGGTATTTTAACTTTCTGCTACAAATCATATCCAATAAAATTGTAAAAAATATATATTTTTTTCATCAATTTGGGCCAAACTGTATTCTGCTCTGTCTTTGAAAAAATCCAAATAGGTGTGTATTGATTGATTTGCATGAATGTTATATTGCCTACAAACTATGCTATATATAATGTAATTATAATTTTTTTTTTTTAAACTACTAAAGACAGTGATCAGTGACTTATAATAGGACTGTGATAATGCGGCAGACACTAACTGATGCTGGGGGGTACTGACTAACTGCCGCTGACATCACCAGTGACATTAATACAGTGATAATATTATACACTGTCACTGTACTAATGACGCTGGCCAGGAAGAAGTTAACATCTAGGGAAATCAAGGGGTTAAACGTGTGCCTAACTATGTGTAGTGTGTGTAAAGTGTGCTGCTTTTACTAATAGATCTCTTAGTTTCTCTGCAGGGATGAAAAACAGAGAGATCTTTCTCCTTGTACAGAGCTCTGTGTTGATTGTCAACACAGAGATCTGGGCTGTAATAGTACACAGCCAATCAGCATGTCTCGGCCATGAATCATTTGCTGGAACATGCTGACAGGTTCCTGCTGTGTACAATCACACCGGGTGCCAGGGCGGGTGCTCCCTAAACCCGTAAGTAGGCAGCCACTTACAAGTAAGGCGCTTTGCCTGTGCAGGGCGCCCATCCACAGTACACTGCAGGGGGGAGGTCCACAAGTGGTTAATCTTCTTAGTTGTCTATTCCTTAAGATGAATGAAATAATGGGGATGATTTACTAAAGGCAAGTCGGTTGTTCATTTTGTGGGGAAGTTGCAATTAGCAAGGGAATTTTCACTAGAGCTTACTGAATGCGGTGAAAGGTCACTTTGCAAAGAATACCCAATGGAGAATAAGAAATAAATATATAAAATAAACATTTTGCACATGACTGAATAATGAAAGTCAGCAGAGCTTACCTCATTTACTGAGCTCTGGGAAAATTTTATTGTACAGCGTAACCTCTCCTGCAAAGTTTACAGCCAATTTGTCTTCAGTAATTCAACCCCAATGAGTCCAGATAAGATTAGATATCACACCATGAATGTGTATCTAAAGGCAATTTTTTATTTTTTTTTGGGTAGCATGGATGTGGTTATAACCTCTATCAGGTTACTATTGCTGCCTGCGTCCCTGTTAGGTAGATTCACGCTTTCAGTTTGTCCTGGGAATCTTTGTCGCTGGAGATGAAAGTGAGTGGAATTAAAGAGGAAGTAAACCCTAATGGGTTTACTTCCTCTTTGTTTCCCTGCAAAGGTAAAGCATAATGGACTACTATGCATCGCATAGTAGTCCATTATGTGTCACTTACCTGACACAGGAGCCAGCGAAGTCACCGCTGTCCCCTTGTGTACAGAGCCTCCATCTTCTTGGTGGGTCTCGCTGCTCCGGCGCTGTCATTCAACGGAGCCGCGATGACGTCACTCCCCTGCATGTGCACGTGAGCCGCCACTCGCGGCATATCACCATTGACAGCGGTGTGCTCAGTGCGCCTGCATGCCGCTGTCTACGGTGCATGCGCACAGCGGTGCCTGTCTTTTGGCAAATATCTCCTAAACCGTGTAGGTTTAGGAGATATTTCTTGGACCTACAGGTAAGCCTTAATCTAGGCTTACCTGTAGGTCAAAGTGGTTTGTAAGGGTTTACAACCACTTTAAAAAATGTGTGTTGTCACTAGACATGTGCAATTCGTTTCGTTCCCAATGAGTTTTTTAACAATTTTTTTTCAACGAATATCGACAAATTTGTTAATTCAGAAAAATTTGAATTAACGAAAACCCGTTTAACGAAAATTCGTAAATTCAAAAAAATTTGTAAATTCGTAAATTTGAAAATCCAAAAAACAGAAAATTTGAAAATCTGAAATAAAAATGAACTAATAATAACTTAACTATTACTAACTATTAAATTATAGGTATTGGAATTTCCTTTCAAATTTGGCTATTAGTGAATGTAACAAATACAAATTTATCCAAAGTTACAAATTATTCGAAATAACGAATGCTGCATCTAAACAAATTGAACAGAACTAATTATCAATAAAAAATAATAATAATAAAACGTTTTTTATTATTATTATTGTTATTTATTATTAATAATTTGTTGCGTTCCATTTGTTTAAATACGGCATTCGCTATTTCGGATAATTTATAACTTTGGATAAATTCATATTCGTTACGTTCACTAACAGCCAAATTTGAAAAGAAATTCCAATACCTACAATTTAATAGTTGGTAATAGTTTGAATAGTTAAAAATTTTCAAATTTCAGAATTTTTACGAATTTTGAATTTTTACGAATTTTTTCGCAGTGCGAAATTGAACATTGAGTTCCACCTGGTGGGCATGTCACAAATGAGGCGGTTGGTGGGCAGATTGCATTCCCTTTAAATGTCAGCCAGCCAAGCACTGGCATTGTATGACTGGCCGAAATGACCACAGACTTTTCTGGCCTGCCTCAGGAGATCCTGTAAGCCTGGGTACCTGCTCAAGAACCGCTGCACCACCAAATTCAGGATGTGTGCCAAACATGGAACATGGGTCAAGTGTCCCTGTCAGAGGGCAGAGAGAAGGTTGGTGCCATTGTCGCATACAACCATTCCTGGCTGAAGCTGGCATGGCATCAACCACCTCTGAGCTTTCCCCTGCTGAGCTGACAGACTCTCTTCCCCAGTGTGGCCCGTGTCCCCTAAGCAGACCAACTCAAGCACTGCATGGCATCTTTTTGCCAGAGTGCTTGCGTAGCCCCTTGAACGCTTGCGGAGCACAGCTGGTTCTGAGGACAAATCTGCAGAAGAGGCCATAGAGGAAGAAGAAGAGGAGGCGGTGGAGGAGAGAGCTGTGGTAGAATCACCACTAGCTTTTGGAGGCGTGGTGATGGAACAAGTTCCAGCAATACTGAACCCTGTCCTGCATCCATCCCAGCTGCCAGCAGAGTTACCCGGTGTGCCGTGAAGGAAAGGTAACGTCTCTGTTTATGCCTGCTAGACCATGAGTCAGTGGTATAATGCACCTTAATTCTGACCGCCCTGTCCAACAAGGTCAAAACATTGCCTTCCACATGACGGTAGAGAGCCTGAATGGCCTTCCGTGAAAAGAAATGGCGTTTTGGAACCTGCCAATGAGGTACAGCACATTCCACAAATTCATGAAAGGGGGCAGAGTCTACCAGCTGAAAAGGCAGCAGTTGCAGTGCTAGCATTCAGATGCTGATAATGTGGATGGCTGGGACCAAAAATTTTTTTACGGTTTAGCAACTGGGGTAGGGAAGTTTGCCTGCTAAAATCAGATGGTGGTATACTGATAACAGATTGGCTGCAAGTACTTGGGACACCTATTGCTATACTTTCATTCCTCTCAGTGCAGGTTTTTGAAAGGACTGGAGGTATAGTGGGGTTGGAGATCCCAGATGAGGAGCAAGTATAAGTCTGCCTTTTTCTTTGATGTGGGTCTTTCAAGTGCTGTTGCCAACGGACTGCATGGGAGGTCGTCATATACTGGCCAAGCATATGGTGCCCAAGCGGCTGCTGTTCTGGCCACGCTTGATCCGCTTCAGACATAGGTTGCAAACAGCAATGGTGCGATCTGCTGCACACGTGTCAAAGGCCCACACCAAGGAACTTTTCAAATTCAGCGGGGAGTCAGCAGCGCCCTGCACCTGCGGAGCTCTGTGGTGTGATGCAGTAGGGTGGCTGCCCTTAAGCTGCCCCCTAGAGGACATCCTGCCTCATTAATGTTGTGCAGCCTCCTTCTCCTCCTCTCTTCTATCAGGCACCCAAGTGACCTCATCATCCCCTCCCTCCTCATCACTGGAGCAAACTTGGCAGTAGAAAGTGTAGTCCCTTGTGCTATCAAAGTGAATTTATAAAATTAATATAAATAAATGTTGGGGGTAGCAGCTAGATCTAAAGTGTATACAGTGCACTAGTAACAGAAAAAAATAAAAGAAATGATCAGCGCAAATAATTAAACTAAACTACAATGATGAGGTATATATACATATAATCACTGTACAAATAATGCTTGTAAACAATGTGATATAGTGACTATACAATCATGTGCAGCAATATCCAATAATCCTGTGTAAAAATAAAGACCAATAATGCTATACGAGATTCCTATAGAATGCACATGTCCACTATTATGTGCATACTAAACAAAGTGACTAATGCTGAATAGTCTGTGTGAATAGATCAATTCAGTCCCAGATCACAATCAAAACTGTCAGGATGGATGAGGATGTGATCAACTAATCCATGAAAAATAAAGATAAAAAATTGTGAAAACGTGCAAAAAGTGCATAAAGTGCTTCAATCGATATCTTCAGGGAATAGCCTCTAATGTGGAATCTTCGTGCATAACACACTGTGCTCTCTACACTCTTACCTCAATACAGATGGTATATAGCTTTAAGGTTATTGCGACTGGGGGACCTCACAGGGTTCAATGATGGTGAATGATGCCTCTCCTGGTCCTGTGTTCCTACTGCTGGCTTTCAGTTTATCAGCATGGGTGTTCACACACAGCGGGTATATGTAGGGGATGAAAGAGAATCTCCCATAGCATAGTAACGTATGAACAAGTAGGTTTATTGATTTAAAAAGCCAAATGGGCACTTACAATTATATGGTGATAACAACGGCGTTACAGGCGCCTCTTACAACACTTCCAGTCCTCGCCTCGTCCGGTCACTCCCTTTCTTCTGCTTCACTATTATATACTTTTATGTCTTGTGTATGTCTTGTGTTAAACTGCATTCGTTTTTACTTGTTTTGTAGTATGCTGACATCTTGTGACAATTTGGGGCCACTACAGCTTGTTTAATAATGTGATTTTGGTATATTCCCCTGTCCTCCCCTTCTATTTAATGCAAGTTAGTGTAGTCCTAGTCAGACCCTCCCCACTTCTTCCATCTTCCCTCAGTCAGTGTTAGTTCTTTGGAAAGTCATTGTCTTTTTCCCTCTGTACTGCAATTAACTAAGTGAAATTGTGTTGGATTCCACTTCTGTGTTTTATAGAAGAGTTAAGCTGCCGGTGGTTGCTGCAAAATCAGCAGGTGACCATACTGTCTGAACAGACTGGGTCTAAGGAGGTATATCAATACATAAAGTGGCATTTGAACACTAATATATACAGTATATAAGGAAAAAAAGTAATGGTATTGTGGCACAATATAATGATCAATAAAGATCAGAAAGGTAAACCAATTGGTTTGTAATGTCAATTTATTAGTTTATATAAGAAAATGTTTTTATGAACGCTAAATAAAGGCAACGAGAAAGGAAAAATGTAAGGTAAGCACTATTGATACTTACACACTCTTTTAGAATATGCTAAATCGAGTTTTTCATTGCCATTAATGTAAAAATGATGCATGTTAGGTTAATGCTTGAATGAATCAATAAAGTGCTAGAGGATATAATTTTTCACTCCATAGTTTTGAGTTTTTCAAGAGAAAAAAGTAATCGTACTGAATATTGTTCAGTATCATTGAAAGAAAAAATCACTTCACTGGAATCACTTCACTGGTCTTTAAACTAAAGTAATTACATAGCAATTATCAAAATCTAAGGAGGCATTTACAGATTACTTTACATGAGTATTTACTGTATATGAAGGCCTTACACAAATAAAATACTATTTTAAAACAGACAGAACTAAACATAAATTTATGATTAAATATGAAGGGCTTATAAGTGAAATGGCTGCTTTTTCTGTACGTGCTTTTCCAGTCCATTTCTAGGCTCCCAGGTGTGAGTTATTATAGTATAAAAATGCATATGCATGAATTAATTCATCAGAAACTTTGACTTTTGTCTCTGCTAGGTTAATAATGTTTTATGAATACCAGGACTACAGAAGATTTGCCATTGACAAGGGAATATGCACCCTCTCATGTGATTATATTGAAAAAAAGTTGAATTGTTATATAATGACAAATAAAAAGATAAAACCTTTTAGAGATGCCAGACATAGCACTGCCTTGTACTGGTCAAGACCGGCAAAAAAACAGTTGGTAGACAAATAAAACTCTTACTTTCGGAGATCTGACAGACGGCCCTCCATTACTGCCATCGGCTAGGGGCAGCAGATCCTCTTCACCAAAATAGAAAACTCAACAGCAAAACATACTAGCAGCCACCATACAATAAATCAATGGGTGAGAGTCCCGAATAACTTTCTTTTCACCAATCAGAACTTTGACACACTAGTATGACATATAGAGACATTAAGGTGGTGAGGGACTCCTAAAGCAAAGAGTTGAGACTCTTGAGTTAAAAAGGGCTGCACTCCATGACACAGTTGCACAAGTGGAGACAAAGCAAGTCATCAAGGATCAGGAATCTGGGGTAAACCAGAGGTAACAAGAAAATACTTGAAACCAGGGAACCAGATGGAATTAGAGTCCATAGGGAATTTTTCAGGAAGAACCCAAAACCTAACTTCTCTAGGGACGTGCTCTGCAGAGTACACTTTGCTTTACTGTAAAAGACAGCCAGTTTGATTGGGCTATGATTGATTGGGTTGTGATAACAATCCTTCTAGATTTTTCCTGGTACATACTTGTCACAGCAATCTGCAAATCATAATAATAAGCTGTGGTCACTTAAAAGCAAAATGCAAAAACAAATCTTTAAAAAAAAAAATTAAGGAAAAAAAAAAAGTAGGAGACTGTGCCATAACATGTTCAAAATAGAATTAATTAATAAAAAGTTATATGAATCAAAATATATGAATAAGAGTGCAAATCTCATAAGTAAATAAACTCATGTGAATAGCCCATCAATAATATCATATAGAAGATGACAAATTAGTCCCAAACAGTGTCCAAAATCACATGCGCTAATATCATAATGTCCACCTTTTTTTTACTTTCAAAAGATTTTTATTTTTTCATACCATAAGAAAAACATCACAGCACTGTGAATCATCATACATTGTGATAACTGACAATGCAATGGAGATGTGGAGGTACAAATATTCAGCAATGAGACCCAGGTAGGTCGTTGTTAATCGTTATCTGTGAGATAGTCATCTTGGATACCTCCCCAGGCGTTGCGGCCCTGTATCAGGTTCAAGAGGAGAGCAGAAACGGGCTAAGAAGGGGGTCATCCCTACCCCTGGCACCCCTAATGGGATCAACCTGTGCCAAAGGGGAATTCCCCCCATCCCCCACCATGTCTTCACCTCAAAACCATCATAAAAGAAAAAAGAAGAAAAAAAGGATACAATCGCTGGGGGAGTTGATTTCTAGAATTCTCTATTAGTAAACTCAGAAGACTACTAGGTTTACATTGCTGATAGCAAATATTAGTCAATACTGAATATCTCAAAGTCTAACTATTAAAAGAAAGATGAAAGGGACAAAGAAGAAGGGGCTAGAAGGAAAATGAGAAAAGTATGTGCCATATATTCGTTTGTGGAATCAATTTAGTTGGGGAGAGCACGGGGAGTGAATGAGACACTTACAAAAAGGCCCAAGGTTCCCAGATAATTTCAAATTTTTGAATTGTGTTTGATAGAATACTTGCTAATTGTTCTTTCTCAGGAAAAACTTTAAATTGGCAAATTTAAACCCTTCCAGACCCTAGCAAGAGAATTCTCTCTACCTGCAACTCACATCTTTTATTATCACCAACTGCTCAGTTACTTAAGAACTTGCTATAAACCTGGTACTGACCCCCTTCAAAAATCATTTATCGATACGGTGCTGATCAATGATGACTATTCCATCTCCAGCTTATATTCTCATCTCATTACCCACCAGACCGCCAAATATCATCTCAAACCGTTCCAAAAGTGGTCTGAGCTATTTGGCGAAGAAGACCTAACGGAAAAAATACTTGAAGGGTACAAACAAATTCGCAAGCTCACTATCTCCGAAAACAAATACAAAAAATGATGGAGCCGTTCCGATACTCAGACTGGTACCTCATACGGGAACTTACTAACTCGCTAGGTATCCTCATGCGGCGTACACACGTGCGGAACTTTTCCCGGCGGACTTAGTCCAGCGGACAATCCGCTGGACTTTCCAGCTGGCTTTGCCGGACTTTCCGAGCGTGTGGACTTGCCCACACACGCCCGGACTTCTCTGGCGGACAGTCCGCTGAACAAAGTCCGCGGGACTTTTGAAAATGAACGGACTTGCCCACACACGGAGCAGTCCGTTCATTTCGAACGTAACTTCAGGTACGTAGCTAGCGTAGGCAGTAAATGCCGCCGCGCTAGCTCCGTCACCTGGCATGGATTTAAAGGGAATCCCCACGCCGAAAAACGGCGTGGGGGTCCCCCCAAATCCATCTCAGACCCTTATCCTAGCACGCAGCCCGGCCGGCCAGGAAAGGGGTGGGGACGAACGAGCGCCCCCCCCCCTCCTGAGCCGTACCAGGCCGCGTGCCCTCAACATGGGGGGTGCCCTGGGGAAAGGGGGGCCGTGCGGCCCCCCCCACCCCAAAGCACCTTGTCCCCATGTTGATGAGGACAAGGGCCTCTTCCTGACAACCCTGGCCATTGGTTGTCGGGGTCTGCGGGCGGGGGCTTATCGGAATCTGGGAGCCCCCTTTTATAAGGGGGCCCCAGATCCCGGCCCCCCACCCTATGTGAATGAGTATGGGGTACGATGTACCCCTACCCATTCACCTAAAGTGTAAAATGTAAAGTAAAGAAACCACACTTTTGAAAAAATAATTTATTGCACTGCTCCGGGGGTCTTCTTCCGTCTTGGGGGTCTTCTCGCCGGACTCCTCCGCCATTTACCAAGCTCTTTTACCGAGCGGAGAAGTCCGGCTACCTTCTTCGTTGTCGCCGCCGTCGTCTGGGGTCTCGATCCGCCTTCGGGGGTCTTCCAGTGTCTTCCGGGGTCTCTTCTGTTCTTGCCGCTGTCGTCGCTTTCTGCGCGCCTTCTTCTTCTTCTTCTTCTTTTTCTTCTTCTTCTTCTTCTTCCGATGTTGACACGTTGCTTGCTCTGGCCGGAATGCCAGAGCCGCGCTGTGCTGGGACTTATATAGGGACAAGGGGACAGGGTCACATGCTCATGTCACATGGTGACCCCGCCCCCTTGTGATGTCACAGTCCCAGCATCCTCCGGGACTGTGACATCACAAGGGGGCAGGGTCACCATGTGACATGAGCATGTGACCCTGTCCCCTTGTCACTATATAAGTCCCAGCACAGCGGGCTCTGGCATTCCGGCCAGAGCGAGCGACGTGTCAACATCGGAAGAAGAAGAAGAAGAAGGAGAAGAAGGAAGAAGAAGAAGGCGGAAGAAGACAGCGACTACAGCGGCACGGACAGAAGAGACCCCGGAAGACACCGGAAGACCCCCGAAGACCCCCGAAGGCGGATCGAGACCCCCAGACGACGACGGCGACGACGAAGAAGGTAGCCGGACTTCTCCGCTCGGTAAAAGAGCTTGGTAAATGGGGGAGGAGTCCGGCGAGAAGACCCCCCAAGACGGAAGAAGACCCCCGGAGAAGTGCAATAAATTATTTTTTCAAAAGTGTGGTTTCTTTACTTTACATTTTACACCTTAGGTGAATGGGTAGGGGTACATCGTACCCCATACTCATTCACATAGGGTGGGGGGCCGGGATCTGGGGGCCCCCTTATAAAAGGGGGCTCCCAGATTCCGATAAGCCCCCGCCCGCAGACCCCGACAACCAACGGCCAGGGTTGTCGGGAAGAGGCCTTGTCCTCATCAACATGGGGACAAGGTGCTTTGGGGTGTGGGGGCCGCACGGCCCCCCTTCCCCCAGGGCACCCCCCATGTTGAGGGCACGCGGCCTGGTACGGCTCAGGAGGGGGGGGCGCTCGTTCGTCCCCACCCCTTTCCTGGCCGGCCGGGCTGCGTGCTCGGATAAGGGTCTGAGATGGATTTGGGGGGGACCCCCACGCCGTTTTTTCGGTGTGGGGATTCCCTTTAAATCCATGCCAGGTGACGGAGCTAGCGCGCCAGCATTTACTGCCTACGCTAGCTACGTACCTGAAGTCAAGTGCTAAATGAACGGACTTGCCGATGAGCGGCAAGTCCATTCATTTCCAAAAGTCCGGCGGACTAGCCTACTAACGGCGGGATTGTCTTGGCAGTCCAGCGGATAATTTTAAAACAAAACTTAAAACTTAGTCCGCCGGACTTTTGGCGCCAAAAAGTCTGCCGACGCCCACACACGAGGGGATTGTCCGCTGGACTTGAGTCCAGAGGATAATCCCGCGGGATTGTCCCTTCGTGTGTACGTGGCATTAGACTACCCATTCCACCAGACCTATCCAAACCCCCTCCTACCTAAACTAAAAAACAAAAACAAAAATTGAAAAGTCCCTTGACGTTCGAAAGTATATCACTCCGTCATCATCAAGCCTCATCTCTCAACGTCACCCTGATTAGCTTAGTTCATATTACTGCTTATCTAATTCCATTAATGTTGCTTCCACTCCTAAAGGCAATATATGTGATATTACTCTGTAACCTCAACATGTTGTTATGCGAAAACTGGTCAGTTTATTTTCCATGTATTTCTGTTTTGTTTAAAAAAAACAAATAAAACATTTTCAAAAAAAGAAAAGAAACTTTAAATTGGCTTCAATTAGGGAAATGTTCAGGATTCCTTTGAATGATTTGGTGCTTACTGCCTGCCAGACCTCCAGGTTCCACTGGTGTTGGAAGTCAGCCTCCCAGGCTGTCAAGTAGAAAGATTTGTCTGTCGGTAGAGTGAGTGACGAATAGATTCCAGAGATGCCTCCCCTTTGCTCCATGGCTTGTCCACACCAGAGCTCGTAAGATGTAAATTTGGGTGGGTGTGGTTTGTCCATCCATAGTTTGTGTAGAAAGTGTGGTATTTGTCCGAATCTGAACCTTTCAGAGTCCAGTAGTTCTCGTTTGCTAATGCAGTGACTAAGGGAGAAGGGGCCCTTGGAGGTGAAAAAATGTGAAGATATAATGTGTGTTGGGGTATTCTGTAGCTTGAGTTTCCCCACACAAATTTGAGTATCTTACTTTGAAACAATCTTAGGTGGTCCTTCATGATGGGGATGGGGTGGGAGCGAAATAAGTATAGGATTCTTGGTCATCATCTTAATGGAGTTTATTTTACCCAGCCAGGAGAGTTCATTTTTGGACCAAATCTTAACCACTTTCGGACTGGCGCACGCTGATTTACATCGGAAAAATGGCATGGGAAGGCAAAGGGCGTACCCGTACGTCCCTTTGAATTTGCCACCTAGCGGGCATGTGCGCTGGTGGTGGCGTGCGCCTTGACACATGCCATGGGAGCGTGCCTGCACGTCCTGCAAACTCGATGTTTGCCAGCGGCCCTCGATTGCGGCGTGGAGAGGCAGAACGGGGAGATGCCTAAGTAAACAAGGCATTTCCCTGTTCTGCCTAGTGACATGACAGGGATCTACTGCTCCCTGTCCTTGGGAGCAGTGATCTCTGTCATGTTGTATGGAGCCCATACCCCCCTACAGTTAGAACACATCCAGGGAACACATTTAACCCCTTTATCACCCCCTAGTGTGTAACCCCTTCCCTGCCAGTGTCCTTTATAAAGTAATCAGTGGCTATTTGTTGCTCTGATCACTATATAAATGTCAATGGTCCCAAAATAGTGTCAAAAGTGTCTGATCTGTCTGCCATAATGTCGCAGTCCCCATAAAAATCGCAGATTGCGGCCATTACTAGTAAAAATAATAATAATAAAAATGCCATAAATCTATCCCCTATTTTGTAGACGCTATAACGTTTGCACAAACCAATCAATATACACTTATTGCGATTTTTTTTTTTTTTTTTACCAAAAATATGTAGAAGAATACATATCAGCCTAAACTGTGGAAGAAATTCGTTTTTATATATATTTTTGGGGGATATTTATTATAGTAAAAAATATTGCTTTTTTTTCAAAATTGTCAGCCTTTTTTTGTTTATAGAGCAAAAAATAAAAGCCGCAGAGGTGATCAAATACCATCAAAAGAAAGCTCTATTTGTGGGAAAAAAAGGACGTTAATTTTGTTTGGGTATAACGTTGAGCAATAGTCAGCTAAAGCGACGCAGTGCCGAATAGCAAAAAATGCTCTGGTCAGAAAGGGGGTAAATCCTTCCGTGGCTGAAGTGGTTAAGGTCTGCTTCCAGTTTTTGGTATAAGGGAGGGAATTTGGAAGTGTAAAAGGGGTCCACCTTTTTTTTTTAATCAAAAAAAGTATTGAAAAAGTAAAACACACTAAAGTAAAAGTACTGCCAAAACAGCCTCATACAAAAATCTATTATTTGCAGATAACACCGTATGAAACATTGAATAAACTCAATAGTAAGATACACAGAATTCCTACATTCTACATAGAAGACATATATACTTTTAAGTTCACTATTTAGGAAGGTCTGGCTTTACCTATGAGCAGTCTGTCCATTACCAGTTCTAGTGGACTCAGGTCCAACCAAGGACTCCATACATAGTTGAGCCAAGAGCGTCTGCAGAGAAGACCAGAAGAAGAGGTTTAGAGCTGCTCTGTGCAAAACCATTGCACAGAGCAGAAGAGTATAACATGTTTGTTATTAAAAAAAAAAAACAGTTAACCACTTTCAGACCGGACCAATTTGCAGCCAAAGGACCAGGCCCCTTTTTGCGATTCGGCACTGCGTCGCTTTAACTGACAATTGCGCGGTCGTGCGACGTGGCTCCCAAACAAAATTGACGTCCTTTTTTTCCCACAAATAGAGCTTTCTTTTGGTGGTATTTGATCGCCCCTGCGGTTTTTATTTTTTGCGCTATAAACAAAAATAGAGCGACAATTTTGAAAAAAATGCATTATTTTTTATTTTTTGCTATAATAAATATCCCCAAAAAATATATAAAAAAAAAAACATTTTTTTTCCTCAGTTTAGGCCGATACGTATTCTTCTACATATTTTGGGTAAAAAAAATCGCAATAAGCGATTATTGATCGGTTTGCGCAGAAGTTATAGCGTTTACAAGATAGGGGATAGTTTTATAGCATTTTTATTAATAATTTTTTTTTTATTATTAATGGTGGAGATCTGCGATTTTTTTTGTGACTGCGACATTATGGCGGACACATCGGACATTTTTGACACATTTTTGGGACCATTGTCATTTTTACAGCAATTAATGCATTTAAATGCATTGATTTCTGTATAAATGACACTAGCAGTTTAGGGGTTAACCACAAGGTGGCAGTGTAGGGGTTAAGTAGGCCTAGGGGTGTGTTTTTTACTGTGGGGGGGCGTGGCTGTCAGCTAGTGAATGCTGATCTCTGCTCCAATCACAGGGAGCAGAGATCGGCGTCACTAGTTGCTAGGCAGAACAGGGAGATGCTGTTTATCTCGGCATCTCCCCGTTCAGCCGCTCCGTGAGACGATCGCGGGAGTCCCCGCGGCGATCGAGTCCGCGGGGACCGCGGCCGGACTCACGGGGGTCCCGACCGGCGCGGGAGCGCGCGCGCCCCCGGCGCGCTCCCGATGGCACGGACAGGCGAAAGGAGGGACGTATATATACGCCCTCCTGCCTGTACGTGCCATTCTGTCGACGTATATCGTCGTGCGCCGGTCGGCATGTGGTTAAGAAGCACTTTCACTTAAAAAAAAGGTTTCCATTTTTTAGTATGTTTTCAGTTTGGCAGAAACACACTACAGTCCATGGTTTCCTATGGATGTAGTTCACATCTGTGCATTTTATGGAAAGGGCCAGGGATTTGTTTCTGGTTTTTGGTTCCATAGATTTCAATGGATCAAAAATGTGTATTGAAAAATACACAATGCACCTGGAATATGCAAACTGCAACCTGCATAGGTGTGAATCAGGCCTTAGCCCTGAAAATGGATAGCAAGGTACTGTAAATAGAATGCAGTGTACTGACTGAGCTATGACAGGCATTCAGTCAGGTAACAGCCAATAATATACTTCAATCCAAGTATTTATAAAACAATACCATGGTTACACATGTCTACCAGTTAATCAATTTTGCTTTTACTGCATCTAACTTACTGACATCCAATTGATGATCTGCAACAGTATAATATTGGACAAGATCAACATCATAATTGAAGGATAAATTCTATCATATTGTAAAACATTGTAGGCTAGGGAGATATAGTTTCCCATTTCAATGCATTGTTTGTATCATTTTCCTGATACCACAATAGCCTATATTTTGTGTAGAGCTTCATTTGTAACCTATCTGATGCAGCACAGTGTGATTTCTGTCTGTTATTATTTCAGCAACATTAAAGTTTCTGAAAAAGATTCACACTTTTACCAGTACCAGAAACTTCTTTTTTTGACAGCTGAGAATGCTGTATGTCACATGAAACTAAGTCTGGCTGGTTTCTTCATAAAAAAGTATTTTTTTTTCCTGTGGACCTCATTGCAGAGTACTGATATCTGTACAGGGAAGATATTTGATAAATATATATATCTAAACTCTTTTTTTTTGCATAGAGTAGGGAATGTTTGTCATCTGTGTCCTATTGGAGATATTTTTGGTCCTATAGACCCATCAAAAAGGGAGACAATATACATTGAGGCTGGGTTCACACCTATGCTAATTGGATAAGGGTTTCCCCGCATCCAATTTGCATAGCAGGAGAATGTGACCGCCTCTCTATGGAGCCAGTTCACATATCTCCGGGGGGGCTACGGAGCACAGTTTCAGGGCCGAATTCAGGCAAAAATTTAGCCCTGATTCATCCCTGAACCCGAGAATGGGGACACACATCGTTCCTGTGCAATCTACAGCCGGTTTCAGTGTGAACCGAGCCTCAAAGTGAAATCCCAAGACAGTAGCCAAGGAAACTAGTGTCTGTGTTTGAAGATTTCCTTTCTATTGCTGTTAAACTGGCAACTCAAAATTTTTGATTTTTCCTCACTTTCACTCACATTTTCACTAATTACAATGGTCAAAATGAAGAGGAGGTGAAGTCCCCCAGAAGGAACCCAAACCTGACAGGTGCTCTAAGCCTTCCTCACTTTATTCAGAACTAAGAAAAATAGTTGGGCAGGATTTGGTTAAAGTATAAGCGGTCTATCGCATCCCAATGTTCAATATGATTAAATTTTGTAGGCCTTGTGCGCATGAATACAGGTCAATACCCCTAGGGGATGCTTAGGGTAAAGATAGACACTAGTAAGGTATATGCATTTAAAAAAAAGTGTAGATTTATTAGAAAGGACGCATGTCAATGCATATAAAACATAAGATGTTCATTTGTTACAAAATATAAAGAAGCATGTACAGTTTTTTAAACATGTCAACAGCATGAACATACAAAAATGTTGAGACAGGAAAAAACTTGCTTGATACACATATGATCAGGGAAATGCCAACATGTTTCGGACTTTAGTCCTTTTTCAAGGCAGTTTAATATCCTTTTGTTCACATCTATAATGTGTGAATAAATGAGAATTAGTACATATAGTTGATAACAACAAATACAGTATTTGTGTTTTGCCATATAAACCGGTATGATGCAGTCATATTGTAAGGGTAGTACTCACATGTGATGCTAGTTTCACAGATTGCCACAGATGAAAACCCATGCAATAGGTATAGTTGTAATGAAAATATGCATTGAAAAAATCTTTGTGCGAGGTAAAAACAAAGGAGGTATTGCCATAAAAATGGACAGTTGGCTGCAGCAGGTTCAGGCAGTTGCAAGGTCCTGTACAAGAGGGGGGCTGAAAGCCCGTGTCTTGTAAGTGACTGGCCAGGCAGTATGTAAGACTGTAATAAAGTAAGAGAATAATGGGGTATAAGTACAATGATAGCCTAAAAGGTAGCTAAAGACAAGAGGAATGGTATTAGGGTAGTATTACCTGAGTAACAAGGTGCCTGATATAGGATGACAATGGACGCCAACGAGTAAGCAGCATGTGTGAACCTTTCATGGCGAATGGTTTTAAAGTAGTGAGATAATTGCAGTCAGCTGGGAAGAGTGCGCCTGTGTTGCGTAGACACAGCTGATTGTAATTAGTCTGTACATGGAGGGGAAGCGCCATATGTGCTATGTGTATTCCCCGTAGGACCTCTGACGAGGCGGCGCTGGGCGCGAGCACGCCCAGAGAGGGAGGGGTCGCATACAGCGTCGTGACGTCACCGACGCGGGCATAGACGGCCGCTCTTCCTGCTGCGCTCCAAGATGGAACGCAAACAGGGAGGCAGAAGGATGGGAGCTATATGTCAAAAGCGGAAAGTGGCGCATGCGCACTAGGAGAATAACGCGCGCAACCAGGTCTTACCCGCGCCGGGCAACATACTTGGAACAGTGCAAGCCATTGTGATTAATGTTAAAAGAGGAGTATAAATAGTAGGCAAGGTGTATGAATGTTGCATATGTGGCATGAAAACGAGCAAGCATGTGGTACAAGGACAATGTGACACAGCATTTTAGTACTGTGACATCAGTGTCAGGTTGAGGTTTAAAAGCCTGCTTCTATTGGAACATAAGCAATACATACAGTGGAAATGACAATAGGTACCGCATGGTTCAGTATACACAATCAATTGCAAGTATTGGTACAAATTATTGATTATGTCGGATGCATGTATGTGAGAAAGGCAGGGTCAGAGGTCTAATTCACAGACTCCAGATTGGAATCCCTCAAGGTATGGTTTGAAATTAAAGGCCTCATTGAGCCCAGGAGGTAAGGTAGCGTTTAAATGGAAAATCCATCTAAGTTCGCTTTGTAGTAAAGCTTTATTATAATCCCCACCTCGATTGGGAGGTGGGATGTGGTCCAAAGCTTTAAATGCAATTTTAGGGGTGGAGTCATGGTGGACAGTTCTGCAGTGTCGTCCCAGGGGCAGGTCAGGGTCTTTTTTATTGACGCTGCAGATATGGCCATATATGCGTTTCCAAAAGGGTAATTTGGTCTTTACCACATAGAAGCATCCGCATTCACATTTAAGTAAATACACTATGCCAATCGATCGACAGTTAACGTAATGTTGGGGAAAGAATTGTTGACCATTTGGCAAAACATTGTGTATATTGGATTTACAGAGATATTTGCAATAACCGCAATTACCACATGGAAAAGTACCTTTTAGTTGTTTTTGGGACCTATTGGTAACTTTGTATTCACTAGTTGTAAGTTTGTCTCGAAGGGATGGGGCACGTCGGTAGGTAACCAAGGGATGTGGCGGAACAAAGGGAGAGAGGGATTTGTCAGTGGCAATGATATGCCAATGTTTGGAAAGTATTTGAGTAATCTGATTATGTTGTTGGCAATAATTAGTTATAATTCTCAAAGGGTAATACCTATTGCATGGGTTTTCATCTGTGGCAATCTGTGCAACTAGCATCACATGTGAGTACTACCCTTACAATATGACTGCATCATACCGGTTTATATGGCAAAACACAAATATTGTATTTGTTGTTATCAACTATATGTACTAATTCTCATTTATTCACACATTATAGATGTGAACAAAAGGATATTAAACTGCCTTAAAAAAGGACTAAAGTCCGAAACATTTTGGCATTTCCCTGATCATATGTGTATCAAGCAAGTTTTTTCCTGTCTCAACATTTTTGTATGTTCATGCTGTTGACATGTTTAAAAAACTGTACATGCTTCTTTATATTTTGTAACAAATGAACATCTTATGTTTTATATGCATTGACATGCGTCCTTTCTAATAAATCTACACTTTTTTTGAAATGCATATACCTTACTAGTGTCTATCTTTACCCTAAGCATCCCCTAGGGGTATTGACCTGTGTTCATGCACACAAGGCCTACAAAATTTTATTCAGAACTAAAAAAGGTTTTCCCTTTAGATACACTTTAAAGTGGTTGTGAACTCTTACACACCACTTTTACCTACAGGTAAGCCTATAAGCCTACTGTTTATCATTAGGTGCTGTGTCACCAAAGCACAGTTATCTCATTTAGATGTAATTATGCATATATTACCTTTATGTGAACTGATAACATTCAACATTCCCCTTATGAATGTCTAAAATTTTAAAGTGACAAGCACACCTAGAACATTAAACAATTTGTGTTAAACAATCTGTGTACATTAATTTTCTGCAAGTTTGGCATAACGGTAATGCAGAAGATGTTCCATTTAGTACTAGGCTGTTTAGGGAATACATTACAATGTATGCATTATTATATCTCAATGAGTTAGCTCAGTACTTTGGTTCCCAAACACCTTCAAATGATAATGATAAATTACCTCAATCTATAAAGCAAAAAAGTCTACTTTCAAGTTACTATTTTAAAGAGAATTGTTGGGACATTGTAATTTCTTTATTTATTTTTTGCTGGCTAGTTGGTAAGTGTGCTGGAAAATTGACAGGAGCAGTCTCTATTTTATTTTAGTTTGCTGGGTCATTCTGGGATAGATAAGAGTTACATGGAGTGCACATGCGTGGGACTTCCAGGATGGTAGCTTAAACTGGGAGCTCCGTCTGCCCTGGCCTGCATGCACTCACTTCAGCAGATCACGTTCCCCTAGAGAGTTCTACCCTACAGCATCTGACAGAGGAAGACCCCCAGAGTCCCCCATGTCCTGGGGGGGCACTTTAAGGCATGACCTGAGACTGCAATTTGAAGCTGGAGAAGAGCAAGCTGACTCCAAATGGTAGCCGTGGCCTATTAGCACGATCCAGACCCAAGGAAACAGACTCAATCAAGGCAAGTCCTGACCCCTGCCACACTTTCCTTTACCCCCCCAAATCTACCAACTCACTGCTAGGATGGGCTATGGGGGAGGCTGCGCTGACTCCTATACGGGGGACACCACTCCGCAGCTGCTACATATCTGGATCAGAACCCCTCACCCGGGAGGGGCGGGACTACCCAACATACGCTTTTACAATCTATCTTGCCTACTTAGACAGGGCCTAGATTGGCTAGCTGGAAAGTCTAAATACTCCAATACTGTACTCGAAGGGGCTATGGCCTCCCCATATGCCCTTCCAGCTATCCTTCACACTAATCCTAATCTGCTACCACCCCACCTCAAGACAAGCGTACTCTTCAGGGACACAGTCATCGCCTGGAGGGAGGTTCGGAAACTATTGGGACTACCATCTAATATCTCACGCCACCTACCAATTCAAGGGAACCCTATGTTTCTACCATCCACTCTGCACAAGGCTTTTAATCAGTGGCAAACCAAGGGTCTCACAAAAATAGCCTCCATCTACCATGACAAACCTGGGAAATTTAAACCCTTCCAAACCCTGATGCGAGAATTTTCATTGCCATCGACACATGTTTTTCATTATCACCAACTTATTGACTACCTTAGGTCCTGCTGTGGACCCAAGTCCGATCCCCTTCAAACGTCCTTCATAGACGCGGTACTCCAAAGGGACGACTATTCCATCTCCAGTATTTATGCTTATCTCATCCAACACCAGTCGCAAAAATACTATCTCAAACCATTCCAAAAATGGTCTAACATAATGGATGACAATGATCTGCCAGAAAAAATCAGAGGGATACAGACTTGTCCGCAAGCTTACTACTTCAGAAACATGGCGTGAAACGCAATTTAAGATCATCCATAGGGCCTATTACCCATTCCGCACCAACAAGGCAGACCCAAATCAAGCAAACTGCCCCTGGTGCTCCCTACCTCGCCCTACACTGCTCCATCATCTCTGGGATTGTGCGGTTGTTACTACATACTGGAATTCTGTGCTAACCTTCATCAGCAAAGTCAATACAGTGCAAATACCGAGAGACTGTCTTTTGTGCTTGTTTGGTTACACGCCACCACCATCCTCTCTGTCAACGACGGGCCCACTAAACATCCCACAATGGGCCCATTTATGTCTTCTAGTTGCTCGCAGGACTATTATGGCTCACATCGACCCCGCCCAACCTCCCATCGGTCAAAAAAGCTTTGACATCTCTTTTCTACCTGGAGAGACTAGACACCATTACACTGAACTTTCGTTCTACATTGCGCTTCTTCAAGAGATGGCGTAAATATATGGAGACCACATTTACTCAAAAGGAAATACAGGATATAATGAAACCATTCCGTTACACGGATTGGTACCTACAGAAAGATCTTACCAATTCACTTAGCAACCTCAAATTGTCCAACGTTTCTGACTCCTCTACTATATAGGACTTGCAAAGTCACACGATGCTCTTTAACGTCCATGACCTTTTTTTTTTTTTTTATTTTACTCTTTTTCTCATCTCCTAAAAACAGTTTCATCCTCTGGTTCAACTTACATACCTTAACTAACTTGGGAGATCACTAACCAAACATTATCTAAGCGTTGCTTCCACTCCTGAAGGTATTGCGGTATAAGATACAGCCCCCACGGGCATTACACTGCTTAACTAATGTCATGATGGTATAGATGCTTTACTCAGCCCCCTCCCATTCCCCTCACCCCCCCTTTTTGTTTTGTTTTTTTGTTTTTCCTTACTAAAGTTTAAAAAACATTCTGTCAAACAGAAAATCTGCTTGTATGTTATGTGTAGGTACTGTATACTATCTGTTGTACCACTTTATTATGCAAAACCCAATACATATTTTTCAAAAAAAATAAATAAAAAAAAAGAACCCCTCACCCACTCATCTCCTGCTAACTCTGGGGACCTCTTATATAGACTCTCTGACCTGCTGGAAAAGGGTCTGGCTCAGATCGCAGCTAGAATCACTGGGGACATTAAGGCAGACTTTAAAAATCTGGGGTCCAGGATGGAGGCTATAGAGCATAAAATTGACATCACTGTCTCCAGAGCAAATAAGAACTCTGAACACATCCAAGTTCTGCAAGACCAACTGGACACAGCTCTCTCCCGTATCAACGACCTGGAAAACAGATCCAGAAGATACAACTTCCGGGTAAGGGGCCTGCCAGAGACTGTTACAGATGTCCTCCCAGATGTACAAGAACTTAAAAAGCATCTTATTCCTGATATACCGTCCCACAGATTGGAATTGGACAGAGCACACAGATCCCTGAGACCACCTAGAAAGGACGGTAACCCTAGAGACATTATGGTCAAACCTAATTTCTACGCCGTAAAGGAGGAAATTATGAAAAGATCAAGACAACAATCCCCACTGACCTGTCTAGGTTTTCCCATACAAATGTTTGCCTACATTTGCCCCTCCACTATCCAAAGAAGAAGATCACTGAAACCCCTCCTCACTATTCACAAAAAGAAATTAAATACTGGTGGGCTTTCCCATTCGCTCTTAAATTTTCACATAAGAATAAAATCCACTCCTTCACTTACTTCCCAGAGGGAGAACACCTCTTCCTACAACTGAAGTAAAAAAACTGTTAGTCCACCCACCCCCCGTGTACTCCAAATCTGGATGGATAGGAGGGTGCAAGTTCTGTGACCTCACCTCTGGAGGACTTTCAATATTCTTAGTGGACACCCCATAAAGATGCCCCTACCTTTTATAATATTCTGATATCACATCTAGCGAGTTTGGCTACTTCTACCAGGAAGGTCGAAGACTGGGGCCACAAGTTGCTTAACATTGTTATATGTTTACTTTTGCAGTCAACTGTGTGTGAAATGCATTAGAGGTTTTTATCCCTGCTGTTTTTATCCCCACTGTTATCCCTTTTGAAGTGCGGCCATCCAGACTTTTGTTTTGCTTTCCTTGGATGTGATTGCATATTGAGCCACACCTACACCTGAAGAGAGAGGAGATTGTTGGAAACAGACACTTGGAGCGGGTTTTTCTTTTCTTTACTTTTGCCTAATGCTATATTACTCTCATTACATTTTATATATAGATGTGGTGCAGCCAGAGCAGCTTTAATGTGCCTCACCCATTCCATGAATAGGATGTCCTCGCAATCCGTGGAGTGGGATGTCTCCCCCAAACATAAGGGGCGACTCCGAGAGGTTTAATGCTGGCAGGAGGAGATCTTTTCTCCCCCTCCCTACGTTGCCCCATAAGGGCCTTTTGTTTTCTCTTTTTCTCTTTGTTCAACTTCCTTTCCTTTCATTTTTTTCAGCCAGCCCCGGACCCCCCCCCCCCATCTACATGAGCCTCGTGGAAGAACCAGTGTAGACAGTTGTTCCGAAATCTGGAGCCCACACCATTAAGGTTGGTGATCATAGACACAATGAGATGCAGCACCTTATTGCTCCTTGGTGTCTAAACAATAACACCCTCACCTCTCAGAGTGGTTTCTCATAACACCCAGGGGTTAAACACCTCAGTGAAGCGACATTTAATTCATACCAAATGTATGGTCACATTGGTCAGATGTGATCCTATTACAGGAAACACATTTCCCTGGGCAGTACAATCCCTCCTTCCTGCACCCCAAATTCCCCTTGTTTTTCCTTGCCAATGCGGAGGATAAAACTAAAGGGGTAGCCATTCTGTTTTCCAAACACTGTACATTTTCCCCACTACTAGAGTATAGAAACCCTGAGGGAATCGTTAATTTTGGTTAAAGGGGTCATTGATGCCCACTTATACTCATTTGTATCCTACTATGCACCCAAGGGACAAACGCAGTTTCTCCAAGACATGTTTAAACAGCTGGAACCAATGTTGGGTGGCATAGTGATCATTGGGGGAGACTCAAATGTGGCATTCGACCAAGGATCGGATAAAACTAGACCTCAGCAATCCCAACTCACAACCCCCCCCCCATAAAATTGAAAAGATCTCCCAATTGGGTTTGGCAGACATTTGGAGGGGATTGAACCCCGATAAATGCAATTTTACCCACTATTCTCACCCCCATAATACCTATGCCAGAATTGACCATATATTTTTCTCTATATCCCATGGGCAGTTAAATCCAACATCAAGGATGTTGTTTGGTCGGATCACTCCATGGTTACACTTCTCCTACATAAGGGACCCATGAGTTCCTCCTCAGCAACCCAATCAGAGTAACTGAACTTGAGAACAGCCTGAAAGAGTACTTTACACTAAATAAAGTTATTTAGCCAACAATTTTGAGCAAAAATTAGTGCCACATCCAGTATTTAGAATAAAGAGAAAGAGGTATCCCCTTGGTGATAGACTTTTAAGGCAGGATATATTAGAAGAGATTTTATGGTATGTAATTTTCAAACATATTTATTTCGAAAAATGTATAGAAAACAAAAAACAAGGAATGTTTTGCATATCTAAAACATTATCACCGTCATAGAACAAAGCACAATTTATACTTCTTGCACCCGAAGCGTTTCAGAGTACAAATTGTCTCCTTCCTCAGGGGTACATGTTAGCAAGAAGAGTATGTATTCTAGAATAGAGTAATAGATAAATAAGTGCATAGCATTTACATTAATGTACATACACTTTGAATAAATCATCAAAATGTACTTACATATATTGTGACGGTATAGTTTAACATTCCAGTATGTTATTTTTTAAAAACATGCAAGAGCACAAACTATTTTCAGATTCTCAACCAAGAAATCCTTGATGGTGTACTTATGAACATATATCCATGTCAAGCCCAAAGGGGGATATACAGCTTGCCATTGCCCTGACACCCCCAAAAAAAAAGAAGAGACAGAGGGGCAAAAAGAGGCCGACAACCCACTGGGCCAGGAAAAAGAAAAAGTCCTGTAAGAAGTAAAAAAAATCTCTTTAAATATGTGTAAAGCTATAATTTGCATATATAAACAAATTTAAAGAATAGTATCTACTTTATTATTTTTATTTTTACATAAAACATTCCTTGTTTTATATGTTTTTTATATACATTTTGCTAAATAAATATTTTTGAAAATTACATACCATAAAATCTCTTCTAATATATCGTGCCTTAAAAGTCCACCACCTTTTTCTCTTTATTTACACTAAATAAGGACAAGGAGATCTCAGAGGAAACGCTAAATGAGATCATCCAAATTTCTACACAAATTAAGAAGGAGAGGCAAATAGACATTGAAAGATTGGAAAGGGAATTTCTGTCCCTTAAGAAACAACATAAGAGGCACCCCTCAAGCACCCTCCTATCCCGTATGGACGCAGCAAGACTAGCATTAAATTTAGCCCTTAACACAAAAGCTGAAAAAAGCCTCTGCTGGTCGGGGGCAAAATGTTATCACCAAAGGGATAGACTGGGCCATATGCTAGCTTCCAAACTTTCCCCTCGCCAATACTCCCACCTCTTCCCCAAAATCCGAACTACAGAAGGTACTTCCACTCTGAATCCTCAACGAATAATGGAAATTTTCCATTAATTTTATGAAAAATTATATATTGATTCCCTCAAGGAAAGCTCCTTAGGCATATCCACATTTTTAGGTAATCTGCCACTGCCTACTTTAAAAGACAGGCATCGATAACTGCTGGAAGCCCCTTTCACCTCAGAAGAGGTACTAGAGCTCATTAAAAATTTAACAAGAGGGGGACTTCCCCCGGGCCGGATGGGTTCTCAGTCCCCTACTATAAAGCTTTTGCGAACATACTAGCCCACCACATGGCTAGATGGTTTAACAGCAAGCAGAAAGGTACCCCACTTGAACGGCAATTGAACTTCATCTCCATAATCCCAAAACCGGACAAGGATCCGGGTGAAGTGGGAAACTACAGACCTATTTCCCTTATAAATAATGACCTTAAGATTATGACCAAAATATTAGCCAATCACTAAGGAGAGGCAATTAGACATTGAAAGATTGGAAAGGGAATTTCTGTTCCTTAACCGCTTCCCGACCAGCACACACATATATACGTCGTCAGAATAGCACGAACAGGCATAAGGGCGTAACGGTACATCCCTTTGAATATGCTGCCATGCCATCGCGTGCGTGCCGCCGCCGGCGCGTGTACGCTGTGGTCGGAACCTCCGTGAGTCCAGTCGTGGGTCCCGCGATCGTCTCACGGGGAGGACGGGTGAAGTGAGAAACTACAGACATATTTCCCTTATAAATAACGACCTTAAGATTATGACCAAAATATTAGCCAATCGCCTAGTTTCCTTCGTCAGTCTTTACATTCACAAAGACCAGATCGGCTTTATCCCAGGTAGACAAGGCCTGGATAAAGTGCAGAGGACAGTGGGCATTATCTCCTAACTTCAATCGGGATGGGAAGGAGGCCCTCGCCATGAGGGCATGCTTCTCTTCCTTGACCTTCAATAGGCCTTTATTTCTGTCTCATGGCCTTACCTATGCCCTACCTTGCATCATTGGGGTTTTGGGGAAAAATTTATGGGAATTATCAGTGCCCTCTATTCCACCCCTGAAGCGAGAATTAGACTCCAAGGACACTATTCTGATCCGTTCAGAATTTGCGAGAGGCACCAGGCAGTGTTGCCCCCTGTCTCTCCTAATTTTTGCAATTGCCATAGAAACCCTTGCAGTAGTTATCCGCACTAATCAATATATTCGGGGGGTTCAGTGTGGAACTCAAATACACAAATACGTCCTCTTCGCGGACGACTTACTCCTTTTCATAACCGCTCCAGTCATTTCACTCCCCAATATCTGTAAAATCCTGGATGATTTTGCTAAAATTTCAGGCCTAAAAGTTAACATATCAAAATCCCTAGCAATGAACATCTCTCTACCCCTCACAGTAGAAGAGAATAAAAAAAATATAGGTTAGATGACTTCTATAGTTGTTCATTGGAATTTGTTATTTATAGCTTATCTTGCAATTGCGGCCTACATTATGTAGGTTGCACAATTATGACATAGGCACATAGTAGAAGAAGGGAAGGATGAATTGAGACTTCCAAGCATTTCCTGGAGTTTCAATAAAAGTCCACTGCAGTGCTCCAGGTCTGGGTGGTCAAATCTATCACCAGAGATCTCCCTCGAGCACAGTGTAGTAAACTTCTTTATGAGAGGGAGACCTACTGGAGAAAACGTCATCTATGACGAAACGACGTATGGGAAGGCACGCAGCAACGCCACCACGCAGACTTTGAACGGGGGACGGGTTTACACTGACCGGCCGGCAGTGTGTTTTACATTGTGCTCGCTTTCTTCTTACCTATGTAAGTGCTTTTAATCTTTTTGAGCTGAATAAACCATTTTATATCAGTATTACGCTATGGGCGGCCCCCTTCTTTTATATATCTGAGATAATTAGTTGGATGTTTCTGGGTGGAGCGGACGGTGCAGAGATCCTTCTTTCCCTTTTGAATGAACTGTTCCTGGGTTGATCGGTCCTACCAGTCATCGTTTACCCTGGAAGCTGCAGGCTTTACATACAGTGCTCTGTATATACAGCCATCTGGTAAGCGTTCAATCTAACAGGTGGTTGGGATCGAACAAAACTTCTGCATGTCACAGTGTGATAATATAGACCTGTCACAGTGGTGTTTATTCTCTGAATATTACAAGTTTGTCCGCTACATGAAACCAGACCTTGCGTTTTAAAGAAGACATTCAAATAGGACTATTGCTGTCACTACTGGACTTTATTATCCATTTTATTTTGTGTGCTCCTCCATGGTCACGTTTTATATGAACACTATTCTTTTTGTTTAATAATTGTTTGGCTATTTGTGTTCCCTTTTTCATTTATATTTAATTATTTAATATTGGCGCAGCTTTACCCATTCATACTGGAGAAATACCCTGGACACTATGACTCCAGGGGGCGTTAACAAGGACCTGAAAATTCAATACATATTAATTTCAGTCTCCCTACACTTATCCTAATATGTCACAACATCCTTTTATGTGTGGGACTATTATTTCCAAGTGGCAGAATTTTTTTTAACTTAATGCAATCTATGCATTAAGATAATAAACCTTCTGTGTGCAGCAGCCCTCCCTCAGCCCCCCTAATACTTACCTGAGCCCTATCTTGATCCAGCGATGTGCACTAGTGCCTTGGTTGTCTGGGACTCTCTCCTGAGGGACTGAGACACAGCAGTGATGCCTTTGGCTCCCACTGCTGTCAATCAAAGTCAGTTAGCTAATGAGGAGAGGGGGAGCAAGGCTGAACCGTGGCTCTGTGTCTGAAAGGACACACAGAGCTGCAGCTCGGGTGCCCCCATAGCAAGCTGCTTGCTGGGGGGGGGCACTCGACAGGAGGGAGGGGCCAGGAGAGCCAGTGGGGGACCTGAGGAGGATCTGGGCTGCTCTGTGCAAAATAACTGTGTAACTGCAGAGCTGGTAAGTAAGAATGTTTGGTATTTTTACAGAGAAGAAAACCTTTAGTATCACTTTTGGTTCCCCTATACTCACCCTAATATATTATTTACAACATTTACATGTATGCAGTTATAACCCATGCATCTGGTTAGATAGATAGAGATATATATATATATATATATATATATATATATATATATATATATATATATATATCTATATAAAATCCAAGGGCTTCCATTTGTTGATTGAGGCGGATGTCGTTCATCTCCTGATCAACATATGTTCTTGCCGCTTCTGTGCACATGCGCGGATGCTTTCAACGTTCTCTGCTGACAGTTGCAGATAATTGCAGTTTGATTTAAGATTAAACACGTCATTAATTTTATTGTTTGCTCTATTTGCATAGCGTGTTTGCAGCCTTAGCCACGCCTCTGGCGATATCCTCATTGGATGAAACATGTTAGGCTGGCTGCTGCAAATACGCTGACATATTATCCTTTTATGAAGCTTCTCCTTCACTACTTAAATGTAAGTGTATTACCAATAAATTGTTGCTTTCTCTCATTCTTTGCGGGCTTCACTATTTTTTTGCCACCTCCTTCCCTTTCATGTTCTGGGATTGATGTGATTTACATGATCCGAGGCTTGCTGATCCTGGCCTGTACTGATGACATAGAGTGATGGCCATCTCCTGTTGGTGAACCCTTCTTTGGAAATCTTTTGTCACTTCAGCTGGAAAGAGTTACTTACATTGCCTGAGTTGGATGTTTGACGCATTCTCTTAATTATCATCTGGTAAGCTGAATTGACACACTTGGGTGTTTATCGCTATTTTGGATGTATTGGAAGTGGTGAAGGGTCCTTTATCGTTTCTTCTCACCCTTAATGAATGAACTCTTCCTGACATTAAGCGCTGCTCCTTTGGATTTTATGTTTTTGTTTGGATAATCAACGGAGTGCTAGCGGCTATTCTTACATGCTTTTATATGTAGCACTAACCCCTGAAGAAGGAGCTGCTGGTTTAATTTGGGCTTACCTTTACCTTCTTGACCTCATATATGTCTAGGGGTTTCCCGAGGTAGATGGCCCAGAGAACTGCAGAAACTGACACTGGATCCGCTTTGGGATTTTTATTTGCAAAAAGGGTAGACAAACTCAATAGGGATAGAGGGTTTAGGTGGAAAGTTCAGGTACTCTTGGAACTACTCAAAACTGAAAGCCTCTCATACAAATCCAGAGAATAGCCACTCACAACTGGATTTTCACAGCTATCGAATACACCTCCTCTCACTAGGCCTAGCAGCCGATAGAGTGTTCAAATAGAGCAAATTCTCTGCCACAGACTTGGTTATAGAACTGATGAATAAAGTCTCTGCCACAGACTTTTTTGTAACTGAAGGATATGAATGAACTTAGAGGATCCTTATACGGTACCAGTATCTTGCAGCCGGCCCGGCGATACTGTACGAGTGTAGAGTCACTTGGTGTCCTTCAACTTGGCTTCCAGGCTCTTACTGAGGAACCAGCCTTGTGCATGGCCCTCTTCCGAAGAGTCCTCCCTGGTTGCTTTTTTTCAGTTGCTGGGCCTCTCCACAGACGAGACGGCACCGGACCACCTTGGAATCCTCCTTCCAGTTACTTTGCCTCGGGCTAGCCAGCCCCAAGACTCGGGAATTGGATGGATCTGCACCCCAGCCCATGAGGGCCCTGAGGGCTGGTCAGGAGGACCAGGACCAAACAGACAGAAAGATCTTCTGTACCGGAACCCAGACGCACGTGATCTCAGTACCTTAAGTACCCTCCCCCAGATGCACAGCAAGACGACACTCACTGGTTGGTTCCGAGAGAGATTGGCACCCAATGCGCCCAGCCAAACTGCGTTCTCATACGTGCCAGAAGTGACAGCGACACCTATGGTCAAGCAGAACCCAGTGCAATCCAGCCAGACTGGCACTGAAACCATAATTTGGTACAATTAACCCTAAAACCCAACTGTGGTTCCAGGAACATTAAATTTACAAAACACATAGCGTATGCTCGTCAGGAGCCTGGCGCTACATATACTTTTAGCGCTGATCTTTATTATTGTTATATATATATATATATACACATACATACATACATATATACACACACACACACACATATATATAGTGACAGGAAGTCAGGAAAATCTATAGGTTGTGTCCAAGATGGGAGAAATATTTGTCCCAGGTTTATGCTGTACACTAATTGCTTTTGGGTTTCTGCTGAGTAGTGAGCCTTTTTGAGGCTCAGGTGTAACAGATGAAGCACTCTAGGGCTCTATAAAACTCCCAGGTTGCTTCAACAAGGGGCTCCACCCTGGAACCAGATTCCTGGATAGGCCTGGGGAGCAGCTTCTTCTGAGTGGTGAGATTAAGTCTGTATGACTAAAATATTCAGTGTTTCTGTGTGTCAGACAGGTTTTTGGGCAGCAGTAGGCTGTTCCAGACCAGGTAGATAGGTTCCTGTATTTTGCAGTTAGATGCCCAAAGTGGCAAGGGTTTATTTTCTGTTTTGTTTTATTTGTGCTGTTTTTGATACCTGCTATTGTAACCACAGACTTGGAAATAAACCACTGTTTTGTTTTCACAAAGATTCTGCTTTCTGTCCATGCCTACTTCACTGTGCTGTGATCCATCCAGGGGGTCCTGCACACCCTGCTACAGAGCTAATCCCTTACACATGGTGCAGGTTTTTGGGGCAGGTGAAGTAAGGCCAGCATGAAGGAGATTCTGAGGCAGCTGGCTCTAGCAAATGCAAATCAACAGCAGGTAAATGCAGGTTTGCAACAGAGCCTTGCAGCCCAACAAAAGGCTCACCAACAGCAGACAAATGCAAATCAACAGGTGGCAAATGCAGGTTTGCAACAGAGCGTTGCAGCCCAGTAACAAGCCCTAGAACGGGCGGAGGCCCACCATAGGGAATTTCTGACACAGCAGGAACAGAGACACCAGCAGCAAATTTAGTCCTTTATTAAACAGCTTCAGCAGAGGCAGCAGACCGAGGCTGGGAGTCATGCCGGTTACATACCGACTTTTCGGGGTAAGCCATCTGTTACCAAAGATCACTGTAGATGATGACCCTGAGAGGTTTCTGACCACCTTTGAAAGGACAGCAGAAAAATAAAGTTGGACTAAAGAACAATGGGCTGGACGAGTGGCCCCCCTACTATCTGGAGAATACCAAAATGCTTATTTTGACTTGGAGTCTGCGGATGCAAAAAACTCTGATAGTTTGAAAATGGAGATATTGGTATGACCGGGTATAACCCTGGCTGTCCATGCTCAGCGTTTCCACAATTATAGGCTGAGAAAGCCACCCTGGTGTGACCTTATCCTCTTGACTAGGAAATGGCTGAAGCCAGAAACTCTGTCCAGACCAAAAGTTGTGGAGCAGGTAGTCATGGACAAATTTCTGAGGTCTTTCCCTACCACCTTGCAGAAATGGGTGAGCCATAGCGATCCGGAAACAGCAAACAAACTTGTAGACCTTGTGGAAAGGTACATAACGCCTGAGAATCTGACATCTTCCCTCAGACTCACAGACTTTCCACCCCAAGACCAGACCATCCCCAGCTATGGGTAAGACTGCATCAAGGGATGGAGGTGGAGAGAGTGAAAAAGTGAAAACTAAAGGTATTATTGGGACTGCTTCTAATGTCTGGTTAGAGTGGCCTGGAAGACCAATCCCAC
Source organism: Lithobates sylvaticus (assembly GCA_028564925.1). Lineage (NCBI taxonomy): Eukaryota > Metazoa > Chordata > Amphibia > Anura > Ranidae > Lithobates > Lithobates sylvaticus. The sequence continues at coordinate 365,795,110 of CM053030.1, forward strand.
AGGAGGTGACTAGAAAGTTAGTTTGTTACCATTGCCGGGAAGAGGGACATGTAGCGTCAGTTACATAGTTACATAGTAGGCTAGGTTGAAAAAAGTCCATCAAGTCACACTTATGTGTGTGATTTTATGTCAGTATTACATTGTTTATCCCTGTATACCACAACGGTCATTCAAGTGCATATCTAATTGTTTTTTTAAATGATCGATGCTCCCCGCTGAAACCACTGCCTGTGGAAAAAAATTCCACATCCTTACCGCTTTTACAGTAAAGAACCCTCTACACAGTTTAAACGATTGCAAATCGACCGTCATCAATTGACGGCGGCAGAATGGCACTCCTGCACGAATCGCCGCATGATGTAGTAGCCGTGCGCATTGGTCAGCGGCCGCAATGGCTGTCTGCTACCTGCGATTGCTCCTGAGAATGAGAGAATGGAGATCTGTCATTGTAAACAGACAGATCTCCGCTCTGTCAGGGGTGAGGAGAGCAATCTGTTGTCTCCTCCCCCAGGCAGTCTCCTCCCCCAGGCAGTCCATCCATTGCCCCCTAGTGTTAACCCTTCCCTGCCAGTGACATTTATAGAGTAATCTATGGCTATTTATAGCTCTGATCACTGTATAAATATAAATTGTCCCAAAATAGTGTGAAAAGTGTCCGATCTGTCTGCCGCAATATCGCGGTCCCAATAAAAAAAAACGCAGATCATCGCCATTACTAGTGAAAAAAAAAAAAAAAAAAAAATGCCATACATCTATCACCTAATTTGTAGACACTATAACTTTTGCACAAATCAATCAATATACGCGTATTAAGATTTTTTTTTTACCAAAAATATGTAGAAGAATACATATTGGCCTAAACTGATGACAACATGTGTTTTTTTATATATTTTTGGGGGATAGTTATAACAAAAAGTAAAAAAATATAGCTTTTTTCTCAAAATAGTCAGTCTTTTTTTGTTTATAGTGCAAAAAATAAAAACCGCAGAGGTGATCAAATACCACCAAAAGAAAGCTCTATTTGTTCGAAAAAAAGGACATCAATTTTCTTTGGGTATAGCATTGCACGATGGCGCAATTGTTAGGTAAAGCAAAGCAGTGCCGTATCGCAAAAAAGGGCCCAGTCAGGAAGGGGGTACATTTTTACGGGGCTGAAGTGGTTAAGGTAAAACCGCTTTTCTTCTAGTTTTAGTGAATGGCCACGTGTCTTATTAAATTCACTTTCGCAGAAAAGTTTTATCCCTATTGTAGGGTCACCAGTATGGTATTTGTACATTGAAATCCTATCCCCTCTCAAGTGTTTCTTCTCCAGAGAAAACAAGTTCAGTGCTCGTAACCTTTCCTCATAACTAAGGTCCTCCAGTCCCTTTATTCATTTTTTTGCCCTTGTCTGGACTCTCTCCAGTTCCAGCACATCCTTCCTGAGGACTGGTACCCAGAACTGGACAGCATACTCCAGGTGTGGCTGGACCAAAATCTTGTAGAGTGGGAGACTTATTGTTTTATCTCTGGAGTTAATCCGCTTTTTAATGCATGCCATTATTCTGTTTGCTTTGCTTGCAGCAGCTTGGAATTGCATGCCATTGCTGAGCCTGTTATCTACTAGGACCCCCAGGTCCTTTTCCATCCTAGATTCCCCCAGAGGTTCTCCCCCTAGTGAGTAGATTACATTCATATATTTGCCACCCAAAAGCATTATTTTACATTTTTCTACATTAAGCCTCATTTGCCATGTAGTTGCCCACCCCATTAATTTGTTCAGATCTTCCTGCAAAGTTTCCACATCCTGCAGAGAAGTTATTTCCCTGCTTAGCTTAGTATTGTCTGCAAATACAGAGATTGAGCTGTTTATCCCATCCTCCTGGTCGTTTATGAATAAATTAAATAGGATTGGTCCCAGGACAGAACCCTGGGGGACCCCACTTTACACCCCGGATCATTCTGAGTGCTCTCCATTTATCACTATCCTCTGAACTTGCCCCTGTAGCCAGGTTTCAATCCATGTACTCGCCCTATGGTCTATGCCAATGGACCTTACTTTGTACAGTAAACGTTTATGGGGAATTGTATCAAATGCTTTTGCAAAATCCAGATACACCACACCTACGGGCCTTCCTTTATCTAGATGGAAGCTCACCTCCTCATAGAAGGTTAATAGATTGGTTTTCACTACATTTTCACTTTTCCATCCCTAGAATGGTAAATATTTCACCATATGTATGGAGATATATATATATATATCTATATATATATATATATATATATATATATATATATATTATGAAATATTCAATTAAGTTTTGTGTATTGTAACAAACCGGTAATAGAATCTTACTGATGTATCTCTTTAGAATAAAGAACCCCCTGAAGAAGACCAGAATTGAACAGGGTCAAAATGCATTGGGGTATTAATGTGGATAATAACAGTAATATAATGTAACTGTATAATCAGGATCTCCTTGATGTATTGTTTGCCATAAGTGATGGTTTTTGTTGTTATTTGTGTTGCCGACCAAAACTCGCATTCAACATTGATTGCATAAATGTAATGAATTTTATGTCACAATTAAACAATTTTTTATTAACCACTTGCCGACCGGCGCACGACGATATACGTCGACAGAATGGCACGTACAGGCAGGAGGGCGTATATATAAGTCCCTCCTTTAGCCTGTCCGTGCCATCGGGAGCGCGCCGGGAGCGGCGTGCTCCCGCGCCGGTCGGGACCCCCGTGAGTCCGATCGCGGTCCCCGCGGACTCGATCGCCGTGGGGACCCCCGCGATTGTCTCACAGGGCGGCTGAACGGGGAGATGCCGAGATAAACAGCATCTCCCCGTTCTGCCTAGCAACTAGTGACGCCGATCTCTGCTCCCTGTGATTGGAGCAGAGATCAGCATTCACTAGCTGACAGCCACGCCCCCCCACAGTAAAAAAACACACCCCTAGACATAGTTAACTCTTACACTGCCCCCTTGTGGTTAACCCCTTCACTGCCAGTGTCATTTATACAGAAATCAATGCATTTAAATGCATTAATTGCTGTAAAAATGACAATGGTCCCAAAATGTGTAAAAAATGTCCGATGTGTCCGCCATAATGTCGCAGTCACAAAAAAAATCGCAGATCTCCGCCATTACTAATAAAAAAAAATTATTAATAAAAATGCTATAAAACTATCCCCTATCTTGTAAACGCTATAACTTCTGCGCAAACCGATCAATAATCGCTTATTGCAATTTTTTTTACCAAAAATATGTAGAAGAATACGTATCGGCCTAAACTGAGGAAAAAAAATGTTTTTTTATATATTTTTTGGGGATATTTATTATAGCAAAAAATAAAAAATAATGCATTTTTTTTCAAAATTGTCGCTCTATTTTTGTTTATAGCGCAAAAAATAAAAACAGCAGGGGCGATCAAATACCACCAAAAGAAAGCTCTATTTGTGGGGAAAAAAGGACGTCAATTTTGTTTGGGAGCCACGACGCACGACCGCGCAATTGTCAGTTAAAGCGATGCAGTGCCGAATCGCAAAAAGGGGCCTGGTCCTTTGGCTGCAAATTGGTCCGGTCTGAAAGTGGTTAATTACGGTTTTACAATATCTTGCTGCTAAAAACCCCCCTGGGGAAACTCTTCCACTTTTTTGCAAACTTTTGGGATGTGCAGCTGCATCAGCCCACACATGTGTTTTTCCATTTTCGTGTTTCTTTCTTGGGTGGTTAAACACCCGCTCTCCATCAAACACATGTGGGTTGAAAATATAGAGCAAAGGTATATCCCAATTCTTTAAAAAAAACATAGCAGTTAATTCCCTTCTAGTCACCGATTCAGGTTAGATATGAAGCGACCTGCAATAGGCAGATATAGCCTATACCAAAGGGGACCATTATTTGGTCAAAATAGACAGAGCTAGGAAGCCAAGTCTAGGAGGTATAAAACTCCATGGGTGAAATAGACAATACACCCCCCCCCCCTTTTTGTTCTGTTTTCATCTAATTGGTTGAATTGAACATACCATCAGCTCTTTAAATTATATTACAAATTAGAACCATTAATATATGATATAAATTAACGAATATAACTCCCATAATTATGGTTGTTCCTTGGTGGACATCACTATATGATGTATATCCCACCTATGCCGTGATATCCCTCCTAGCGTCACTGGGGGGTCCCTCTTTTCCATTGAACTTCCCGGCATGGGGGGGAGTGGCGTCATCTAGGCGTCTTGCCACATACGTGCTCCCACAGTAGGACCTTCCTGATTTGGACCACTGGAGGGAGCACTCTCCGTGCCAGCGGCATTCCTTGATCACCGCCGGACGATCAGAGAGGTCCCACGTATTTGAGGTTTTACGGCGCATGCGCGGGACATCATTTTTGCATCGGAGGTGGCGGCTGATGCCGAGGCGCGTCCTTCCGGAATGCCGAGGGGGCCATGCAAACACTGCGACCATTGCGGTGGGGTCTCCATGTGTTGGGGGGTGAAGTGGGGAGTAATTGAGCACCTGTTACTAATACATATCCAATTTATATACTACATGAAAAGGTGCAGCTTCCGGAGGACCATTTAGGTGATCTCTGGAATGTTGCCAACACATGCAGAAAAGCTCTGAAGTGATAAGTAAGTGCAATTGCTGGACATGCCAGACTAGCTGTAGTTCATACTATAATGAAAATTCTATTTACCCCCATACATTTTATCATTTAGGTTTTTCACAATGCTATTAACATACTGATACCCCATACATATAGTTCAATTTTAATATCCTTCAATATTTGTTAATATTGTGATATATTTCTACGCACTAGGTATTTTATACACTCCCATCCACGTCATATCCTCATCACTAGTAAAGATAACAAGCACTCACTACTTCCTCCTTTGCATACAGTTGGCACTTGCTTTCCAACACACTCACTTTTCATATGTAATTTTTTTTTATTTTATCTTTATTTATTTTTTATTATTATCAATATTATATAATTTTTTCACCCCATCACGTATGTACTTTTATACTTATCATCCAGCACTATTTGTTTTATTAAGTAACCATACTCAGTATACTTATTTAAATTTAATACACATTACTATAATCAATAAATGAATAAATGCCAATAAATGAATAATATTAACTAACATTCTTAATATTGAATAACAAATTAATAATACTAACTAATATAATATATTCTTAATATTGGAACTAAATACCAGCCAGTCTGACATAATAAGGCAGCACTGAACATATACCGAACACCTGCTGAGTGCACACCGATTTCCATAAATATTGAATTACAGGTGCTTCACCCCGCACCCTCGACACTGGGCCCTGAGCGGACATGGGGGGGACCACCGAATGATACAGTCTTTTAATAACTCTGTTTTTGCGATACATTTTCACTTTTCCATCCCTAGAATGGTAAATATTTCACCATATGTATGGAGATGTGTATATGTTTTTTTTTTTAATTATTATGAAATATTCAATTATGTTTTGTGTATTGTAACAAACCATTAATAGAATCTTACTGATGTATCTCTTTAGAATAAAGAACCCCCGAAGAAGACCAGAATTGAACAGGGTCGAAATGCATTGGGGTATTCTTGGGGTATTCATGTGGATAATAACAGTAATATAATGTAACTGTATAAGCAGGATCTCCTTGATGTATTGTTTGCCATAAGTGATGGTTTTTGTTATTTGTGTCGCCGACCAGAACTCGCATTCAACATTGATTGCATAAATGTAATGAATTTTATGTCACAATTAAACATTTTTTTATTAATTACGGTTTTACAATATCTTGCTGTTTTTCCATTTTCGTGTTAATAGATTGGTTTGGCAAGAACGAGTCTTTATGAATCCATGCTGATTACTGCTAATGATGCCATTGTCATTACTAAAATCTTGTATTATCATCCCCTCCAAGAGCTTGCATACAATTGATGTTAGGCTAACTGGTCTGTAATTCCCTCCAAGAGCTTGCATACAATTGATGACTGAGTTCCCTAAGTACCCTCGGGTGCAAGCCATTTATTAATGTTAAGTTTTCCAAGTCTAATTTTAATTCTGTCCTCTGTTAACGATGGAGGTGCTTCCTGTGATGTGTCATAAGGATAAACACTGCAGTTTTGGTTACTGAAGCCCCCCGATTCCCTCGTGAAGACTGAAGAGAAGAAAAAATTCAATACCTTCGCCATCTCCCCATCCTCTGTAACCAGATGTCCTTCTTCATTCTTTATGGTGCCAATATGGTCTGTTCTCCATTTTTTACTGTTTACATACTTAAAGTGGTGTTTCCCCCTTACATACCTAAATGCCTGTTGCTAGGGGGTCCCTCGTAGTCTACCTTCTGCCTAGCCTAGGCTGGTGACATCACTTCATCTGGGACCTGTCACGTGTCCCAGATGACTGTGCGGCCAATCACGGCCCACAGTTGTAATGCCGGCGCCGCCAAGCAGATTGGGGGGCTAGCGGAGCTTCGACCCCCCGCATCGCTGGACCCTGGAACAGGTAAGTGTCCAATTATTAAAAGTCAGCAGCTGCAGTATTTGTAGCTGCTGACTGTTATTTTTATTTTTTTTAAAGGGATACACCTCTTTAACCAGTTCCAGACCAGCCACCACAGTTATACTGCGGCAGGTTGGTCCGGCTGTGCGAAACCACGTAGGTATACATTCCCCGCCCGCCGCGACGTTCGGATTCGATCAGGAACCGATCAATACCCAGGCCCAGGCCAATGATATTGCACCTGGTGATCGGTCCTGAGAAATGAGATCCTTCCCCTGTCTGTGTAACTGTAAACACTGACAGGGGAAGTGATGTCGGTCTTTTCCGTTCCAGACCGAGAGGAGAGAGCATCAAACAGTGAGTTGCACCAACACTACACTGACACCAGGTCACGTAGGCACACAATTCACCCCCCCGATCACCCCCGATCACCTCCCCAGTTAATCCCTTCACCACCTGTCACTGTGTCACTCAGTACAGCAATCAGATTTTTTTTTGATTGCTGTACTGGTGTCATTAGTGACAAAAATCAGTGTTCGGGTAATTAGTCTTATGCCCAGATAGGTCTAGGGACCCATCCTAACCCCCTCAATAATGGTTTAAACCCTTGATTTATTTTTTATAGCGTCAGTTTATTTTTTATAGCGTCAGGGCACCCGCCGTATTTTACCCAATAAAGGTTTAACGCCCTGATCAATCGCCGGGTGATATAAGTTCGGTTTTAGCCTCAGATAGGGTCTGCGTCACCCCAGGCAGCGTCAGATTAGTGCCAGTAGCGCTAACACCCACGCATGCACCATATGCCCCCTTAGTAGTATAGTGTTTGAACGGATCAATATCTGATCTGATCTATACTAGCGTCCCAAAAACGCAGTGTAAGCGGGATCAGCCCAGATACCTACTAGCACCTGCATTTAGCCCCTCCGCCCAGCCCAGCCCAGCCCAGCCCACATGCAGTATCAATCGATCACTGTCACTTACAAAACACTAAACACATAACTGCAGCGTTTGCAGAGTCAGACCTGATCCCTGCGAATGCTAACAGTTTTTTTGTTAGCGCTTGAATCATTCGCTAACAGGAGCTTTTTTATAGTTCAATTTTAATATCCTTCAATATTTGTTAATATTGTAGATTCAGGCTCAGAATATGAACCTGTAGACAGCAGGGGCACCCTGACAGATAGTTCTGACAATGGAGTTGTGGTCCCTGCCAAGGTCCTCCATGTGTTGGGGGGTGAAGTGGGGAGTAATTGAGCACCTGTTACTAATACATATCCAATTTATATACTACATGAAAAGGTGCAGCTTCCGGAGGACCATTTAGGTGATCTCTGGAATGTTGCCAACACATGCAGAAAAGCTCTGACTATAATGAAAATTCTATTTACCCCCATACATTTTATCATTTAGGTTTTTCACAACATACTGATACCCCATACATATAGTTCAATTTTAATATCCTTCAATATTTGTTAATATTGTGATATATTTCTACGCACTAGGTATTTTATACACTCCCATCCACGTCATATCCTCATCACTAGTAAAGATAACAAGCACTCACTACTTCCTCCTTTGCATACAGTTGGCACTTGCTTTCCAACACACTCACTTTTCATATGTAATTTTTTTTTATTTTATCTTTATTTATTTTTTATTATTATCAATATTATATAATTTTTTCACCCCATCACGTATGTACTTTTATACTTATCATCCAGCACTATTTGTTTTATTAAGTAACCATACTCAGTATACTTATTTAAATTTAATACACATTACTATAATCAATAAATGAATAAATGCCAATAAATGAATAATATTAACTAACATTCTTAATATTGAATAACAAATTAATAATACTAACTAATATAATATATTCTTAATATTGGAACTAAATACCAGCCAGTCTGACATAATAAGGCAGCACTGAACATATACCGAACACCTGCTGAGTGCACACCGATTTCCATAAATATTGAATTACAGGTGCTTCACCCCGCACCCTCGACACTGGGCCCTGAGCGGACATGGGGGGGACCACCGAATGATACAGTCTTTTAATAACTCTGTTTTTGCGATACATTTTCACTTTTCCATCCCTAGAATGGTAAATATTTCACCATATGTATGGAGATGTGTATATGTTTTTTTTTTTTAATTATTATGAAATATTCAATTATGTTTTGTGTATTGTAACAAACCATTAATAGAATCTTACTGATGTATCTCTTTAGAATAAAGAACCCCCGAAGAAGACCAGAATTGAACAGGGTCGAAATGCATTGGGGTATTCTTGGGGTATTCATGTGGATAATAACAGTAATATAATGTAACTGTATAAGCAGGATCTCCTTGATGTATTGTTTGCCATAAGTGATGGTTTTTGTTATTTGTGTCGCCGACCAGAACTCGCATTCAACATTGATTGCATAAATGTAATGAATTTTATGTCACAATTAAACATTTTTTTATTAATTACGGTTTTACAATATCTTGCTGTTTTTCCATTTTCGTGTTAATAGATTGGTTTGGCAAGAACGAGTCTTTATGAATCCATGCTGATTACTGCTAATGATGCCATTGTCATTACTAAAATCTTGTATTATCATCCCCTCCAAGAGCTTGCATACAATTGATGTTAGGCTAACTGGTCTGTAATTCCCAGGGATGTATTATTGGAATAAATATTGGTGCTACATTGGCTTTTCTCCAATCACCTGGTACCATTCCAGTCAGTAGACTGTCAGTAAAAATTAGGAACAATGGTCTTGCAATTACTTGACTGAGTTCCCTAAGTACCCTCGGGTGCAAGCCATCTGGTCCCGGTGATTTATTAATGTTAAGTTTTCCAAGTCTAATTTTAATTCTGTCCTCTGTTAACGATGGAGGTGCTTCCTGTGATGTGTCATAAGGATAAACACTGCAGTTTTGGTTACTGAAGCCCCCCGATTCCCTCGTGAAGACTGAAGAGAAGAAAAAATTCAATACCTTCGCCATCTCCCCATCCTCTGTAACCAGATGTCCTTCTTCATTCTTTATGGTGCCAATATGGTCTGTTCTCCATTTTTTACTGTTTACATACTTAAAGTGGTGTTTCCCCCTTACATACCTAAATGCCTGTTGCTAGGGGGTCCCTCGTAGTCTACCTTCTGCCTAGCCTAGGCTGGTGACATCACTTCATCTGGGACCTGTCACGTGTCCCAGATGACTGTGCGGCCAATCACGGCCCACAGTTGTAATGCCGGCGCCGCCGAGCAGATTGGGGGGCTAGCGGAGCTTCGACCCCCCGCATCGCTGGACCCTGGAACAGGTAAGTGTCCAATTATTAAAAGTCAGCAGCTGCAGTATTTGTAGCTGCTGACTGTTATTTTTATTTTTTTTAAAGGGATACACCTCTTTAACCAGTTCCAGACCAGCCACCACAGTTATACTGCGGCAGGTTGGTCCGGCTGTGCGAAACCACGTAGGTATACATTCCCCGCCCGCCGCGACGTTCGGATTCGATCAGGAACCGATCAATACCCAGGCCCAGGCCAATGATATTGCACCTGGTGATCGGTCCTGAGAAATGAGATCCTTCCCCTGTCTGTGTAACTGTAAACACTGACAGGGGAAGTGATGTCGGTCTTTTCCGTTCCAGACCGAGAGGAGAGAGCATCAAACAGTGAGTTGCACCAACACTACACTGACACCAGGTCACGTAGGCACACAATTCACCCCCCGATCACCCCCGATCACCTCCCCAGTTAATCCCTTCACCACCTGTCACTGTGTCACTCAGTACAGCAATCAGATTTTTTTTTGATTGCTGTACTGGTGTCATTAGTGACAAAAATCAGTGTTCGGGTAATTAGTCTTATGCCCAGATAGGTCTAGGGACCCATCCTAACCCCCTCAATAATGGTTTAAACCCTTGATTACCCCCTGTCACCTGTAATCACAGTATAAGTGTCACGGGTGATGCAGTTTAGCTAGTTTATTTTTTATAGCGTCAGGGCACCCGCCGTATTTTACCCAATAAAGGTTTAACGCCCTGATCAATCGCCGGGTGATATAAGTTCGGTTTTAGCCTCAGATAGGGTCTGCGTCACCCCAGGCAGCGTCAGATTAGTGCCAGTAGCGCTAACACCCACGCATGCACCATATGCCCCCTTAGTAGTATAGTGTTTGAACGGATCAATATCTGATCTGATCTATACTAGCGTCCCAAAAACGCAGTGTAAGCGGGATCAGCCCAGATACCTACTAGCACCTGCATTTAGCCCCTCCGCCCAGCCCAGCCCAGCCCAGCCCACATGCAGTATCAATCGATCACTGTCACTTACAAAACACTAAACACATAACTGCAGCGTTTGCAGAGTCAGACCTGATCCCTGCGAATGCTAACAGTTTTTTTGTTAGCGCTTGAATCATTCGCTAACAGGAGCTTTTTTACCTGAGTCCCACTACTGTACCAGTAAATTTAGAGACCAAAACGTCAAATCGAAGGTACATTAGCGAAGAGGCCTACACGTTTCTGAGCATGACAGATATTGAAGAGGAAGTCACTCCTCTGTCAGATTCAGGCTCAGAATATGAACCTGTAGACAGCAGGGGCACCCTGACAGATAGTTCTGACAATGGAGTTGTGGTCCCTGCCAAGGTCAGGTGTACCAGACCCCGATCTTCTGCTGTCGTTGAGGTGCAAGAACCTCAGGTCCCTCGTATGGAGCAGAGAGCCAGTACTAGCGCCGCTTTTCCTTCTGGTGAACTGGCAAGCACCAGCGGCCTAGTACATCCTGGTCGTACATTCAGCACTGCAGTAACACTTCGTGACGCGGCAAGTCCCATAAGTGCAGTTCTTGCTTGCCACCTCGCCAGCTTGAGTAGTGTCCCGCTGCCACAAAGAAGAAGACAAAAACAGGCCCGTCGAGCCCATAGTGCCCTTCCTGCTGCATTGGCCAATCCTAATTGAGAGCCCACCACTTTTGCAGCACCCGTACTTCCCCCAATCACTGGCCAACAGGAATCCAGGTGGAAACAGTTGATTTTACGTCACTTGATTTTTATTCGCTGTTTTTCACCGAAGTTTGTGGACCAAAGTTGGTCAATTCATTGCTGCTAATTCCCAGCTGACCCTTGCCAGAAATTGGAGACCTATTACGATCTCTGAATTTAATACCTTTCTGGGCCTATCTCTCCTCATGGGCGTAACTAAAAAGAGTGAGTTGCGGTCATATTGGTCCACTGACCGAATTCACCATACACCCATGTTCTCTGCCTCCATGACCTCCCTTCAAGGGGAAGTTTCCTCCCATCTAGTCTGTGTATATCAATACAGGCTGATGCCTCATTGGTTGGCATAGCTTGGCTTCTGATTGGTGAGCTTCCCTATACTTTGCATAAATCAGCTCCCTTTAATGCAAATCCTTGTGACTATTAAGGCAGGAGATTGACTTGAACTTTCTCGGGAAGTTAAGTATTGGCCTCCCTTATTTGCATATCCCAGCATGGGATCCTTTGAAGTGAGTATGTGTAAAACAATGAGGTTTGACTCCCATCGGTTGTACACAAAAGCCTGGGCACCGAATTGTCTGGTCTACTAGAAAATATAAATAGCTGGATAGCCGCAATCCAAATATTCACCTTTATTGAAAAGTAAAATCAAGGCATCAAAGGTAAGTACAGGCTAACTGCACTGCCGCTGACATGTTTCACACCAGGCACGGTGCGTAGTCATAGCTAATGTGCCAAAGATACATACAGATATATAAATACACCTAGGTAAATAGACAAAACATGTATGCCGTAAATATTATAATAGGAATCACCTATGAACAGTCCCTCCTCAATGTTAATTCATATTCATATTATCGTATAATAACAAAGTTACAATGTTACAATTATTAAATTCATCCATTTTTCTATTTTCTACTATAATTGCACCAGAGTCGCCCCGTATAATTGCTAAGGCTAGAAAAACATTTAGCAGATAAATTAGGATAAACAATAGATGCTGATGTCACCCGGCATGACTTCATGGTGAAACCTAAACAATATAAATATACAGTCAATATATAAAAAAGTATATATATATATATATATATATATATATATATATATATATATATATATATATATATCTATATATATATATATATATATATATAAACACACACACACACAAGAAATATATATAAAAAAAGCACTCCGAGATATATGTGAAGATAATATGTTCTGGCCCGCATAGGTACAAGCTAAATGATATATATTCCCCAATTACAATATTTTACAGCTATTAATGGAGATTTCACATAAACTCATAAGGCAACACTTATACATTTTGTCCAAAATTTATGACGAAAAATTACTAATTTGCTAAATTTTTGGTCTTTTTTTATTTATAGCACAAAAAATTAAAAAAAAACAGTAGTGATTACAAAAAAAGAATTTAAAATGGGTACAGTGTTGTATGACTGATTGTCATTCAAAATGTGAGAGCACTGAAAGCTAAAAATTGGCCTGGGCAGGAAGGGGGTGAGAGTGCCCAGTAGGCAAGTGGTTAATGAAGGTGAAAGAGGGGAGCGCAAAAGCGGGCCTAAAACGGAACATTAAGAAAACTAAGATCATGGCAACCATTCCCATCACTCCTTGGCAAATAGAAGGAGAAGAAATGAAAACAGTGACAGATTGTATCTTCTTAGGCTCCAAGATCAAGGCAGACAGTGACTGTAGCCATGAAATTAAGAGTTGCTTGCTTCCCGGCAGGAAAACAATGGAAAACCTAGACAACATTATAAAAAGCAGAGACATCACCCTACCGTACAGTTCTGTATAGTGAAAACTATGGTATTCCTAGTAGTAGCCTATGGCTGTGAAAGTTGGACCATAAAGAAGGCTGAACGCTGAAGAATTAATGCTTTTGAACTATGGTGTTTGAGAAGACTCTTGAATGTCCCTTGGATGTCAAGAAGTTCAAACCAGTCAATCTTGAAGGAAATCAACCCTGAATATTCACTGGAAGGACAGATCGGGAAGCTGAAACACAAATACTTAAAAACCTAATGCGAAGAGTCATTGGAAAAGACCCTGATGCTGGGAAACATGGAAGGGAAAAGGAGAAGTTTCCAAAGCGAGCAAAGTCCTTTCTTGTATTAAGAGAGGTATGGACTCCAGAGAGAGAGATATCATTTTGCCCCTTTCAAATCATTAGTAAGACCTCATCTGGAATATGCAGTTCAGTTTTGGGCACCAGTTCTCAAAAAGGATATTGGGGAACTGGAGAAAGTGCAGAGAAGGGCAACCAAACTGATAAGAGGCATGGAGGAGCTCAGCTATGAGGAAAGATTAGAGGAACTGAATTTATTCACCCTTGATAAGAGGAGATTAAGGGGGGATATGATCAACATGTATAAATATATAAGGGGTCCATATAGTGAACTTGGTGTTGAGTTATTCACTTTACGGTCAACAAAGAGGACAAGGGGGCACTCTTTACGTCTAGAGGAGAAGAGATTTCATCTCCAAATAAGGAAAGGTTTTTTCACAGTAAGAGCTGTGAAAATGTGGAATAGACTCCCTGCAGAGGTGGTTCTAGCCAGCTCAGTAGATTGCTTTAAGAAAGGCCTGGATACTTTCCTAAATGTACATAATATAACTGGGTACTGACATTTATAGGTAAAGTTGATCCAGGGAAAATCCGATTGCCTCTCGGGGGATCAGGAAGGAATTTTTTTCCCCTGCTTTAGCAAATTGGAGAATGCTCTGCTGGGGTTTTTTTTGCCTTCCTCTGGATCAACTGTGGGTATAGAATGGGGTATATGGGATTGTTTGATATATATATGTATATATATATATATATATTTTTTTTTTAATTTGTGGTTGAACTGGATGGACTTGTGTCTTTTTTCAACCTAACTAACTATGTAAGTGAACAACACAAATCAAAATGGATAGATAGCATAATTGAAAAAATTAACATGAAGTTAAGCAAGCTTCGGGAGGCAGTGGAGGACAGAAAAGCCTGGTGCGCTATGGTCCATGAGGTCACGAAGACTCGGACATGACTAAACAACTGAACAACAACACATACACAGAAGATCTGTAATTCTCCAAGATGATTGGAACAACCTACTCGCAAAATTCCTGCAAAAACTGTGCACAAGTCTACCTAGAAGAATTTATACTGTTTTGAAGCCAAAGGGTAGTCACACCAAATATTGATTTGATTTAGATTTTTCTTCTGTTCACTCTCTTTGTAGTTTGTAAATTGATTATATATATATATATATATATATATATATATATATATATATATATATATATATATAAATAAATAATGTATTTGTGTCATAGAGCTAACCACTGGAACTCTCCTTCGGCCAAGTTGGATACCTCCTACTTTTGTTTTCCTATAGGCCTTCCCACAGCCTGTGACAGCATAGCTGAGCAACCTTTTTATGCGTTAGTCATATGTATGGTATGTGGTGTGTGTTTTTTTTTGTTGTACTCATATTTTATTGTGATTTTTTTGATTTATAAAACATGTGTCTGTATATTTTGATTATAGATTAGATCATTTATGTATTATATGAGTTACAAGGAGTACTGTGTAGCCCAGTACTTATTCATACAGGAGCAGGGCTTGACATCTGGTGCTCTCTTATTGTAAAGGGGCTTTCAGATTTTGATAGCCCCCCCCCCCCCAGTCCCTCAGATCCAATGGACCAGGGATATGTGCATGAGAACCATGTAATGTTGATGGCATGTGGCCCTGGAGGGGTCATGAGGTAGGGACATGTTCTGTGTTCCTCCCTTTGGCAAGCCAAGCTGCATGCTCAGATAAGGTTTGGCTTTTGATTTTAGGGGGCTCACTCTTTTTTTGTGTGAGGTCTCCCTCAAAATTCATACCAGACCCTTATCCAGGCATGCAGTCAGGGTGAGAAAAGGTGGAAGCAGCAAATAAAGCCAAAGTAATGATGCTCTAGGTGAGTGACCGACTCTCACATGTTATGAACTGGAATCCAGGGTGCTGCACAGCTCATCTGTGAGATTCAGTAACATGCACAAATCCAGAAAATTGCTGCACTTCTTTGTATCTTTATTGAAGCATTAAAATCACATAACAGGTATGGCAGGGACATAAAAGGTAATGGGTTATGCTCTAAAGTCAGCGCTTACTCAAACTTCCAAGGTCTGCAGCCCCCCACTCCTGAACCATACCAGGCCACATGCACTCAGTATTGATTTTGCATAATCCTCACATCCCTGTCCCAGTTGATATGAGGGTATGCAGGGGGGAGTTATAGGATTATGGAAGTCCTTTTAAATAAGGCGCCCCTAAATATCCAGCTTTGTCGTGAATGAGTATGCGGTACATAGTACCAATTGTTATTCATTTACAAAACGATAAGGGTCAATAAACACACAGTCACTTTTAAAAATAGTACATTATTTAAAAAAAAGTAAACACACTCTGCAATCATCATGATGTCAAATCACATCACCTAGTGATGTAGATCCACCAAGAATCATGATGAGCAATGCCTTGAAAACCTGTGGACAACATCCCATGACTTTGACCCATTTTTGACTATGTGTTCAATAACATAAGTTGGGATCATCCAAAGCATGTGAGGAATCTGAACTGTGATGGCAGTTTTTAGTGTTACTTTTGGGGAACACATCCTACAGTTCTTTTTTTTTTTTTTTTTGCACTTGTACATGTCCTATTGCAGTGCCCAGCTACCCATGACCTTTTTTTTTTTTTTAGGAAGCACTTGCAAATTGCCTTTGGAAAATACCAAAAATTTTTTTTTTTTTGGCTCACAATAGACTTCAATGGGGTTTAGTGATTGTGGATTTCCTGCTGTGTTCAGCAAACCTCCAGCAAACTGAACTTTGCCTGGCTCATTCGTCCCTAGTGAAGACCATGCACTTACAAGGTCAACACCATGTTCTGGTAGCCCTAAGCACTCTCTAATCTACCTTTTTGTCCAAACTGCAAAGACTTTTTGCCTAATGGATCTAACTTCAGTTTCACTAGCCCCAGCCCTAGGCCAAATTGCCACAATTAGTTGTAATCTGATGATGAGGACCAGGTTATTTTGCTTGGATAGAGCCTTAGCATTATTATGTATTTTAAACTATAAATTATTGATTTTACTGTGTTACAGTGCTACTACGCATGCTAAGCTAACTCTACATGGAATTCAACGTATAGCTTTCTGATGAAGAGGTAAAATGCACAAGCACCAAACCCACAGTCACAGCATTTTATTAGACTCTTGCCATTGCTGTGGTATTGTCTGGAGTATTCGACATATCCTTAGATTAAACATTTCTGTACAAATGCATTACATTTTTCCCTACACTTAAGCTATCTATTTGCTTTGATCGAAGGGACATAATATTTATTTAGTCCTCATTCATAATATTGTATATCCATTCCCAGGAGACCAGGAGGCAGTCATAAGATATCTTCCTCCACTGTTTCTGAATTTAGAAATTGTATAATTTTACATCACTATAGAGTATATCAAGTTATCTATAACATAATTGTTATTGAATGGCAATGCACTTAATGATTATAAACAAATAAAGAGGCTTTTTAAAAAAAAAATATATGTTTTTGGAAAGACTATCAAGATTTAAATGAATATTAAAAACTTATATAATCAAGATAAATGCACGCAGTAACAGAGTAGCTGCTAAATGGAGTACAACATTTTTCAAGGAACTGTCTTTAGTCTTTTATTTTCTTCCTTTTACCATTTATTACATCTTGCTCTTTTTTATTTTATTTTTAAATCCTTGAATACTTTGGTTGAGGTTAAAGGTACCATAACACACACTGACACACCTTATTCCTTGCAGTGAGTGATCAGTTGCAGGATGGGAATGGCTGCTAGACAATAATAACTTGCACCTACCTGGATATGTGAGGAATTCTCGGTATTCCTTGAATTAATCCCTGATCTTTTAAGTTTGGTTAATATAGATATGCCCCTGCAAACAGAGGACCTGTAGAGACAAACTACATTGGATTTGAATTTATTATACAATCAAGTGGGATATATATATATATATATATATATATATATATATACATATACATAGACACATACATACATATATACTGTTGAAAGAATTCTCATCAGTGTCAGATTTGATTTGAATGCTATTTACCATGTAAGGCCACTTATGGGTATGTCTGTGTTCCCTTTCCCTTAGTCTGTGTGAGTTTCCATGGGATAGTGTGGGCCCCTTCCATATTCCTTTGACAGATTACCACCTTGAAACTACCCCACCTATATATTTTTAATCGACTCTGGTCATGCACAATATTTCAATTTGAAGATGTCTTCATCCCCCTGAGGACGATCAGAACAAAATACGATCAAAACACATTGGGGCTCTTCTCTGAGCAATAGCATTTAGTGTTAAGAAACTCTTTTTTGCTATCTGCATTTGTAACATAGACATCTCATGTTTGGATGCCATGCATACCAGAGCTCATGTAGTTTTTAATTCATGTGTTTTTTTTTTCCATATATCTGTATGCAATAAAGAACTTTTTTTGATATATTCTATTCAGTCCAAATTTTTCAAACTGCCTATAGGCCCAATTTTTCAAATTAATGGTGCCATAAATTACAATAATCTGGAGGGTCGGCTAAAAAATATTCGGGTTTACAAGTTTGATTTCAGTACTCTTTTCTATTTTTCTATTTTCAAGTAAAACATTAAACAGTTGTTACCTGGTAATAAGCTTTTAGGGGAAATGCAGTGATCTAAATTTATTATCTCTGTTGATGTCTATTTTGATGATTCATTTTTTTTAGGCATCCTTCCCTTTGATGTTGTAGACTTGTTTTAATATCTTATTTATTCATGCATTTGAATCTCTGAAATACAATACAAATTTATATAAAAAAGTGTTTTTGTTGCCTCCAAATGCAATACTCTCACATCACATCACATCACAATATCCCTGTTGAGTGTGTTTTGAAGATCTCACTATATTGCACTTCATTGTTTTTTCAAATATTCATAAAATTGAAAACACAATATGTGTGATGTACCAACAAATTATTTTATAAACAGTAGATTCTATTACATCTTTTCCTGAAGCTGACTGCGCATTTTTGCTTAAATCATTTCTTGGTTGAAGTTAGTTTAAATTCCTGGGCAAAGGTGCTTGTTTTACTCAAGCAAAGCAAATTAGGCATGTTGCTTTGGTTGGATATAATATTTGATTCATTTTCACATCATGTTTCTTTAGGTCATGGTGCAAAATAAAAATGTATTATAATTGATGGCAAGAAAATGTTGACAGTATGTATTAAAATATATATTTTTCAACTATTGTTTGCATTCTTTTATTTAAGAATTATTACAGTGCAAAGAAAACATATAAGAAGCACCTAAAAATGAATAACAGCAATATATACATAAATGCATTAACAGTAAAATTAAAAAGTTCCATAATATGGACAAGAAGATAATATAATGTAATGTTATAATAACCATGACAGGACTAGAGATTACATAACAAATAATGAGATAATACAATATACACTGGCACTTTTTGGAATAATAACTTGACATAAACTGCCTATGGTGGTAAATGGCCATTCAATGTTACAGTGATTTAACTTTACCTCTACAATAATGCATAAGCCCATATGTGAACCTGTTTATTATAGTTCTGAGTTACATTTCAAAAAGATTATCCATGTTCAGTTTGTGGAAATGCACTACCAGCACCCCAACAGCTTTAAAGACGGAGGAGCATTGTATTGCTTACAAAGGTTTTTTTGGCCATTGGATGCATCAGTGGTTTACTCCATTAATAAATGGCAAATGGTCAGTCTGCGTGTGTGTGTGAATGTATATGTGTATATATACGGTATATATATATATATATATATATATATATATATATATATATTTATATATTAGGGCTGTTACTAATTAAAATTTTTGTGTTCGCTTAATCGGTTTTTTTTTTTATCGATTAATCAACTAATTTACGCATTTACAGATCCAACTACTTTTAGCTGATCTCCTTGCATTGCAACTCTGCATTAGTCAGTGGTAAATGTGGTATACACTATATACAATCACCCGACACTAGTTAGTTTCCACAATCCATGACTTAACTTCACAGTTCACAAATCCGTTTTAAATTCAAACTGTAGCACTGATGTTAGTAATTTTATTTTCCACAGTAGCGTGACAATCCCTCCACCTCCGGTCTAACTAATCACTCTCACCTTATGGCATGGACCCCTGTGCAAACAGGTGGTCATGCAAGCGGGTATCAAAAGGGTTAACACAGACCATAAACTTCTCTCACATCTCCTTAGATCTCAGCAAGGACGCCAGGTCATGGGTAGAAAGAAAAGATCTAAGTGCTCACCGCTTAAGTATAAGATTTCATTTTTGTGTTCAAACACAAACTACTCACATAAAGATGATAAAAACACAGCATGTAAAGCCGACAATCGTGTTAGTTCCACAGGGCAGCAGCGGGTGACGTCATGCGTAGCTCCTCCCCTGTACGCTTTACGTTCAATCAGAACTTTGACATCTCCGGACTCCTCCCCCTTCCCTTCGTTAGCAGACGGAGGCACTTGGGGAAGGGGGGAGGAGTCTGGTGACATTGATGTCTGTGACGTCACCGGCTCTTCGACGGAACTCCCTGAAGACCCAGAAGCCAGCGGAGAGGTGAGTACCAATCAAAAGAATTTTGATCTATCAAAAAAATTAACGATTAATCGAGGAATTAATCTTTAATTTTCACAGCCCTAATATATATATATATATATATATATATATATATATATATATATACTACAGTATCTCACAAAAGTGAATACACCCCTCACATTTTTGTAAATATGTTATTATATCTTTTCACGTGACAACACTGAAGAAATTACACTTTGCTACAATGTAAAGTAGTGAGTGTATAGCTTGTATAACAGTGTAAATTTGCTGTCCCCTCAAAATAACTCAACACACAACCATTAATGTCTAAACCGCTGGCAACAAAGGTGAGTACACCCCTAAGTGAAAATGTCCAAATTGTCAATATTTTATGTGGCCACCATTATTTTCCAGCACTGCCTTAACCCTCTTAGGCAAGGAGTTCACCAGAGCTTCACAGGTTGCCACTGAAGTCCTCTTCCACTCCTCCATGATGACATCATGGAGCTGGTGGATGTTAGAGTCCTTGCGCTCTTCCACCTTCCGTTTGAGGATGCCCCACAGATGCTCAATAGGATTTTGGTCTGGAGACATGCTTGGCCAGTCCATTACCTTTACCCTCAGCTTCTTTAGCAAGGCAGTGGTCGTCTTGGAGGTGTGTTTGGGGTAGTTATCATGTTGGAATACTGCCCTGCGGACTGTAGCTCCCCAGTTCTGGCAGCACTCATGCAACCCCAGACCATGACACTCCCACCACCATGCTTGACTGTAGGCAAGACACACTTGTCTTTGTACTCCTCACCTGGTTGTCGCCACACACGTTTAACACCATCTGAACCAAATAAGTTTATCTTGGCTTTCTTGTGCATCATCTTTAGAAGATTCTTTCTTCTGGGACAACAGCCATGCAGACCAATTTGATGCAGTGTATGATCTGAGCACTGACAGGCTGACCCCCCACCCCTTCAGCCTCTGCAGCAATGCTGGCAACACTTATACATCTATTTCCCAAAGACAACCTCTGGATATGATGCTGAGCATGTGCACTCAACCTCTTTGGTTGACCATGGTGAGGCCTGTTCTGAGTGGAACCTGTCCTGTTAAACCACTGTATGGACTTGGCCACCGTGCTGAAGCTCAGTTTCAGGGTCTTGGCAATATTCTTATAGCCTATGCTATCTTTATGTAGAGCAACAATTATTATTTTTATTTTTTCAAAATAATTTTATTTGTGTTAATAAAACAGTTACAAGTGATAACAATAGTAGTAGAGATGAGTACATACAGTACAATAGTCAATGTCATAAGATAGTTTCCAGGTACAGTAGGAAATGACCATCGCATTTTATCACAGTTGATATCTCTATTACAAACAATTAGTAAGAAACGTGTAGCTATATTTAATAGTTCTAGCAGGCTTAAATGAGCCTAACAATGGCATGTTTTATCTTATGATGGTGGTAGGAGGATGTATATATTAAGAATAGTTAGACCAAGGCAGGCCTACTCACATCCCAAGCACCCCTAATGGGAACATACTGTGCTATGGGGAGGGGGCCGTAGTTATATTTTGTGGTGGTTCATCAGCGATGGTCCATGAGGAGGAGCAGTGTATCCTCCAAAGCCAGTATAGTATGTTGCATTTTACGTCTATAAGAGTGTTGGGATAGAAATGGGGGGATGTAGTGTAAAGTGTCGTAAGTTAAGCTTCATATAGGAGGGGTAAGTTGGAATCGGATACAAAATGTGTGTAGTTATTCATTTTATCAAAGTCAGATTGCTCTACGTCAGGGTTTATTTGGGAGCAGGTTATGTATAAAGTGGAAGAAGTTGTATAAATAGGTGGGAAGGCGGGTATTCCAACCATAGCAAAGGGGGTGAAAGATTATAGGAGGCCTCGGTTTGGTCCTACTTTATGGATTGTATTAAATTTTGAAACGCTGGGGAATCTTTGAAGTGTATCCAACAGGCCCACGTATTACAGTATTTTGTCGGGTTGTCTTTGAGTTGATGGATTAAATCTTCCATCTTTGCGATTTTCTCAACTCATTTTAGCCACTCTGGAATTGTCGGGGGGTTTGTGTTTCTCCAATGTAATGGTATACACTGTTTAGCTGCATTAATACGATGAAGCATTAGAGACTTTCTGTAGGTAGATTGTGGTAGTGATGTGTGGTGTAGGAGATATTGAGCTGTGGTAAAGTCCATTGTGCATGTTGTGATTTGGGTGATTGTATTGTGTACTTTTTTCCAGAAAGGTTTTATGTGTGGACAGTCCCACCAGATACGGAGAAGGGAACCCATGCTAGAGTTACATGCCCAGCACATTGGTGAAGCAGTTGGATGAAATGTATGTATTCGTTCAGGAGTACGGTACCATCCCGAGTACAGTTTATAACCGTTTTCCTGTGCTGAGATGTTAATAGATCCTTTGTGGATATGTGCAAATATATTTTCTCATTCCTCTTTGGGAAGGTCTAATTAGAGCTCAGTATACCGTCGAGATCAAATGTCTTTGAGGACTCGTATTGGAGCATAGTGCTTCCATAGGGTGTTGGTCTCTACACCATTGTGTGATAGGTCTGGTGCTATGCAGAAAATGCTGTATTTGTAAAAATTTGAAAAATAGGATGTTATTCTCTGGGAACCGGGAGGATAGGGTTGTAAAGGAGATGAGTGTGTCATTTTGGAAGAATTGATGTGCTCTCAATATATGTTCAGAGTTCGTGACATTTACGTTATTTTCGGGGAGACCAGAGGGGAAGTCGGGATTGTTGTTTATTGGGGTCAGAGGGCCCGGTGATAAAGTCGGTTTTAAAGAATTACACGTTTTCCTGAAACTATCAAGCGTCGGTCCCGTCAATGGGTGTGTGGTGTGTTCTTTAGGGGTCGCTTTGGCGTTAATCCATGGTACGTGGGTTAGAGGTATTTGGGCGAAATAGAATAATCCAATCTTTAGTATGTATGTGAACGTGCCAATCAATTAATCTAGTGATATGGCATGCCGCGTGGTATTTAGAAATATCTGGGAGGCCTAGCCCACCCTTTAGTTTGGGAAGAGATAGTCTATCCCAGCTTAATCTCAGGGATTTAGAGGCCCAGATGAAGTTCCTGCAGAGACTTTTGTAAGTTTTAAATAATGAGAGAGGGAGTTTAATTGGTATGGTTTGTAGGACGTATAATATACGGGGTAATACGTTCATTTTTAGAATGGCAATTTGACCAAACCAGGAGAATTGTCCTGAAGACCATTTAAGGAGATCTTTCCATGATTTGGAGTATGGGAGAGTAGTTTCTGTCGTAAAGTTCATCTAATTTGGAGGGGATTTGAACACCTAAGTAAGTGAGGGCATGTGGTTCCCATCCAAAAGGAAAATTTGCTTGGCATAAAGATACTAATGATGTTGGGAGAGAGATGTTGAGGGCTTTGGATTTTGTAAAATTTATTTTCAGGTTGGATAATCTGTAGAAGAGGCTAAAGTCCTGTAGTAAGTTAGGTATGGTGATTAGGGGGTCAGAGAGGAAGAGGAGGATGTCGTCAGCGTAAGCTGCAACTTTGTAGTGTTTTTTTTTTTTCGGATATCAATGCCTTTTATGTTGGGGTTAGTCCTAAGTTTATGTAGGAGAGTGTCAGGGAAATATCGTACTTCGTTCCAAGAATGCGCACGCGCGGTAGAGCGGCTCAGCAAACAGTGCAGGTACGCCGGGTAGCGGGTGCGCATGCGCGGGTTCACGTCGCTCGGGTACCTGCTACAGCCCATCCAGTGCGGCTCATCGCTATGCGCGGCGCTGACAGAGGACGAGTGCGCATGCGCACTCGTCCGGGTATCCCACCTGACCACTTACCTGGCCTATAAAAGGCCTTCTCTTTCCCTTCATTAATTGCTGGTTTGTTGTCTCTACTCCCTGAGTCCTGGCTCCAGTCCTTGTATCCAGTACCTTGTATCCTGTACCTTGTATCCAGTATCTTGTATCCTGTACCTGCCTGATTACCTGTGCCTGACCCGGAACCCTCTTGACCACCGCTGCTGTTACCTGTGTTTGACCCCTGGCCTGCTTCCTGGATACTCTTCTGCCTGATTACCTGTGCTTGACCCTCAGCCTGCTTGCTGGACATTCTCTGAGTTACTTACCTATGTTTGACCCCTGGCCTGCTTCCTGGATACTCTTCTGCCTGATTACCTGTGCTTGACCCTCGGCCTGCTTGCTGGACATTCTCTGAGTTACTTACCTGTGTTTGACCCTGGCCTGCTTCCTGGATACTCTTCTGCCTGATTACCTGTGCTTGACCCTCGGCCTGCTTGCTGGACATTCTCTGAGTTACTTACCAGTGTTTGACCCCTGGCCTGCTTCCTGGATTCTCTTCTGCCTGATTACCTGTGCTTGACCCTCGGCCTGCTTGCTGGACATTCTCTGAGTTACTTACAGTGGTGTGAAAAAGTGTTTGCCCCCTTCCTCATTTCCTGTTCCTTTGCATGTTTGTAACACTTAAGTGTTTCGGAACATCAAACCAATTTAAACAATAGTCAAGGACAACACAAGTAAACACAAAATGCAATTTGTAAATGAAGGTGTTTATTATTAAAGGTGAAAAAAAATCCAAACCATCATGGCCCTGTGTGAAAAAGTGATTGCCCCCTAAACCTAATAACTGGTTGGGCCACCCTTAGCAGCAACAACTGCAACCAAGCGTTTGCGATAACGTGCAATGAGGCTTTTACAGCGTCCTGGAGGAATTTTGCCCACTCATCTTTGCAGAATTGTCCTAATTCAGTTACATTAGAGGGTTTTCGAGCATGAACGGCCTTTTTAAGGTCATACCCCAACATCTCAATAGGATTCAGGTCAGGACTTTGGCTAGGCCACTCCAAAGTCTTCATTTTTTTTTCTTCAGCCATTCGGTGGTGGACTTGCTGGTGTGTTTAGGATCATTGTCCTGCTGCAGAACCCAAGTTCGTTTCAGCTTGAGTACACGAACAGATGGTCGGACATTCTCCTTCAGGATCTCTTGGTAGACAGCAGAATTCATAGTTCCTTTTATCACGGCAAGTCTTCCAGGTCCTGAAGCAGCAAAACAGCCCCAGACCATCACACTACCACCACCATATTTTACTGTTGGTATAATGTTCTTTTTCTGAAATGCAGTGTTCCTTCTATGCCAGATATACTTGGACACACACCTTCCAAAGAGTTCCACTTTTGTCTCATCGGTCCACAGAATGTTGTCCCAAAAGTCTTGGGGATCATCAAGATGTGTTGTGGAGAAATTGAGACGAGCTTTGATGTTCTTTTTGCTCAGCAGTGGTTTTCTCCTTGGAACTCTGCCATGCAGGCCATTTTTGCCCAGTCTTTTCCTGATGGTGGAGGCATGAACGCTGACCTTAACTGAGGCAAGTGAGGCCTGCAGTTCCTTGGACGTTGTTGTGGGGTCTTTTGTGACCTCTTGGATGAGTCGTCGCTGCGCTCTTGGGGTAATTTTGGGCGGCCGGCCACTCCTGGGAAGGTTCACCACTGTTCCATGTCTTCGCCATTTGTGGATAATGGCTCTCACTGTGGTTCGCTGGATTCCCAAAGCTTTGGAAATGGCTTTATAACCCTTTCCAGACTGATAGATCTCAATTACTTTCTTTCTCAATTGTTCCTGAATTTCTTTGGGTCTCGGCATGATGTGTAGCTTTTAAGGATCTTCTGGTGGACCTTACTGCAGCTCCTATTTAAGTGATGCCTTGATTGTGAACAGGTGTGGCAATAATCAGGCCTGGGTGTGGCTAGAGAAATTGAACTCAGGTGTGGACAACCACAGTTATAGTATGTTTTAACAAGGGGGACAATCACTTTTTCACACAGGGCCATGATGGTTTGGATTTTTTTTCACCTTTAATAATAAACACCTTCATTTACAAATTGCATTTTGTGTTTACTTGTGTTGTCCTTGACTATTGTTTAAATTGGTTTGATGTTCCGAAACACTTAAGTGTGACAAACATGCAAAGGAACAGGAAATGAGGAAGGGGCAAACACTTTTTCACACCACTGTACCTGTGTTTGACCCTCGGCCTGCCTACTGGACATTCTCTGAGTTACCTACCTGTGTTTGACCCCTGGCTTGTCTCCTGGACATTCCTCTGCCTGATCCCTTGTGTTTGACCCTCGGCCTGGCTTTCTGGACTTCCAGTTCTCATATGCACCTCAGGATCTCCCTCCAGTGTATGTTCTGGTACCTATACAGCCTCTGCCTCATCACAGTCCTGCCAGGTGTCTACTTCCAGTGCAGCTTCAGCCTCACCTGGTCTACGTCGCTACTGCACACCAGCTGCAACACACCTGCTGGCAACCCGTGCATCTTTGTGCCCGGTGTCCTCTGTAACCACTCCAGAGGCATTCGTGCACCTAGTCGCAAGGGGAGCAGCTTTCAGCATTTCGGCCTGGGTGAGTACCTGTGACAGAGAGGTTCCAGTGTGAGGACAAAGATGAGAGGGGATAACGGGCACCCCTGACGTGTGCCATTTGACACAGAGAAAGCGTTCGGGTGGAAGAGTATAGTGCCAAGATCAGTTGGAGAAAGTGTGCAGGAAATCCCATAGCCTTCAGTACTGCCATCATATAATCCCAAGCTACCCTATCGAACGCCTTCTCCGCATCCAGAGTCAGAAAGAAACCTTGTTTGGAAGAGGTCGAAAGCCAATGGTGGATGTTGATAGCTTTTATGGTGTTATCCCTAGCCTCCCTACCAGGGATAAATCCTACTTGGCCAAGTGAAATCAGTTTGGGGAGGAGAGGGAGTATACGATTCGCAAGAATTTTAGCATATAATTTCAAGTACACATTAAGGAGAGAAATAGGTCTATAATTTCATACTAATGTCTCATCTTTGCCCAGTTTTGGTATGCGCGTGGTATGGGCTTCTAGGAGATCTTTATTTACTTGTTGAGAGGAGGATAAAGTATTAAATGTCTTAGAGATATGAAGGGGGTTTCAGCGTATGGCTTTTCAGTTGTTATCTCCAATGTGCTGGTTGTATGAGTCATAAATAGGAGTATGAGATAGTTTTGGACGGGGGGGATGGTGGCCGCACACTGTCGTTCTCTTTATGTCTATAGTGAAATAACAATATGTTATTGCTAGGAACATTATACAATTTTACAATGTGTTAAGATGTGTCAAGATATTGAAATTAATGATACCCTAGAACAACTAGAGGAGTGTAGATTTAAATCTCTTAAGTGTCTGTGTACACTTCATGTGAAGATTGTGCGATGGTTCCCATGTCCCAGCCTGCTATACATTACCCAGTCTGCTACATGGCCTGGAGGCCCGGTTTCTTTACATAGCACAAAGTTCATAGATAATTCATGGTTCATCAGGTGTATCTCACAATGTCTGTAGATAGTTCATGTCAGTCTTGTCAGGAAATGCAGAGGAAAAGATTAGTCGATGGTGAGAGTCAATCGACCAGTGCATTATAAATGTACAATTGTCATTGAAGGAGGGCATCAAGAGGGCTGGGCAATACATTGTGAGATCCATTAGAAGTGTTTTACACGGAGGTGTAACTACAACAGGGTGGGAGATGTAGTCTTCACAGACATCTTGGTGGTTATATAGTTCAGCTATTCAAAGAAGCTTCTGTATAAGCAGTCCCGTTGAGTTTGTTTTAAGGGGCAGAATGTAGTAATCAAGTAAATTTGAGTTAAACAGTATGCTATATGTGAGTCAGGTAACATTGCCGGAACATGGCATTAAACAACCAGGTAAGGGATCGAAGATAAGAGAGCCTTTAATGGTCCCTCTGGGTTCTCCGAGAACGCAGGAAGTCAGATGGGCTAGAGCCACGATATGCACCATGGTGTGAGGCGTGATGTCTAGTTTCCGATGGGGATCTTCTCCTGCGAAATCTTGAATCTTGTGCCTCCATGGGTTCTTCTTGTGGTGTATGTCTTCTAGCCGACTGGTATCGAAATTAAGCATACCAGTTGGGAACTTCCTCCAGGGGGATACATGGGTGCAAATCTTCAGGGACTTTTAGCAAAGCCGAACGGCTCTGTAAGGTGGACGAAAGGCAGAGGGGGAATTTCCACCTGTATGGATTTCCTTTTGATCGCAGCATAGCCAGTAACGGTTTCAGGTCCCTGTGATGTTGTAGGGTGATACTGGATAGGTCCTGAAAGATCTGTATATTTGTACCTTCATGTTGGATCTGCGGTCTGCTTCTCGCTTGCCTGAGTATTTCTTCCATGAGTTTTTATAATCCACGATGCAGCAAATGATATCCCTAGATCTGTCTCCCTGCCTTTGGGACATAAGGCCCTGTGAATTCTTTCCATGTCAATCTGTGTGTGGAGTGGCCTGTTTAATAGACCGTTGAATAGGCCAATGACTGTGGGAGAGAGATGCTCAGAATCAACGGTTTCAGGCATACTGCAAATTCTGAGGTTATGGCGGCGGCCCCTGTTATCGATGTCCTCGACATGGCGCTGGACTTCCCTCAGCTGAAGGGTTTGGGTGTCAATTCTCCTTGTAGCTTTGTGGAGGACCTGATCATGTTGTACTGTGACCTGTTCCACTTCATGTACCCTGTCATTCAGCGTGTGCAGCTCTATTCTCAGTTCAGTAATGGCAGCTGATAGGGTATCCTTATTGTCAGCTGCAATGATCTTTAGATCATTGATGTTAAGGTATGGTTGTGGAGGGTGATCAGTGTCACTAGCGAGTGGTGGTGCCATTGTCTGAGACATAGGAGGGGGTTCTGTTGGTGGTGGATCTGAGGTCTCCTGTGGTGGGAAGGCGCCATATTGCTCCACTGTGTCCAGGACATCTCAGAGATATTCTGACTGATTCCCCGGGTTGTTCGCGGGGGAGCGGGAACTAGAGGCTGAGGAGTGTCGGGATGCAGTTCCCATTGTAAGGTGCGGCTTTGGAGCGTAATTACCTCCGTTAATGATGTAACGGCGGGAGCTGTCCTATTACGCGGCTATCTTCCTTATCAGCCAAGCCACGCCCCCCCAACAATTCTTTTTTTTCAGATCCTCAGAGAGTTCTTTGTCATGAGGTGCCATGTTGAACTTTCAGTGACCAGTATGAGAGAGTGAGAGTGAAACACCAAATTTAAAATACCTGCTCCCCATTCACACCAGAGACCTTGTAACACTAATGAGTCACATTAGAGAGACCCTGGCTCCTCCCCTCCTAGGAAACACCGCCTTAATTCTGAATTTAAGCCTCATCCTCCCGCCGGCCCCTCAGTTCTTCAAGAGTACCTCCGGCCAACTGGGGAGACACAAGAACATGTCAAAATACAAAACTTTTTATCTTACCTGACGGTCTTATGCGATGAGTCCTCCAAGATATTCAACAACCTGGGTGGGTACCGGTGCTGTCCTGAAAGACTCCTGGAAAAGGATGTTACCGTAAGTAACTCCGTTTTTCCCTAGTCCGTCTTTCAGGACAGCCACCTTAGAGAGGATAAGCGAGCACCTTACCTTAGGGGTGGGACTACCGCCTGTAGCACCTTACGACCAAAGGCTTGGTCTTTCGCTGACAGGAGATCCAGTCTATAGTGCTTTACGAAAGTAGCAAAGCTGGACCACGTTGCAGCTCTACAGATCTGTTCTGGAGAAGCACCAGCCCACTCTGCCTGAGAAGTCGCCATTGCCCTGGTTGAATGCGCTTTAACCCCAATTGGGGGCTCTACCCCCTCAAACAAATAAGCCTGAGTAATGGCCAATCTTAGCCATCTGGCTATTGTACGCCTGGAGGCTCTGGAGCCTTTCCTGGCCCCTGAAAATAATATGAACAGAGAATCAGACTTCTGAACTGAGCTGTATTTTCTAAATATTGCAAGACACACCTCCTGACGTCTAAGTTATGGAATACCTGTTCCTGTTCCCTCACAGGATTTGAACAAAAAGTAGGTAAAACAATTTCCTGGCCTCTATGAAAGCTTGAGGCTACTTTTGGCAAGAAGGCCGGATCTGTCTTAAAAATCAGACGGTCCGAAAAAACTTGAAAAAAGGGTGCCCTAATGGAAAGGGCCTCGAGTTCGCTCACTCTTCTTGCAGTGGTGATCGCTACCAAGAACACCGTCTTGAGAGTGATCAACTTTAGATCGCAAGATTCCAATGGTTCAAATGGCTCTTTTGTCAGGGCCTGTAGAACTAATGATAGGTCCCACACTGGGAAACGGGGAGACTCTGACAGGCCTCTGCCTACCCAGGCTCTAAAAAACCTTACTATCCATGGGTCTGTTGCTAGTTGTTTCTCAAGAAAAACGCTTAGAGCGGAAACCTGGCCCTTCAATGTGCTGAGGGCTAAGCCCTTATCTGCCCCTGCCTGCAGAAACTCCAAGACTGCCACGGAACTGTGCACCTGAAAAAGAGCTTTCTGAGCACCACCTATTAAAAAGCTTCCATACCTTTAAGTAGATGGCCTGCGTTTCCTTCTTTCTGCAGCTTAGGAGAGTAGCTACTAAGCGATCCGAGAACCCCTTGTCCCTCAGCAACTCCTCCTCAGAAGCCAGGCTGCGAGGTTCCACCTCTCCACCTGAGGACAGTAGATTGGTCCTTGAGAAAGAAGGTCCGCCTGTACTGGTAGTATCCAGGGAGGTTCTACCGCTAGCCCCTTCAGAATGGAGAACCACGGCCTCCTGGGCCAGTGAGGCGCAATCAAGATGAGAGTAGTGCTCTCTGCTTGGAACTTTCTTAATACTGCAGGGCTGGGAGGGTGGGGGGAAGGCATAGCATCTGGAGAACCTCCAGCTCTGTGCCAGCGCGTCTATTCCTAACGCCCAATTTGGAAATTTTCACTTATGGCTATTTGTGCCCAATTTGGAAATTTTCACTTAGAGGTGTACTCACTTTTGCTGCCAGCGGTTTGGACATTAATGGCTGTGCGTTGAGTTATTTTGAGGGGACAGCAAATTTACACTGTTATACAAGCTGTACACTCACTACTTTACATTGTAGCAAAGTGTCATTTCTTAGGTGTTGTCAGTGTGGCCCCTTACCACGTGTCAGCCAATGACAGCTGATCACATGATGTAAACAAAAGCTCTGTAATCATTTTTTTTTCTCAAAAAAAAAGAAAAAAAAAAAAGAAAAATAAAAAAAAAACTCATCTCCTCACGCTGACAATGAAGGAGGAAAATTACCTGTTTGCAAAATTTTATAACAAAATATAAAAAAAAAAAACAATTTAAAAAAAAATCGGTCTTTTTAATTTTTTTAACAAAAAATTAAAACCGCAGAGGTGATCAAATAACACCAAAATAAAGCTCTATTTGTGGGGTGTAGCATGACCGCATAATTGTCATTCAAAATGCATCAGCGCTGAAAATTGGTCTGGACAGGAGGGGGGTTTAAGTGCCCAGTAAGCAAGTGGTTAAAAAAGAAAAAAGGTATTTATATATTTTTTTATATCTATACAAATATGTTTTACCTTTTATTTCTGTTTTAAACTGAATGGGTTATTTTACAATTTGATTGTTTACAATCACTTTAAGCACTTGGGCTTTTAAGGTATCAAACAAATGACAACCACTTATCCACATACATATTTTTATTTTTGCATAATATAAAAAATACATTTTCTACATAAAACACATATTAAAAAAGATTCAGAGTCATTATTATAGGTGTACCAAAAACAAATATCCAGCCCACTTATTCCATTTGTTAGTCAACATAACCAACTGCTCAGCCCCAAAATGGACTGTGTATTATGCTATAAACATATTCATTTTTCACAAAGAGGAAGGAGAAGAGGGTTACTATTGAGCTCTACGCATTTCACATCCAAAGCCGCTTCATCAGGAGAAATTCATATCAGAATCTATATTTCAATCTATAAAACAAAAAAACAGTTAATTTATACATTAACAAAGTATAAAAATATAAATACAAATACACATCACATTTTTTTTTTTACCACATCATATTTTCTTACTTAAGATGCATGTGGTTATCCAGGCGTAATCATCAGCCCGAAACACCCCAGAGGGGGAAAGTCAAGGGTGGGGGGGGTAAAGAGAGGGGAGGAAAAAAATTGTGGGGTTATACCGCGCTAGAGTTTAACAAGTATATATATAGCTGCAACAAAAACTCAGATATTTCTAGTGCAAAAAATGTGTACACATAAGTTGCGCTTATAACCGTGTAGACCAATGAGAAAAACACAAAAAAAATGCACTATTGCAATAAACCAAATTCTGAATAGACAAACAGTGAAAAAAAATCTGTGTGTGAAAGTCTGTATGTGTTTGACTGGCAATGATAACAGAAATAACAATAGCAATTGAATTTGTGAATAAAATGTGAAAAGAATATAATCACAAAAAAAAAAGAATAAAGTCCAAAATCCTTCCACCTTCACCAATGAACAAAAAGGGGGAGAAGACAAGGAGAAGGGGAGAAAGATCCTCAAGTCAAAGGACAAAAAAACCCCACTCAATGTGTGGGGTCCCTTGCCGGAACCGGTAAACCCCCTAAAGAGCAAGGTCTTTTGCCCAAGCAGGTTTAGCCCTCTGCAGGGTCTAAACACGAACCTCTGTCCTCCTAGGGCACTCTGGATGCAGCAAGAAGTCCTCCACAGTATTCTGATTAGGAATGAAGAGTCCAGTCTGTGGAATGCACTGTGACAAAAGTCACCAGTGCAAAGGAACAGAACACGCTCCCGTAGTGTAGTAATATTAAAAATCAGTAGGCTTCCACTGGCACAGTAAGAGCCCATTCGGGGTGCTGGCGAGGACAGGGCAGAGCCTTCCAACCTCTCACGCCAACCAGGATGCCTATTGCCCCATACACACGGTCGGATTTTCCGACGGAAAATGTCCTATCGGGACCATGTTGTCGGAAATTCCGACCATGTGTGGGCTCCATCGGACTTTTTCCGTCGGATTTTCCGCCGGAAAAAGTTTGATCTCCTGCTCTCAAATTTTCCGACAACAAAGTCTGATCACGCAAATTCTGATCGTGTGTAGCCTAGTCCGACGGACAAAGTGCCACGAATGCTCAGAAGAAATTCTGTGACGGAAGCGCTCGGTAAAACTACCACTCCTAATCGACACAGCACATTCGTCATGCTGCAATGTTAAAATGTGTTTAATGCAGCGCATTCTCTTTTTCTTTACAATGCAAGAAGAATAACGTTTTTTAGCTGCTCATATTCACACTGACTTCTCACAAACTTCTTTCTTTATTCTTTTTCCTGATTTATTGGCTTGAATTTTTTTATTCGTCAGATCTTAAGAATCTTAAGAATGTTTATTTATTTATTTTTATTTTTTGCATTTATAGTGCTTTTGAATCCTGATTTCCTTTACCTTTTTTTTTTTTTTGTGGGGGCGGGTGGTTTTTGTGTGTCTCAACTTATCCCAACACCATTATTATCATTTGTATTTTTTGGCTAAATTCACTATGTAGCTTGTTTGTTGTTGGTGCCCCTTGTTAATTTGACTTTATGACTTGTGAAATGTACCTGCTTACTCACAAATAAACTGTCCTTTTTGAAGTAAAACACATAGGCAAGTATTTATTGAAATCAAAAATACCTTTATTAGGTGTCAGCAACAAAATAAAGAGGAAGGCAGCGATGGAGAAACTGGGGAAATTTGCAAAGCCTTTGACCCCCACGGCAGACATCAATTTTTATTATTCAAAAATTGGTGGCCTGGGGAGTACATATCTTAAGGGAGTTCAATCTGGTCCTGAAGTCCAATACATCCGGAGCTGCAGCAGATGCCATCTATGTCCCCAGTAGGGATGAGCCGAACACCCCCCCCGTTCGGCTCGCACCAGAACCCGCGAACGGACCTAAAGTCTGTGCGAGCTTTAGAACCCTATTAGTTATAATGGATGCGAACGTTCGAAATTAAAAGTGCTCATTTTAAAGGCTAATATGCATGTTAATGTCATAAAAAGTGTTTGGGGACCTGGGTCCTGCCCCAGGGGACATGTAGCAATGCAAAATTTTTTTTTAAAAACGGCCGTTTTTTTCAGGAGCAGTGATTTTAATAATGCTTAAATTGAAACAATAAAAGTGTAATATTCCTTTAAATTTCGTACCTGGGGGGTGTCTATAGTATGCCTGTAAAGGGGCGCATGTTTCCCGTTTTTAGAACTGTCTCTGCGCAAAGTGTCATTTTTGAAAGTAAAAAAGCTATTTAAAATCACTCGCGGCTAATGTTAATTCACGGCTCCCGTAACACAGAGAACAGTGATTCATTGAAACTCATTCATAAAAAAAAGTCATTGATAAAAAATAAAAAAAATGAAAAAAAAAAAAAAAAGGGGTCCCCCCAAATTCAATAACCAGGCCCTTCAGGTCTGGGATGGATATTAAGGGAAACCCCAGCCAAAAAAAAAATGGCGTAGGGTCCCCCTCAAAATCCATACCAGACCCTTGAGGTCTGGTATGGATTTTAAGGGGAACCCTAGCCAAAAAAAATTGCGTGGGGTCCCCCTCAAAATCCATACCAGACCCTTATCCGAGCACGCAACCTGGCAGGCCGCAGGAAAAGAGGGGGGGACGAGAGCGGCCCCCCCTCTCGCCTGAACCGTACCAGGCCACATGCCCTCAACATTGGGAGGATGCTTTGGGGGTCTAAGACCCCTAAAGCACCTTGTCCCCATGTTGATGAGGACAAGGGCCTCTTCCCCACAACCGTGCCCAGTGGTTGTGGGGGTCTGCGGGCGGGGGGCTTATCGGAATCTGGAAGCCCCCTTTAACAAGGGGACCCCCAGATCCCGCCCCCCCCCCTGTGTGAAATGGTAAGGGGGTACAAAAGTACCCCTACCATTTCACCAAAAAAAAGTGGCAAAAATGGTAAAAATGACAGGAGACAGTCTTTGACAATTCCTTTATTAAAATCTTCTTTCTTCTTTCTTCATCCTTCGGTTTCTTCATCTTCTCCTTCCTTCATCTTCTTCCATCTTCTTCTTCCATTTTCTTCTTCCTCCGATCCGCTTCTTCTTGCGCTGGTCTTCTCGTCCTTCTCGTCCGGCATCTTCTTCCGTCGGCGTCGGCGTCGGTGTCTTCTTGGGCCGCTCCGCGCAATGGGAGGCTCCCGCTGTGTGAGGCTCCGCTCCATCTGACAGGTCTTTTAAAACGGAGGGCCCTCCATTATAAAAGACCTGTCAGATGGAGCGGAGCCTCACACAGCGGGAGCCTCCCATTGCGCGGAGCGGCCCAAGAAGAGACAGAGACACCGACACCGACACCGACGCCGACGGAAGAAGATGCCGGACGAGAAAGGACGAGAAGACCAGCGCAAGAAGAAGCGGATCGGAGGAAGAAGAAAATGGAAGAAGAAGATGGAAGAAGATGAAGGAAGGAGAAGATGAAGAAACCGAAGGATGAAGAAAGAAGAAAGAAGATTTTAATAAAGGAATTGTCAAAGACCGTCTCCTGTCATTTTTACAATTTTTGCCACTTTTTTGGTGAAATGGTAGGGGTACTTTTGTACCCCCTTACCATTTCACACAGGGGGGGGCCGGGATCTGGGGGTCCCCTTGTTAAAGGGGGCTTCCAGATTCTGATAAGCCCCCCGCCCGCAGACCCCCACAACCACCGGGCACGGTTGTGGGGAAGAGGCCCTTGTCCTCATCAACATGGGGACAAGGTGCTTTAGGGGTCTTAGACCCCCAAAGCATCCTCCCAATGTTGAGGGCATGTGGCCTGGTACGGTTCAGGCGAGAGGGGGGGGCGCTCTCGTCCCCCCCTCTTTTCCTGCGGCCTGCCAGGTTGCGTGCTCGGATAAGGGTCTGGTATGGATTTTGAGGGGGACCCCATGCCATTTTTTTTGGGCTAGGGTTCCCCTTAAAATCCATACCAGACCTCAAGGGTCTGGTATGGATTTTGAGGGGGACCCTACGCCATTTTTTTTTTTTTTTTTTGCCTGGGGTTCCCCTTAATATCCATCCCAGACCTGAAGGGCCTGGTTATTGAATTTGGGGGGACCCCTACGCTTTTTTTTTGTTTTTTATTAATGAATGACAGTTCTCTGTGTTACAGGAGCCATCAATTCATTAGCCGCGAGTGATTTTAAATAACTTTTTTCCTGCAAAAATGACACTTTTTTGCAGGGAAAGTTCTAAGCACAGGAAACCTGCCCCCTTCACAGGCCACCTATAGACACCCCCCAGATGTGATACTGCAATGCTGTTCTAACAGCATGCACACACATATCCCCAGAAATAAAGCACATATTGTCAGCAGCACACTAACACGCTGACACGCTAACACTGACTGAAACATAATATGCGAGGCCGCCGGCGCGGCGGCCTCTTATACCGTGGGGCGTGTACTAAAGCCCCTGAGCTATAATTGGCTACAGGCATCCTGCCTGTAGCCAATTATGGCTCTCCTCGCTGCCGGCACTGTGATTGGCCAAGCATGCGGGGTCACAGTGCATGCTTGGCCAATCATCAGCCAGCATTGCACTGCGCGGGCCGCAATGCATTGTGGGGCCGCTCGCATCACACGAATTTGATGCGAGCGGCCCCAATAGTTCTGGGCTCGCCGAGCGAGCGAACACCCGGTGCTCGATTCGAACATGGGTTCGAATCGAACACCGGGCTCATCCTTAGTCCCCAGGCTGTGGTCATACGAGAGGCTCCATCTGCTCTCAGACCAGACTGAATCCAGGTCATCACACTCTGGTCTTCCTTCCACGCTTCCTTCCAGGCTGTGGCTGTGGTGCTGGAGGTGTGGCAGAAGGAGGAGGAGGAGCATGGTCCATCTCGCAAACATGTATCCTTGGGGTCATTTCCCCAGACACCCCCTTATTTAATACTTTGAGGATTACCTCCTCGCACATGCTGCGTTGCCCCGCCTCCATCTCTTTCAGCTTTGTGGCAGCCAAGGCGGCAAAGGCCTCTTCATAGGTGGGTGTGGCTTGTAGCCTCCCTTATCAGCCGGAGTGCTGACTCCCCCACATCCCCCCCTTTCTGGGCCTTTTGTAGGGAAGGCAGAGGGGAGGAACTTGGGATCGAGTCAGGCTCCTAGGCCTGCCCACCTCTTGGCTGCCACTTACCCCTGCCTCCTCCTGGCTGCCACATTCCACATCCACCTCCGGGTCCCGCATTCCACAGCCACTTCCTGGCTGAGGTCTTCCTGTGTATGAAAAATGGACATAGTTTGAGTTATTGGTTCATCAAACACATACAATTTTCAGCTATTGTTGCAAATTGTTAACAAATTGAAAACCATAGAATTCTCAGTCCAGCAGTATATATTCTTGCCCAAAATTTCTCCAACACTACTGTCTATTGATATGTAAAACACTTTAGCAAATAAGCAATTTTTGATCCTAAATTAAGGGAACATCATAAATTTTTCCACGAAAAAATTGTAGAAAAATACTATACCTAGCTCAAGCTGGGCTCCTCCACATCTTCCTGACTGGAAGGCCCAGGTTGGTCCTCGAAAGCCTCGTCAGGGGTGGTATGCGTGGAAGGAAACGTGGAAGGAAGAGTCGAGAGTGATTCCCTGACATCAGTCTGGTCTTTGAGAAAATGGAGCCTCTCGTAGTACCACAGCCTGGGTACATATCCCTCATCTGCTGCAACTCCAGATGCTTAGGACTTCAGGACCTTATTGCGCTCCCTGAAATACGTACTCCTCAGGCTGCCAATTTTGGTTCTTAACTTCTCAACGGTTGCCGCGGGGATCACCGGCGTTACAAATTCCAGCAGTTTCTTCATCGCTGCCCGCCTCTTTATTTTGTTGCTGTAGAGTGGGTGCTTGGTCTGCCACAAAAGGGGCATCTCCCTGAACTTATCAATGAACGGGGAGGAAGCTGACATCATTGAAGCCCTCCATATTCTCTGCAAGACACAACACCAGACAAAACACTAAATAATGTCAGGCTAAACTCTCCTAATCCTCTCCATAAATAAGCCTCAATGTATAAGCAGTCTAGGCTAGTGATGTACCAAGTTCAAATTGTACCTTCGTTATAGCGATCGTCTTGTGTGTCAGCTCTCTCTCCCCTCTGCTCACAGATCGTCGGTACGACACACGTGTGTGACGTTTTATATACAGTGCGCATGCGTGAAACTCCTGATGATCTTTCTCGTCTATTCCCCACCCCTTCTCTTTACGGCGCAGTGGGGAGAGCACATGGCGGGGACACAGCAGGTGCGCCCTAATGCGGCGTACACACGGTCGGAATTTCCGATGGAAACAGTCCGATGGGAGCTTTTCCTCGGATTTTCCGACCGTGTGTATGCGCAACGGTCTTTCTCTGTCGGAATTTCCGACGGACTTTGGATTGAGAACCTGTTCTCAATTTTTCCGACGGAAAACCTTTCTATCGGATTTTCCGATTGTGTGTATGCAATTCTGACAAGCAAAATTCCGACGCATGCTCGGAAACAATTCGACACATGCTCGGAAGCATTAAACTTCCCTTTTATAGTGCTGTCGAACGTTTTTTATGCCGCTGTGTTACTGACCGTCGGAATTTGGTGTGATCGTGTGTAGGCAAGACAGTTTGAGCGAAATTCCGTCGGAATTCCGACGGGAAAACCATCAGAGATTTTTCCAACGAGAATTCTGACCATGTGTACGCGGCATAACTATTCCAGCAACGAGGAGGAGGACGAGGCAAGCCCGCAGCCAGAAACGTCCCGATCCCGGAGGCTAAAATTTAAGGCGTCAAATATGTCTTTTGGAGAAATGTTGGAGATGGTGGACATATTGAAGAAGAGCGACTATGATGGGAAGTATGGGCCTTACCCCAACCCAAATGTCAGAAAGGCCAAGATCATGGCTAAAGTTGTGAAGAGGCTGCAAAATAATTTTGGGTTACAACGATCCAAGGATCAACTGAGGAAACGCTGGTCAGACCTGAAACTGAGGGAGCACGATCAGTACAGAAAGATCAAGCGAGTTCTTCAAAAAAGTAAGTAGTTCTGTGTTCATCTTTTTTTTTCTTGCTTGCATACTGCTCCATGTGCTTTGTTTTACAATGTTGGACATTTGAAAATGGCCACTTTCAACAAACTTCTAACAAACTTGCACCAAACAGGTAATAAGTATTGCACCTTTACAAAGTGTCAAAATTAATGTTGTTGGCCTTTGAACCTGACCACAAACCACTATTGTACGTCACTTCCAAGCAATGTTTCATATTTCCGATTTCTGCCCTCATAGATTTGTGTGCTAAGTATTCCTTTTGTACATTCTCATAGGGGAGAGAAGACTTGGGGTGTCTGAGGACACCAGGAAGCCCACACCTCCCAAAGAAGGGGAATTACCAACACCAGAAGCAGAGGAGGAGGAGGAAGGAGAGATTGTAGAAGTTAGAGAACTTTTCACTTTTCACAACAGGTGAGTGTCGGAGACCACAGCTACAGGTAAGCTAATCAATGTATGCCTGCATCTTAAAGTGGAAGTAAACCCCCCTATCGTTTTCAGCCAAGGAAGCTGTCATCTTTGCCTCTGTTTAATCTTCAACTGCCACAGTGCTGCACATGTGATCCCTTATGACACCAGCCATTGGATGGTTTGACTGTTTGGTTGAGAGCACAGCCAATGTGCAGTTAGCATTCACGGCATGCCTTTTTTTTTAGACTGTTAAATCAATGTGTTTACTTCCGCTTTAAAAATACCCTGTTTTTTTTTTTGTTTTTTTTTTTAGGTGATGTGGATGTTGTGGAAGAAGAATGGCATTTTACCAGTGAAAGTGCACACGTCCTCATCAGGAGATAATGGTGTGCAATCGAGATCTAGATGATATCAAGAAAAACATCAATGATGTTCAACAAAAAATGAAGAACATCATTGATGTTTTAGGGAAAATATGAAACCACACAAACGACTTATCACACATTTGTGGGTGTGTAACCCAAAAAATTTTACGTCAGAACTTTGCCAAATTTGGAAGATGCACACAGTGTGTCAACATGTGCTAGCTCCCATCGTGGTGGATCAATGACAACGTTTTGTGGGTGCAACCACTTTACTAACTACTAAAGTGGCTGAGGTGAAGGGGTTTCACCCCCAAAACACGTACATTGATCCCCATGATGGGAGATTCCACATTTGGACATTCTAGGCATGTGTTCTTGCATTAAATGCCCATTTTGATCCCCAAATTGTGTGCATGTTTTAAATTTTGCTTTTCCAGGGGTGACACCCCATGTGATGAAGGCACGATCAAACACAGTTTGGACATAGTCATGTCTGATCTTGTCTTCACTTTTCAAAGTTGAAATTTCTAAGTTTCTGTGTTCAGTATGTTTTGCTTTGCTACATGCCTGGTTTACACAAATGCGCCAAGTTAGTAAAGAATGTTCTAAAGACCAAAGATCTTTTGAGTTTCCAAAAGCCTTTTTGAAAGGCACTTGTGAATGTGTTTGAAGTAAAGTTTTACCATATGAACAATGTGTGGCTTCCTTATTCCAAACCCCAAAAGCATTATTTGCGTCAAAAGTAGATGAATTTGGTGACAATGGGTGTTATTTACTAAAGGCTATTCCACTTTGCACTCCAAGTGCAGTTTCCGGTGAACTTTCGCAGTGCACTTGTAGTGCATAGTGGATTTGTCTTTTGGAAATTACACCCACAGTGCTTTGTAATAAACCACCTATCACGCCATTTTCAGGAATACACACATTTCTGTCATGGTGATGAAAAGGAGTATTTTTGGGGTCAGTTATGCACTTCATACCTTACCTAGAAAAACTATTATGTATCAGACCCACAACATGAGAAGATTCTTTTTAGGAAGAAGAGACTGTAACCTCCTCTCGCCAAGAAAGTGCATTCCCACTGTTGAAGATAAAGGCCCAAAAAGAAAACCAAAAATAAGCTAGAACACACCTACAAGAAACACAAGCAGTAAATGAAAATAAATCTTAGTTCAGTTTCCAAAATAAATTTATTAAAAAATGCCTCTCACACATCGCCTGGCATATCAATGGTCCCCTACCCACAAAGTACTCCATATACCTCTCGCGGACTTCTCTGGCATTTAGGGGGGGCAAGCCAGGATGTGCAGCTTGCAGGGCTGTGAGGTTGTCATTTTGTGGCATGTCTGCATCAGGGCCAACAGACACAACATAGTTGGTGCTATGTCGTTTTAAGAAATTGTGCAATATGCAGCAGGAAAGCACAATGTGGTTCAG
This sequence comes from Lithobates sylvaticus, assembly GCA_028564925.1. Lineage (NCBI taxonomy): Eukaryota > Metazoa > Chordata > Amphibia > Anura > Ranidae > Lithobates > Lithobates sylvaticus. The sequence continues at coordinate 365,836,443 of CM053030.1, forward strand.
TTTATATTCCGCCATGTTGATAGGTGTCAAAAAGAGGCGGAAGCGGCTGACCATGATCCCAAAGGTGTTCTCCACCACTCTGCGGGCTCTGGACAGCCGGTAATTGAAGACCCTCTGGTCCGGGGTGAGGGTCCTCAACGGGAAGGGCCGCATCAGATGGCTTGACAACGCAAATGCTTCATCCGTGACAAAGATGAAGGGGAGTCCCTCCGCATTCTCCTCTGGAGGTGGCAAGCACAGACTGCCACTCTGGAGACGCCAGTTGAACTCCGTGTGCGCAATGGCAAGACCATCCGAGATCCGGCCATTCTTCCCCACGTCCACATACAAAAACTCGTATGTCGCCGACACCACCGCCAACATCATTATACTATTAAACCCCTTGTAATTATAATAGTACGACCCCGAGTTGGGGGGTGGGACGATGCGAACATGTTTCCCATCAATTGCACCTCCGCAGTTAGGAAAGTCCCCACGGCTGGCAAAGTGGGAGGCCACAGTCTGCCATTCCTGTGGCGTTGAAGGAAACTGTGGAGTCAAACAAGAAAAAAAAAATTAGTCAGTTTGCACATAAACATTGCAAGCAGATTAGACACAAACATTTTGGAACAAGATCAGACTACAATTTAACCAAGAAAGTATTTACAAACCAAAGTACAAGGTCCCCTTAGCTTTACTCACCACCCATCACTCCCCTCACTTCTGATGGGCCATTGACAAAAGTAACCCTCTCCACTTCATTGAGAGCCGAATGGCTAAACAATGTGTGATAGTTTGGCAAACCCTCCTTACTTAACACTATTGGCAGCCCACCGGAAAGATAAAAGAAGATTCCTAATCCCAAAAAAAACAAAAACATAAAGGGAAGCACATTTTGACATTCTGCAATTACCTATCAAGCTAATAATAGGAGGAAAAACAAAAAAAACAAAAAAAAAAACATTTGAAGGAAGTATTGAGCCAGCCCCTTGCACTACATGCTTTGCTGAATTCATCCCTAAATATGACCACTATTGACTTGAGCTTGGCAAAGCCAGCAGATAGAGGATTGGTATCATCTGACCGAGCAGTTGGGGAAGGGGGGTTCCTAATGAGTTTGGCACACCAAAAAAAAAAAAGGGACTCTGCATGAAGTAAAACACACAAAAAACATTTGTGCATATTTTAGGGGGTGTTTGGGGGAAATCATTACTATGGAGCAGACAAAATACATTGCTTAAGTGACTAGGCCATAGGTGTATATTGGCCCAGAAGAGCATGCTGGGGAGGTAAGTGAAGGCAAAAATGCATGAAGGACAAAAGGGGCACAGCATATTAGAGCATATTGCAATCATGGTAATTAGGGAAGGAGGTAAAAAATACAAGACATTAGCAAACAGACCATACATAGAAGGGAATAGTAAAGAAGAAATGTTACCCTAATATAGTCCTCCTGCAGGACCTGGATAATAGCAGAACAGGTCTCTGGAATAATGATTCCCAGAGCCTGGGGAGAGATACCTGTGGAGAACTTCAGATCCTGAAGGCTTCTCCCTGTCGCCAAGTACCTCAACGTGGCAAAAGGCCTCTGCTCCGGAGTGATGGCTTGCCTCATGCAGGTATCCTGCCTGCTGATAAAAGGGGTCAGCAAAGCCAACAGATGGTGAAAAACGGGGTCCGTCATCCTGAGAAAGTTCCTGAAATCATCAGGATTATTCTCCCGGATCTCACAAAGCAAAGGCATGTGCGAGAATTGGTCACGCTGAAGCAACCAATTCTTGGTCCATGAACTCCTCCTCGCCCTGTTCATGGACTGGTCTTGGGTCAAAGCTAAAAGCCCGACACCAAGCCCCTGCACAGCACAAACTCTACGACGAGTACGTACACGAAACATAGCTCACAAAAGGTTGGCTGGTCAGAACGGACAAACAGAAAGCACTGATAAACAGCAAGGTCTGAAAGAACGAAATGAATACCAGAAACGAGCAGACAATAAGCAGTGAAAATCAAAGCGTCCTATATCAAGATATAGGCCGCAATGACCAACAAATGCGAACTAACTACATGCACCAATAAACAGATACACACGACAAGCACAAACTGAAGAGCAGTAACGATCTGAGTCTGAAAACTGAAAAGTGCGAATCGAATGTAGCAAAACTTCTACTAACACGCGATAAACACGGAATCAGCAGAAGGAGCCCAACGGGTGCCGAATGTGGTGCTGAACTTCCCTTTTATAGTCTCGTGGAACATGGCTTACGTCACGGCGTTCTTGAAGACCGGAAATTCCGACAACATTGTCCGACCGTGTGTACACAACACCAGCTTCGGACGAATTCCGACGGAAATAGTCATCGGAAAATCCGACCGTGTGTATGGGGCATAACAGACCAAATCTCGACAGCACAATCCCTCTGCATCCATTCTAAGAAAGGATTTGCTTGAGAAATTTATAAATGTGTTGTTGCTACCAACATCCTAATAACATTATACAAAAGCATGCACAGAAGTGCATTAGGGGACGCCCCTTTGGACTTTGTATGGCAACAATGTAGTATTAAGATCAAAATACAATTGACAAAATGTAAATAAAAAAGGGGGCACAATGGTGCCAACTTTATTAATATATAGTTATGAAAAAAGAGATATATATATATAATGTAAACATGAATGGATAAAAAATTCTAAAATCGTACATCGATGAACATTATAGATATATAGAATAATACTCTACAATAACCCAAACTCGTTTGTCAAGAAGAAGCATAGACCAGACTATTTGCAGGCTGGTAGGCTAGTTCAAATGACATAAACCCGACATGTTTTGAAATTTGATTTTACATCGTTATATTCCTTCTTCAGGGGTGATATGAGGTTAGGTAATTATATTCAAATCTGTACAGTACAGAGGAATGATACACGCTGCCTGTGCATATGTCCATACATGGGGCAGATGGTTGTAACTTGTGTCTGCAACTCGGTTACTGGTGATCTGCACACAAAAGACGCCTGAATATTGCTGCCACAGCAACAGGGCTATATGCTGTGGAGATAATGGCAAAAAGGAAACGAGTGAGTCCCTTGTGCCAGTAAAGGTGCACATGTGGAATCAATGTGGTAAAATGGTATAGAGATTTGTATATTATATTGGTAAACTGGATGGTGCTCAAACACAGTGAGTAGCATGGAACTGGTCCGTGCCTTACTCATATATATAGTTTGGGAGAAGGGAAGTATATATATATATATTGTAACAAGTAAATCAAAAAAGGTTGCATTAGTATTACCTTGTTTGCTGTGTCAGCGTGTATACAACATCCACAGGAGACACAGCCGGTGAGCTGACTGAATCTTTGAAATGTCAGCATTCAAATACCATTCTGTGTCCAAAGCTGGCCAATCATGATGCAACTGGTCTTATTAGATCAGCTGTGTAAACACAGCTGACTATGAGAGCCAGGCGTCTTCCTGATGCAGCAGTGCGCGGCGTAGCCCCACCCATAAGGGCGCAGCGACGTCACGCATCGCTGCACCACCGGCAGGGAGGATTCTGGTCCCGCTGCGATAGGCAACGGGGGAATAAGATTGCCCCGCCCAGTGGGAGGGCCTGTAAACAAAGGGGAATTCCATTGCCCAAACAACCTGAACTTTTGGAGCTTACCTGCCGGGTGTGCATACACCAGCACATGCAAGCAAGGACAGAGCCGCCCGGTGGATGGAAGCAGTGGTGCACAGCCAGAGTGCTAACAATAATAATGGGAAATAAAAAATAATGACAGACAATGGGGAACAATTACAGAGTTACAAACAAGAAAAAAGTATTATATATATATATATATACATTACCAGGCAAACAAATAGCAAACAATGTATGCTGAAAATTACAAACGAGGAAAAGGTGAATAAAAAATGAAAAAATACATACATGAGGGCATAAAAAATAAAAAAAGTTTTTAATGGAAATAATAAAGATATTAAATAAAAATAGGGATGGTAATAGGTGTGAATAATGAATAATGAATATAAAAGTAATAATAATGAAAAGTATAATAATAAAAAAAAGGGGGATGAAATGAGAATTATGAAAGAAACAAATCGTGATCAAGGGGTGGTGGTGAAAAAAAAAATATATATAGGGAAGGAATGAATAAAAAGGTGGGTTGTCACATATAAATAAAGAACATATATATGAAATGTATGATATATGTACTCTAAAGGAGAATTATTTGGAATATGGAGGCAGATGAACATGCATGTAGATAGACAGACAAAATGAACCAAATTGATCTAAAAAATGTATTAAAAAAAAGCTCTGAAGCTCTGAATCTGTTCAGCATACAGCGGTTAAAGCTCCTACCCCACGATCAAAGTCTGTACCACCTGGTACTTTTTTAGATCAAATGAGGGGTCGCATGCAGACCCGACAAACACTTCAAATGCGTCCATTCAAGACCCAAAAAGTCAACAAAAGACCACGTTAGACGTGGTCAATCTGTCATCCCATGCACTCACCATACATCAAATGAGCGGACACCTGGATGTTCGGGTTCGGCGGGTTCGGCCGAACTTCGGAAAAAAAGTCCGGGTTCGGGACCGAACTTGACCCGAACTTGACCCCGAACTCCGAACCCCCATTGAAGTCAATGGGGACCCGAACTTTTGAAGACTAAAATGGCTGTAAAAAAGTAATGGAAAGGGTTAGAGGGCTGCAAATGGCAACAAAATGTTGTTAAGAGCATGGTAAGTGATCTGCAAACAAAATATGGATAGGGAAATAACTTAAAATAACGTAAAAAAATAAAAAATAAAAATAAAATGCTGGAGGCCCCCTTTTCAGCAGAAGAGGTACAGGAAGTCATTAAGAACCTCAGAAACTCAACGGCACGATGCCGCACATATGGTGGGAATACCCCAGAATACGCACTTTCTGGAAAAAATTATTCAATTTAATGGATAAGATAGTGGGAAAATAAAATACTTGGAAATTAAAAAAATGAAAAAATTATAATCTTGACCTAGGAGGACGAGGTTCAAATGGAGTAGGAGGTTGAGGTGGCGGTGGATGTGGCGGTGGAGGAGGACGAGGTAGCCAACACTGGTTCAAAAATACAACAATGGCTGGGTAAGGCTAGTGGTGAATGATGTGTCGAATTCTGTCCCCCATCGCATAGTGTCCGCCCTGTACTGCGCTTGCTCAGTACGTAGGACAAGGGGATTTTGAAACTCTCCGAAGACGATGCGCGGTGACTCCAGGTTCAAGCCACATCATCCGAGGTTGAAGCCTAGCCAAGCGAGCCTGTGAGGGGCCCTGTTACTATGTGCTACCGTATGTCCACTTGGATGGTCGGGCTTGAACCTGCACTCACTGCGCAGGCGACGTTCATCTTTGGAGATTTTGTGAATCTCCTTGTCCTCCGTACTGCGCAAGCACTGCACCTGCGCAGTAAGTGGCCGGACACTATCCGATAGCAAGACAGTTTTCGTCAGAACACCGGTATATGTGTCTATTCTGCACAAGGTACGGACAAGTCCTGTGGGATCCAGGCCTGGTTCATTTTAATGAACGTGAGCTTGTCCACATTGGCTCTGGACAGGTGGCTGCGCTTGTCTGTGATAACGCCCCCTGCCGTGCTAAATACGCGTTCAGATAATACACTGGCTGCAGGGCAGGCCAGCACCTCCAAGGCGTAGAGGGCAAGCTCAGGCCATGGGCCCAATTTGGAGACCCAGAAGTTGAAGGGGACAGATCCGTCATTCAGTACGTGTAGGCGTGTGCACACATACTGCTCCACCATGTTGGTGAAATGCTGCCTCCTGCTAAGACGTTCCATCTCAGCTGGTGGTGCTGGTTGTTGTTGCGTGCTGACAAAGCTTTTCCACATTTCGGCCATGCTAACCCTGCCTTCCGAGGTGCTGGCGGTGCCCCGGCTGCGTCGGCGACCTCTTCCTCCTCCTCTGCCTTCGTCTTGTGCTTCCACCGTACCCCCGCTGCCAAGTGGGAATGCCACCAGCAACGCGTCTACCAGCGTGCGCTTGTACTCGCGCATCTTACGATCACGCTCCAGTGAGGTAATTAAGGATGCCACGTTGTCCTAGTAACGGGGATCCAGCAGGGTGGCCACCCAATAATCAGCACCAGTTAAAATGTGGGAAACTCGGCGGTCGTTGCGGAGACACTGCACCATGTAATTGCGTGTGCCAGGCTGCCCAGAGGCTGCCCAAGAGTCTGTGTCCTCTGTATCCCCCCAGCCACGCACCAGTGATGGACATGAGCTGGTCTGGGTGCCACCCTGCTGTGAACATGGTTCCTCCTCCTCCATCTCCTCCTCATCCTCCACCTCGTCATCCTCCAGAACTGTGCCCTTGCTGCCGGACAATTGTGTACCTGGCGCTTGTTGGTGCAGGAACCCACCCTCGTAGCCACTTGTAAATGACTGCCCTGAAAGCCTTGGAAATTAACCCTCTTCCTCCTCCTCCTTCTCCTCCTCCTGTGCCACATCCTCTTCCATCATCGCCTGAAGAGTTTTTTCAAGGAGGCATAGAACTGGGATAGTAACGCTGAGAACGGCGTCATCGGCACTGGCCATGTTGGTGGAGTACTCGAAACAGTGCAACAAGGCACACAGGTCTCGCATGGAGGCCCAGTTATTGGCGGTGAAGTGGTGCTGTTCCGCAGAGCGACTCACGCGTGCGTGCTGCAGCTGAGACTCCACTATCGCCTGCTGCTGCTCGCACAGTCTGACAAGAATGTGCAAGGTGGAGTTCCACCTTGTGGGCACGTCACATATGAGACGGTGAGCTGGAAGGCCAAAGTTACGCTGCAGCGCTGACAGGCGAGCAGCAGCAGGGTGAGAACACCGAAAGTGCGCACAGGCGGCCCGCACTTTCTGCAGCAGCTCTGGCATATCGGGGTAATTCTTAAGGAACCTCTGGACCACCAAGTTCAGCACATGTGCCAGGCAAGGGATGTGCGTCAAACCGCCTAGGCCCAGAGCTGCTACGAGATTTCGCCCATTATCGCACACCACCAGGCCGGGCTTGAGGCTCACTGCCACCAACCACTCATTGGTCTGTTGTCCCATGTCCCTCCACAACTCCTGCGCGGTGTGGGGTTTTTCCCCCAAACAGGAACGTTTTAAAACTGCCTGCTGTCGTTTAGCCCTGGCTGTGCTGAAGTTGGTGGTGAAGGTGTTACGCTGACCGGATAAGGAGGCGGTAGAGGATGAGGAGGCGGAGTAGGAGGAGTTAGCAACAGGAGGCAAACTGAAGTGCCCTGCAATCCTCGGTGGTGGAAGGACATGCGCCAAAGTGCTATCCGCCTCAGGCCCAGCCGCCAATACATTTACCCAGTGTGCTGTTAGGGAGATATAACGTCCCTGACCGTGCTTACTGGTCCACACATCCGTAGTTAGGTGGACCTTGCCACAGATGGCGTTGCGCAGTGCACACCTGATTTTGTCCCCCACTTGGTTGTGCAGGGAAGGGATAGCTCGTCTGGAAAAGTAGTGGTGGCTGGGCACGACGTACTGTGGGACAGCCAATGACATCAGCCTTTTAAAACTCTGCGTCTGCACCAGACGGAATGACAGCATTTCAAAGGCGATGAATTTTGAAATGCTGGCATTCAGGGCCAGGGATCTCGGGTTGCTAGGGGGGTACTTCCTCTTCCGCTCCAGTGTTTGGGAAATAGAGAGCTGAACGCTTACATGGGACATTGTGGAGATGGTTGGTGACCCAGGTGGTAGTGTTGCTGGCAGATCCTCTGTTTGCGGGTTGGCAGGTGTCACTGTCACTACAGAGGTGGATGAAGAGGCCAAGACTGCAGCAGAAGAGGAAGCAGGAGGAGCCAGAGACCTTTCTTGGTTTTTGAGGTGTCTACTCCACTGCATCTCGTGCTTTGCACTTAGATGCCTGGTCATGCAGGTTGTGCTCAGGTTGAGAATGTTTATGGCTCGCTTCAAGCTCTGATTGCACAGCGTGCAAACCACTCGTGTCTTGTCATCAGCACATTGTCTGAAGAACTGCCACGCTAGGGAACTTCTTGAACCTGGCTTTGGTGTGCTCGGTCCCTTGCTGCGTTGGGCAGTAGCAGACGTACTGTCTAGGGGACGATCGCTCCGCTTTTGCACCCTGCTCCCTCTTCTGCTGTGCTGGTGGCTCTGTGCAACTCTTCCTCCGAACTACACTGGTCACCTGCATGACGTTGATTCCATGTGGGGTCAAAGGACCTCATCGTCCTCCACATCATCTTCCACCCAGTCTTCACCCCTGCCCTCCTTGTCGGTCTGCACAATGCCGAAAGCAGCAGCAGTTGGCACCTGTGTTTCGTCATCATCCGAGACGTGCTGCGATGGTCCTCCCATGTACTCATGATGAAACATAAGCGGTTGGGCATCGGTGCACACAATCTCTTCCACTTCTGGGGCAGGGCTAGGTGGATGGCCCTGGTAAACCCTGCTAACAGAGTCATCAAAAAGCAGAAGAGACTGCTGCATGATTTGGGGCTCAGACTGATTGGCTGATTTGCAAGGGGGTGAGGTGAAAGACTGATGGACATCGGCTGCAGGTGCCAAATCTGAACTTTCATCAGGAGACTGGGTGGGAGACAATGTGAAGGAACCGGAGGCACTGTCAGCAACCCAATCTACTATCGCCTGTACTTGTCCTGGCCTCAACATTCGTACAGCCTCATTAGGCGCGCCAAAATACCGCTGCAGGCTCTGTCGCCTACTCGCACCCGAGGAAGGTGTTTCACTAGTGCGTGTAGCTGGCACAGATCGACCATGTCCTCTCCCTGCAACAGGAGCGCCACCAGCAGCACCACGACCCGGGCCACGTCCCCTTTTTGATGATCTCCTCATATTTTCAAAATTTATGATCTCGCCCTAAATGGGTGTTTTTGTCAATAGCAGAATACACGTACAGTGTCTAAAGCGTTTATGAACACGCAGAAAATGCTATTGGGAAAAAAAAAAACACTGCAAAATTAAATTTTTTTGCAATGTTTTTCCAATATCAGAATACACGGATAGTGTCTAAAGCGTTTATGAACACGCAGAAAATGCTATTGGGAAAAAAAAAAACACTGCAAAATTTAATTTTTTTGCAATGTTTTTCCAATATCAGAATACACGGATAGTGTCTAAAGCGTTTATGAACACGCAGAAAATGCTATTGGGAAAAAAAAAAACACTGCAAAATTAAATTTTTTTGCAATGTTTTTCCAATATCAGAATACACGGATAGTGTCTAAAGCGTTTATGAACACGCAGAAAATGCTATTGGGAAAAAAAAAACACTGCAAAATTAAAAATTTTTTGCAATGTTTTTCCAATATCAGAATACACGGATAGTGTCTAAAGCGTTTATGAACACGCAGAAATTGCTATTGGGAAAAAAAAAAACACACAAAAATTTAATTTTTTTGCAATGTTTTTCCAATATCAGAATACACAGATAGTGTCTAAAGCGTTTATGAACACGCAGAAAATGCTATTGGGAAAAAAAAAAAAAAATGCACAGCAAAATTAAATTTTTTTGCAATGTTTTTCCAATATCAGAATACACGGATAGTGTCTAAAGCGTTTATGAACACGCAGAAAATGCTATTGGGAAAAAAAACACTGCAAAATTTAATTTTTTTGCAATGTTTTTCCAATATCAGAATACACGGATAGTGTCTAAAGCGTTATGAACACGCAGAAAATGCTATTGGGAAAAAAAAAAAACACTGCAAAATTAAATTTTTTTGCAATGTTTTTCCAATATCAGAATACACGGACAGTGTCTAAAGCGTGTATGAACACGCAGAAAATGCTATTGGGGAAAAAAAAAAACACAGCAAAATTAAATTTTTTTTTGCAATGTTTTTCCAATATCAGAATACACACAGAGTATGGTGTATCTCTTAATAAAATATGCAGTGCAGTGATGGTGCACTGAGCTTGCAGGTAAAACTTATATTTTGTCTGGCACTGGCCTCATGGCACTGTTAAAAGACTGTGCACTGCACCCCAGCCAGGGTACAATTGATTTAGGAATCTCTTCAAAAATTCTCTCTGCCTCTTTCTTTTCCTTAATAAAGAAACTCTGTACTCTACTCTAGCTATCTAGATCGCTCACTGATCTAACTAATTTGAAGAAAATTTAAGGAATGTGGACTGACTGACTGACTGACTTTATCACACTAACTCCTAAAATCCTCTCTTAGCAGCACAGGAACCTGTCTATAGCAGAATGACGCTGTGTGCTGTGTGTCTGGACTATATATAGAGGCAGGGTCACATGCTGCACTGCCCAATCACAGCCATGCCATTAGTAGGCATGATGATGGCTTCTAAGGGCACACTAGTAAAACTAGCGTCGATTGGCTGCCCTGCAGCTTGTAAAAGGCGCCAATACATCGCCGAACACCGGACCCGAACCCGAACATACAGCCAATAGTTCGGGTTCGGGTCCGGTCCGGACCCGGACACCCAAAAGTCCGGTACGGACCCGAACTTTACAGTTCGGGTTCGCTCAACCCTACGAGGCACTATACTGCACTATTCCTCATGAGAAAGGCCTTGCCACTATACGTTGCGTGTTGTCGCAATTTGATGATGGTGAACCCATCTATACAGAGTTTATCATGAATTCTCTTGAATTTATACTTTACCACAATGCCTTTTGCTTTGACTGTTCCCACTACCTCCAGGTACAGGGTGTTGCGATGGGGACATGTTGTGCCCCTTTGTACGCCAATCTGTACCTGGGGGAGTGGGAACACTCACTGCTTACCAACGAATCACTATCGATATATATGGACCATGTATTGACATGGAAACGATATAGTGATGATGTGTTCATGATATGGGATGGCACTACTGAATTATTACATGAATTCCTAGCTTCCATTAATTAGAACAAGTTCAATCTCAGTTTTACCATTTCACACAGTACTAGTGAAATCACATTCTTATGCCCCATACACACGGTCGGAAAATCCGACCACAAAATCCATCGGATTTTGTCCGGCGGATTTAGTCCGACACTGGTGTTGCATACACACGGTCGGACAAAGTTGTCGGAAAATCCGATCATTCTGAACGTGGTGACGTTTGTTGCCTACGACGGGACTACGTAGAGGCTAGTAGCCAATAGCTTTGGTCTTGTAATGTGATCTGAGCATGCGTGGCACTTTGTCCGTCGGAATTCGCTACACACGATCGGAATTGGTGTGATCGGACTTTGTTGTCGGAAAATCTATCCAGCAGGAGATAGAACTTTGTCCGTCGGACAATCCGATGGAAACTGTCCGATGGTGCCTACACACAGTCGGAATTTCCGACAACATTGTCCGATAGGACAGAATCCATCGGAAAATCCGACCGTGTGTATGGGGCTTTAGACGTACTCTTCAAGAAACAAGATGACAGCAGTCTATCTAGCCAAATCCTAAATCAATTGTACTCTGGCTGGGGTGCAGTGCACAGTCTTTTAACAGTGCCATGAGGCCAGTGCCAGACAAAATATAAAAGTTTTACCTGCAAGCTCAGTGCACCATTAGGATCAACACTGCATATACTAAGAGATACACCATAGTCTGTGTGTATTCTGCTATTGGAAAAACATTGCATAAAAATTTAATTTTGCTTTTTTTTTTTTTTTTTTCCCAATAGCATTTTCTGCGTGTTCATACATACATCATACATACACGCTGTAGACACTATCTGTGTATTCTGATATTGCAAAAACATTGCAAAAAACTTTAATTTTGCTGTGTTTTTTTTTTTCCCAATAGCATTTTCTGCGTGCTCATACATACACGCTGTAGACACTATCCGTGTATTCTGATATTGCAAAAACATTGCAAAAAAATTTAATTTTGCTGTGTTTTTTTTTTCCCTATAGCATTTTCTGCGTGTTCATACATACACGCTGTAGACACTATCCGTGTATTCTGATATTGCAAAAACATTGCAAAAAATTTAAATTTTGCAGTGTTTTTTTTTTTCCCAATAGCATTTTCTGTGTTTTCATAAACGCTTTACATACTGTCCGAATATTCTGATATTGGAAAAACATTGCAAAAAAATTTAATTTTGAAGTGTTTTTTTTTCCCCAATAGCATTTTCTGCGTTTTCATAAACGCTTTACATACTGTCTGTGTATTCTAATATTGGAAAAACATTGCAAAAAATTTTAATTTTGCAGTGTTTTTTTTTCCCCAATAGCATTTTCTGCGTTTTCATACATACACGCTGTAGACACTATCCGTGTATTCTGATATTGCAAAAACATTGCAAAAAAATTTAATTTTGCGTTGTTTTTTTTTCCCAATAGCATTTTCTGCGTTTTCATAAATGCTTTAGACACTATCCTTGTATTCTGATATTGGAAAAACATTGCAAAAAAATTTAATTTTGCAGTGTTTTTTTTCTTCCCAATAGCATTTTCTGCGTTTTCATAAACGCTTTAGACACTATCCGTTTATTCTGATATTGGAAAAACATTGCAAAAAAATTTAATTTAGCATTTTTTTTTTCTTCCCAATAGCATTTTCTGCGTGTTCATAAACGCTTTAGACACTGTACGTGTATTCTGCTATTGACAAAAACACCCATTTAGGGCGAGATCATAAATTTGGAAAATATGAGGAGATCATCAAAAAGGGGACGTGGCCCGGGTCGTGGTGCTGCTGGTGGCGCTCCTGTTCCTGTTGCAGGGAGAGGACGTGGTCGATCTGTGCCAGCTACACGCACTAGTGAAACACCTTCCTCAGGTGCGAGTAGGCGACAGAGCCTGCAGCGGTATTTTGGCGCGCCTAATGAGGCTGTACGAATGTTGAGGCCAGGACAAGTACAGGCGATAGTAGATTGGGTTCTCCTGATGAAAGTTAATAATTTTTTCCAGAAAGTGCGTATTCTGGGGTATTCCCACCATATGTGCGGCATCGTGCCGTTGAGTTTCTGAGGTTCTTAATGACTTCCTGTACCTCTTCTGCTGAGAAGGGGGCCTCCAGCATTTTTTTTTTTATTTATGTTATTTTAAGTTACTTCCCTATCCACATTTGTTTGCAGATCACTTGTCATGCTCTTAACAACATTTTGTTGCCATTTGCAGCCCTCTAGCCCTTTCCATGACTTTACAGCCATTTTAGTGTTCAAAAGTCCGGGTCCCATTGACTTCAATGGGTTTCGGAGTTCAGGGTCAAGTTCGGGTCAAATTCGGTCCCGAACCCGGAGTTTTTTCCGAAGTTCGGCCGAACCCGAACATCCAGGTGTCCGCTCAACTCTAATAACGACCCTAAACACACCTCAAAGATGACCACTGCCTTGCTAAAGAAGCTGAGGGTAAAGGTGATGGTCTGACCAAGCATGTCTCCAGACCTAAACCCTATTGAGCATCTGTGGGGCATCCTCAAACCGAAGGTGGAGTAGGGCAAGGTCTCTAACATTCACCAGCTTTGGGATGTTGTCATCGAGGAGTGGAAGAGGACTCCAGTGGCAACCTGTGAAGCTCTGGTGAACTCAATGCCCAAGAGGGTTAAGGCACTGCTGGAAAATAATGGTGGCCACACAAAATATTGACACTTTGTGCCTAATTTGGACATTTTCACTTAGGGGTGTACTCACTTTTGTTGCTAGCGGTTTAGAAATTAATGGCTGTATGTTGGGCTATTTTGAGGGGACAGCAAATTTACACTGTTATACAAGCTATACAATCACTACTTTACATTATAGCAAAGTGTAATTTCTTCAGTGTTGTCACATGAAAATATATAATAAAATATAAAAAAAATGTAAGTGGTGTACTCACTTTTGTGAGATACTGTGAATAAAAAATTCAATAATCAAGTGTCCATGTGTATCAAAAATTATTCCATTAGTATTCCACCAACTGGATGTGCTATCCACCGTTCCCAGTGATAATAATGTATAACAATCCAAATGAAATTTAAATTGGCCTCTTACCAACTACCAATGATCTCTAAATTATAAAAGATCATCTAATGCATGAGGTAATAAAATGCCTGATGCCTGGCCACATACTCTGTGTGTCTCCCAACCTCCAAGATGGATGGATCCGACAGATCCAGGCTCAGCATCCCAACACCTCTCACTCTGGACTCTGGCTCCACACTGAAAGCATATTCCACAGCGGCCCAGCACAGTCAGGATGATCTCTGTGCTTCACTCAGGTGTGTGTGCAGGATAAGGGAACACAGAAAGAGAGCTCATTGCATAGTATGTAAAAACAGGGTGTTTATTTAAGCTAAAATATGCACAATAGATATGGAGCATGGAGATCACCAACAAATCTGGATGCTCATCATGTCACAGCTCCCGTCTCCTTCCAACATGTTTCCCCTTAACAGGCTACAGTGGTGTGAAAAAGTGTTTGCCCCCTTCCTCAAATCCTGTTCCTTTGCATGTTTGTCACACTTAAGTGTTTCGGAACATCAAACCAATTTAAACAATAGTCAAGGACAACACAAGTAAACACAAAATGCAATTTGTAAATGAAGGTGTTTATTATTAAAGGTGAAAAAAAATCCAAACCATCATGGCCCTGTGTGAAAAAGTGATTGTCCCCCTTGTTAAACCATACTATAACTGTGGTTGTCCACACCTGAGTTCAATTTCTCTAGTTACACCCAGGCCTGATTATTGCCACACCTGTTCACAATCAAGGCATCACTTAAATAGGAGCTGCTTGACACAGTAAGGTCCACCAGAAGATCCTTAAAAGCTACACATCATGCCGAGACCCAAAGAAATTCAGGAACAATTGAGAAAGAAAGTAATTGAGATCTATCAGTCTGGAAAGGGTTATAAAGCCATTTCCAAAGCTTTGGGAATCCAGCGAACCACAGTGAGAGCCATTATCCACAAATGGCGAAGACATGGAACAGTAGTGAACCTTCCCAGGAGTGGCCGGCCACCCAAAATTACCCAAGAGCGCAGCGACGACTCATCCAAGAGGTCACAAAAGACCCCACAACAACGTCCAAGGAACTGCAGGCCTCACTTGCCTCAGTTAAGGTCAGCGTTCATGCCTCCACCATCAGGAAAAGACTGGGCAAAAATGGCTTGCATGGCAGAGTTCCAAAGAGAAAACCACTGCTGAGCAAAAAGAACATCAAAGCTCGTCTCAATTTCTCCACAACACATCTTGATGATCCCCAAGACTTTTGGGACAACATTCTGTGGACCGATGAGACAAAAGTGGAACTCTTTGGAAGGTGTGTGTCCAAGTATATCTGGCGTAGAAGGAACACTGCATTTCAGAAAAAGAACATTATACCAACAGTAAAATATGGTGGTGGTAGTGTGATGGTCTGGGGCTGTTTTGCTGCTTCAGGACCTGGAAGACTTGCCGTGATAAAAGGAACTATGAATTCTGCTGTCTACCAAGAGATCCTGAAGGAGAATGTCCGACCATCTGTTCGTGTACTCAAGCTGAAACGAACTTGGGTTCTGCAGCAGGAAAATGATCCTAAACACACCAGCAAGTCCACCACCGAATGGCTGAAGAAAAACAAAATGAAGACTTTGGAGTGGCCTAGCCAAAGTCCTGACCTGAATCCTATTGAGATGTTGTGGTATGACCTTAAAAAGGCCGTTCATGCTCGAAAACCCTCTAATGTAACTGAATTAGGACAATTCTGCAAAGATGAGTGGGCCAAAATTCCTCCAGGACGCTGTAAAAGCCTCATTGCACGTTATCGCAAACGCTTGGTTGCAGTTGTTGCTGCTAAGGGTGGCCCAACCAGTTATTAGGTTTAGGGGGCAATCACTTTTTCACACAGGGCCATGATGGTTTGGATTTTTTTTCACCTTTAATAATAAACACCTTCATTTACAAATTGCATTTTGTGTTTACTTGTGTTGTCCTTGACTATTGTTTAAATTGGTTTGATGTTCCGAAACACTTAAGTGTGACAAACATGCAAAGGAACAGGAAATGAGGAAGGGGGCAAACACTTTTTCACACCACTGTATGTCTGGGAATGGAGGATGGAGCTGGGATGTCATGCACTAATTTTAAAGCAACCATGAGGAGAGGGAAAGGGGGTGGGAGAAGAGCCTGCAGCTGCTCTCTCTCCACACAGAGACAGCCGCTCCGATCTCCAGCTGCTTCGCTCTCCTCCTCTGACAGGAGGAGGGAGGGGGGATGGACTTGGGCTGGAAACACAGAGAGCCCTCTTCCCACTGCTAACAGCGGCGGCACAGGTTCTCCTCCTCTGATCCGCTCCTGTCAGTTGCCGACAGAAAGAAACACCTCTGGACACAGACAAAAAGAGGAGGAGAGAGGGGAGCACTCTGGCGCTTCAGCCCCCCACCTCTGTGCAACCATAAGTCAACAACATATAAAAATAAATTATCATAATCAGGGGGTTGCTTCCTACTTCACAAAAGTACATTTAATTGTATAATGATTTTAAAAATAAAAAATTTCTTAATTTTTATTTATTTATTTAAAAAAAGTTAGATTGTTTTATGTAAAAACTAATAATGAGTATTAAATAAATCATCAGTCTGATGGTTAATGTTATCTATAGAGATGTAATAAATTAACACAATTCATAACCAATATTCGTATCTCATATTTAGGCTATTTAGAAGATTATGTGAATAAATTGCAAAAAATTTGATTGGATATAGAAATAATTCTATCAAAAAATATAAATAATTAAAGTGTAACTCCACTTTTGTTGAGAAAAAACATAACCCCCTGGGTGATCTATTTACATTGCAAGGATTATAACAACCTTTGTTGCAGATTTCTACCTTTTGTTATTCTGAAGAAATCTATGTGTGTTTTTCTGTGCTTCTGTACTGAGTGGGTCTAATGGGAGTGGTTTCATAATTATCAGTCAGCTGTGGCAGCTGACGAGCACTAATGAGGAAAGCTGCTCAGCCTGCATCCCTTTAGACGTGTTCCTATTGGAAATATCTCACCAAAAATTACATTTTTGTTGCAGAGGATGCCTGAACTTGTATCTTAGGCAGACTTAGGCGGAGGGAATCTTCGCATCTCTCTCCAAAAAATATTTGGCTGCTTCATATCCTTTTGAATGGGGTATGATAGTATAGAGAGATGAGACATCTGCCGTCACAAGTAGTGCCCCATCTTCCAACCTCATTTTTGACACCTTGTTTATCATATAAGTAGTGTCTCCAAAATAGGCTGGTGTATCTTTGACTAAAGGTTGTAAGAAGAAATCAACATATTTACCTATACGTGCAGTTAATTATCAACTATCGGCCTTCCTGGGGGTTGAGTCTGACATTTGTGTATTTTGGGGAGTTAATAAATAATAGGGGTTCTGGGTGCCAAAGGTACCAAGTATTCTTTTCTCCTTTTTATCTAAGACCCTATTAACAAATCCTGTCTCAATGATCTTATTTAATTTCCTCTTAAAACCAAAGGGTATTTTCTCAGGATTTCATATGTGTCCCTATCAGTAAGTGATGAATTTCTGCTAAATAGTCATCTTTTTTAAAGCGGTTGTATACTCTTTTTTTGTATTTTTACCTACAGGTAAACATATAATAAGGCTTACCTGTAGGTAAAATTAATATCTCCTAAACCTGTATGGTTTAGGCGATATTCACTTTGCATGCAGCCGCTGACATCAGTAGCACATGCACTGTGAAGGTCCGGCAGATGCTCCTGGACCCTGCCGGAAAGAACTCTCCCGCGTGCATGCGCGGGAGTGAAGACATCACGGCTCCGACCACTCACAGTGCCGTGAACCCGGAAGACACGCGGAGGGGAAATGTCAGCTCCCTCTGCGAGGACCGGGAACAGCTGCCGACACCTCGTTCTAAGGTAAGTATTTCATAATGAGCAAGTATGAGGTGCATACTAGCTCATTATGCCTTTTGCCTTACAGGTTTAAAAAAAAATTATAATTTGTGCGGGTATACAACCGCTTTATGGAAACACAACTGCCCTCCCTTGTCAGCTGGCATAATTATTAAATGTTTCCGATCGCATAAGGAGTGTATCCCTGATTTAATATCCACATTCGATCCAAAACTAAATTGACTTTTATGTAAATCCTTCGGGACCAGGCTTTTAAAAACAACCGGCCCATAGCCGAATGACGGCTACAGGCCGGTTGCTTAACTCTGGGAGGGCGTCATATGACGTCCTCCCGGAATTCCCCTCTTGCGCGCCCCCTGGGGCGCGCACTCGAGTACATCCGTGATCGCCGGGTCCAGAGGACCCGGCGGATCACGGATCACGGTAAACGGCCGCTCATCGCGGCCGTTTACCACGTGATCGCTCCGTCAAATGACGGAGCGATCACATGTAAGCAAACCGGCGTCATTTGATGACGCCGGTTCCTATCCCCTCCTCTCTCTGTACCGATCGGTACAGTGTGAGAGGAGAGGGGGAGGGATCGGTGGCAGCAGTGCTGTGGGCGGGATCTGTAGTGCCCACAGCCTGCTCTGCATGCCACCGATCCATCCATCCATCCATCCATGCTCAGCCATCCCTCCATACCCTGCAATACACAGCAATAGCCTGCAGTGTATTGCTGGGTATTGCAGGGTATGGAGGGATGGCTGAGCATGGATGGATGGATACCAAATCTGCCATACCCTCCAATACTGTGCCTTACCCTGCTATATTCTGCCATTCCCTGCGATACTCTGCCATTCCCTGCGATACTCTGCCATTCCCTGCGATACTCTGCCATTCCCTGCGATACTCTGCCATTCCCTGCGATACTCTGCCATACCCTGCGATACTCTGCCATTCCATACTCTGCCATACCCTGCGATACTCTGCCATACCCTGCGATACTCTGCCATACCCTGCGATACTCTGCCATACCTGCCATACTCTGCCATACCCTGCGATACTCTGCCATACCCTGCTATACTCTGCCATACCCTGCGATACTCTGCCATACCCTGCGATACTCTGCCATACCCTGCGATACTCTGCCATACCCTGCGATACTCTGCCATACCTGCGATACTCTGCCATACCCTGCGATAATACCCAGCGATACCCTGCCATACCCTGCGATACTCTGCCATACCTGCGATACTCTGCCATACCCTGCGATACTCTGCCATACCCTGCGATACCCTGCCATGCCCTGCGATACCCTGCCATACCCTGCCATACCCTGCCATACCCTGCGATACCCTGCCATACCCTGCGATACTCTGCCATACTCTGCCATACCTGCGATACTCTGCCATACCCTGCCATACCATACCCTGCCATACTCTGCCATACCTGCGATACCCTGCCATACCCTGCCATACCCTGCCATACCCTGCGATACCCTGCCATACCCTGCGATACCCTGCCATACCCATCGATACTCTGCCATACCCTGCGATACTCTGCCATACCCTGCGATACTCTGCCATACCCTGCGATACTCTGCCATACCCTGCGATACTCTGCCATACCCTGCGATACCCTGCCATACCCTGCGATACTCTGCCATACCCTGCGATACTCTGCCATACCCTGCCATGCCATGCCCTGCCATACTCTGCCATACCTGCCATACCCTGCCATACCCTGCCATACCCAGCGATACCCTGCCATACCCATCGATACTCTGCCATACCCTGCGATACTCTGCCATACCCTGCGATACTCTGCCATACCCTGCGATACTCTGCCATACCCTGCGATACTCTGCCATACCCTGCCATACTCTGCCATACCCTGCCATACCCTGCCATACTCTGCCATACCCTGCCATACTCTGCCATACCCTGCCATACCTGCCATACCCTGCCATACCCTGCCATACCCTGCCATGCCATACCCAGCCATATCCTGCGATATTCTGCGATACCCTGCGATACCCTGCAATGCTCGCTACGATCAAAGCCAGGATCGTTTTTTATTTTTTTTTCAGGCTTTCCAGCCTAGAGGTGAGATGTGGGGTCTTATTGACCCCATATCTCACTGTAAAGAGGACCTGTCATGCCATATTCCTATTACAAGGGATGTTTACATTCCTTGTAATAGGAATAAAAGTGATCAAAAAAAATTTTTTGGGGGAAAAAAAAGTGTCAAACTAAAATAAATAAAGTAAAATGAACAATAAAAAAAATGTAAAGCGCCCCTGTCCCCGTGCGCTCGCATGCAGAAGCGAACGCATACGTAAGTCCTGCCCACATATGAAAACGGTGTTCAAACCACACATGTGAGGTATCGCTGCGAACGTTGGAGCGAGAACAATAATTTTGGCCCTAGACCTCCTCTGTAACTCAAAACATGTAACCAGTAAAAAGTTTTAAAGCGCCGCCTATGGGGATTTTTAAGTAGCGAAGTTTGGTGCCATTCCACGAGCACGTGCAATTTTGAAGGGTGACATGTTAGGTATCTATTTACTCGGCGTAACTTCATCTTTCACATTATGCAAAAACATTGGGCTAAATTTACAGTTTTGTTTTTTGTAAAGCACAAAACTTTTTTCTCCCAAAAAAACGCGTTCGAAAAATTGCTGCGCAAGTACCGTGCTAGATAAAAAGTTGCAACGACCGCCATTGTATTCTCTAGGGTCTTTTCTAAAAAAACATATATAATGTTTTGGGGTTCTATGTAATTTTCTATCAAATAAATGATGATTTTTACATGTAGGAGAGAAATGTCAGAATTGTCCCGGTGCTCCAGAACACCTGATGGCGCTCCCTGCATGTTGGGCCTCTGTATGTGGCCACGCTGTGTAAAAGTCTCACACATGTGGTATCGCCGTACTCGGGAGTAATAGCAGAATGTGTTTTGGGGTGTAATTTGTGGTATGCATATGCTGTGTGTGAGAAATAACCTGCTAATATGACAATTTTGTGAAAAAAATAAAAATAAGAAAAAAAATCTTGATTTTGCAAAGAATTGTGGGAAAAAATTACAACTTCAAAAAACTCACCATGCCTCTTTCCAAATACCTTGGAATGTCTTCTTTCCAAAAAGGGGTCATTTGGGGGGTATTTGTACTTTTCTGGCATGTTATGGACTCAAGAAATGAGATAGGCCGTCAGTACTTCAGGTGTGATCAATTTTCAGATATTGGCACCATAGCTTGTGGACTCTAAAACTTTCACAACGACCAAATAATATATCCCAATTTGAACTTATTTTTACCAAGGATATGTAGCAGTATAAATTTTGGCCAAAATTTATCAAGAAAAATGACAAAATTTGCTAAATTTTATAACAGAAACGAAGAAAAATTCATTTTTTTACCGAATTTTCAGTCTTTTTTCTTTTATAGCGCAAAAAATAAAAAACTCAACGGTGATTAAATACCACCAAAAGAAAGCTCTATTTGTGTGAAAAAAAGGACAAAAATTTCATTTGGGTACAGTGTTGTATGACTGAGTAATTGTCATTCAAAATGTGAGAGCACCGAAAGCTGAAAATTGGTCTGGTTATTAAGGGTGTTTAAGTGCCCAGTGGTCAAGTGGTTAAAGGCAGAAAAATTGGGCCTTTGGCGGTGGTGGTGGTGTACGGTGTTGCCACAAGACTGTAGGCCCTCATAGTTACTCTTGGTGGGCGCAGGAATGGGCCCTGCTGTGAGTTATTAGATCAAGATTTGTAATTGCAAGCACCTGATGAACAGGGCAGAAAAATTGGGCCTTTGGCGGTGGTGGTGGACGGTGTTGCCACAAGACTGTAGGCCCTCATAGTTACTCTTGGTGGGCGCAGGAATGGGCCCTGCTGTGAATTAGATCAAGATTTGTATTGCAAGCACCTGATGAACAGGGCAGAAAAATTTGTAATTACCCCCCCCCCCTGTTAAACAGGGGCTGTAAAATTGTGCCTTAGGCACTGGTGCTGGTGCCACAACACTGCAACCCCTCACAGATACTGTACTTGGAGCACAGCAGTCACACGTGTTGTGAAGCATTTTTTTAAAAAATTGTAATTACCCGCCCCTGTTAAACAGGGGCTGAAAAATTGTGCCTTAGGCACTGGTGCTGGTGCCACAACACTGCAACCCCTCACAGATACTGTACTTGGAGCACAGCAGTCACACGTGTTGCGAAGCATTTTTTTTAAAAAATTGTAATTACCCGCCCCTGTTAAACAGGGGCTGAAAAATTGTGCCTTAGGCACTGGTGCTGGTGCCACAACACTGCAACCCCTCACAGATACTGTACTTGGAGCACAGCAGTCACACGTGTTGCGAAGCATTTTTTTAAAAAATTGTAATTACCCGCCCCTGTTAAACAGGGGCTGAAAAATTGTGCCTTAGGCACTGGTGCTGGTGCCACAACACTGCAACCCCTCACAGATACTGTACTTGGAGCACAGCAGTCACACGTGTTGCGAAGCATTTTTTAAAAAAATTGTAAGTACACGCCCCTGTTAAACAGGGGCTGAAAAATTGTGCCTTAGGCACTGGTGCTGGTGCCACAACACTGCAACCCCTCACAGATACTGTACTTGGAGCACAGCAGTCACACGTGTTGCGAAGCATTTTTTAAAAAAATTGTAAGTACACGCCCCTGTTAAACAGGGGCTGAAAAATTGTGCCTTAGGCACTGGTGCTGGTGCCACAACACTGCAACCCCTCACAGATACTGTACTTGGAGCACAGCAGTCACACGTGTTGCGAAGCATTTTTTTCAAAAAATTGTATGTACACGCCCCTGTTAAACAGGGGCTGAAAAATTGTGCCTTAGGCACTGGTGTGGTGGCATGGATCATTGAGGAGGAGGAAGAGGATAGTCAGTGAACATAAGAGGACAGTCACTCAGCATCAGCATAGGCAGTCTTGAAGGGATGTGACATTATAAATTATTCGGTTATATCCGCCTCAGGTGCCTGGTAGCTGGTGGTGATCCAAGACTGATTCATTTTGATGAAAGTCAGTCGATCAACCGAGGCGGTGGACAGGCGCACCCTATGATCAGTGACAAATCCTCCAGCAGCACTGAATGTGCGTTCTGAAAGAACGCTGGAGGCAGGACAGGCCAGTAGCTCAATTGCATACTGTGCAAGCTCTGGCCAGTGATCCATCCTCAGGACCCAGTAAGCCAGAGGATTTTCGGTGGGAAAGGTGTCCAAGTCTGACCTTGCCCCAAGGTATTCCTGCACCATGTATATCAGACGCTGGCGATGGTTGCTGGAACCGATCATACCTTGGGGCTGCGGACTAAAAAATTGTCTGAACGCATCGGTCAGACGTCCACCTTCCCCACCGCTCCTTCTGCTACTGACCGAAGCCTCAGCAACTCGTCGCCCAGGACCAGGAGTTTGTAACCTCCCAGTTTCTGGGAACGCGTTGCACAGACCTTTCTGCAAGGCCTCCCTGAGATGTCTCATCCTCTGCTCCCTCTGCGACGGCAAGATAAGGTCCGCAACCTTACCCTTGTACCGCGGATCAAGGAGAGTGGCCAGCCAGTAATGGTCCCTCTCCTTGATCCGAAGAACACGAGGATCCTTCCGCAGGCTTTGCAGGATCAGGGAGGCCATGCAGCGTAGGTTAGCTGAGGCATTCGGTCCGGAGTCTTCTGGGTCACTGAGGATGACATGATCGCCAGCCACCTCCTCCCAGCCACGTACAAGTCCACTGGTTTGTTGGGACTGTACATCATCCCTAAAAGACTGCTGCTGCTGATGCTGAGTGCCAGGCTCCACCTCCATGCTCACACAATCCTCCTCCTCCTCCTCCTCCTCCTCCTCATCCTCTTCCTGTGTGATGGGTGGGACAGAAGGAACACTGTCCGGATAAAGGGGGCCTTGAGAGGCAAGGAAGTCCTCCTCTTCCTGCCTCTGTTCTGCCTCAAGTGCCCTGTCCATTATCCCACGCAGCGTATGCTCCAACAGGTGGACAAGAGGGACAGTGTCACTGATGCATGCACTGTCACTGCTCACCATCCTCGTGGCTTCCTCAAATGGTGAGAGGACAGTGCATGCATCCCTGATCATGCTCCACTGACGTGGGGAAAAAAAAAAACAAGCTCCCCTGACCCTGTCCTGGTGCCGTAGTCGCAAAGGTACTCATTGATGGCCCTCTGCTGCGTGTGCAGTCGCTGCAGCATGGCCAACGTTGAGTTCCACCTGGTGGGCATGTCACATATTAGGCGGTTCTTGGGCAGGTTCAGCTCCTTTTGCAGCTCAGTCAGCCGAGCACTGGCATTATAAGATCGGCGGAAATGCACACAGACTTTCCTGGCCTGCCTCAGGACATCCTGTAAGCCTGGGAACCTGCCCAAGAACCGCTGCACCACCAGGTTGAGGACGTGAGCCATGCAGGGCACATGGGTGAGCTGCCCCTGTCGCAGGGCGGAGAGGAGGTTGGTGCCATTGTCAGAAACGACCATTCCTGGCTTAAGCTGACGTGGCGTCAACCACCTCTCGGCCTGCCCCTGCAGAGCTGCCAGAACCTCTGGCCCAGTGTGGCTCCTGTCCCCCAAACACACCAGCGCAAGCACGGCATGGCTGACCGCCCTGTCCAGCGAGGCATGGACATTGCCTTCCACATGCCGGTAGAGAGACGGAATCGCCTTCCGTGAGAAAAAGTGGCGTTTGGGAACCTGCCACTGAGGAACCGCACATTGAACAAACTCACGGAAGGGGGCCGAGTCTACCAACTGAAAAGGCAGCAGTTGAAGTGCTAGCAATTTAGCCAAGCTAGCATTCAACCGCTGGGCATGTGGATGGCTGGGAGTGTACTTCTTTCTACGGTCCAGCAGCTGGGGCAGGGAAATTTGCCTGCTGCAATCGGACGTCGTGTACTGCAAGTACTTGGTTGTGACACACCTAATTCTACACCTCAGAGCAGCTTTCAGAGAGGACTGAAGGTGTAGTGGGGATGGAGATCCCAGCTGATGAGGAGCAAGGAGAGGTCCACTTAGTTCTTTGGTGTGGGTCTTTTATGTGTGCCTGCCAACGAGCTGCATGGCAGGTCGACATATGTCTGGTCATGCTTGTGGTGCCCAAGCGGCTGATGTTTTGACCACGCGAGATACGCTTGAGACAAATATTGCAAATAGCAGTGGTGCGATCTGATGCACTCGTCTCAAAAAAGGCCCACACCAAAGAACTTTTCTGATAACGTGCAGAGGCAGCGCCCTGCACAGGCGGAGCTCTGCGGTGTTGTACAGTTGCTGTGCTGGCCTCTACCTGGCCTCCAGGGGGCATCCTGCCTCGTTGGACATGTGACGCCGCATCCTCCTCCTCCTCGTCCTCCTCCTCATCCTCTCTCCCTTCAGGCACACACGTGGAGTCAGTGACCTCATCATCCCCTCCCTCTTCACCACTAGAGCAAACCTGGCAGTAAGCTGCAGCTGGTGGAACAGTACTGCCAGATTCCTCAAGCTGGGTATCATCATCCGAGCCTTCGAATCGTTGGGCATCCTCCTGGAGCATGTACCCAACACTGTGCTCAAAGAGTTCGGGGGACTCCTCAGGAGGACATGGTGGGTCTAGGGAAGGGGTGGCTGATGATGCCATTGAGTACGCGTTGGCAGCTGCTCTGCCAGTACCCTGAGCCTGGGTGAGAGAGGATGAGGAGGATGAGGAGGGCTTGGTCATCCATTCTACCAAGCCTTCAGCATGATGCGGCTCCACATGTCCAGCTGCCGAAAACAAAAGACGCGCGTGTCCCATGGCCACGTGCTGATGACGATGCATGACCACGTCCACGGCCACGGCCACGTCCACTAGAAACAGAGCCTGCCTGCCCTGTGTTCTTGGCTCTGCACGCTCTGCCTCCCCTTGGCGGTCTTCCAGCCATTGTAGTCGGTAGTCCTGTGGGTGCTGCTGAGAAGAAAATATAGGAGCTCTGTGTGATGCCACTAACACACTAGAAGTCCTATGGGTGCTTCTGCAAAGAAAATAGAGGAGCTCTGTGTGATGCCACTAACACACTAGAAGTCCTGTGGGTGCTGCTGAGAAGAAAATATAGGAGCTCTGTGTGATGCCACTAACACACTAGAAGTCCTGTGGGTGCTGCTGAGAAGAAAATATAGGAGCTCTGTGTGATGCCACTAACACACTAGAAGTCCTATGGGTGCTTCTGCAAAGAAAATAGAGGAGCTCTGTGTGATGCCACTAACACACTAGAAGTCCTGTGGGTGCTGCTGAGAAGAAAATATAGGAGCTCTGTGTGATGCCACTAACACACTAGAAGTCCTATGGGTGCTTCTGCAAAGAAAATAGAGGAGCTCTGTGTGATGCCACTAACACACTAGAAGTCCTGTGGGTGCTGCTGAGAAGAAAATATAGGAGCTCTGTGTGATGCCACTAACACACTAGAAGTCCTGTGGGTGCTGCTGAGAAGAAAATATAGGAGCTCTGTGTGATGCCACTAACACACTAGAAGTCCTATGGGTGCTTCTGCAAAGAAAATAGAGGAGCTCTGTGTGATGCCACTAACACACTAGAAGTCCTGTGGGTGCTGCTGAGAAGAAAATATAGGAGCTCTGTGTGATGCCACTAACACACTAGAAGTCCTATGGGTGCTTCTGCAAAGAAAATAGAGGAGCTCTGTGTGATGCCACTAACACACTAGAAGTCCTGTGGGTGCTGCTGAGAAGAAAATATAGGAGCTCTGTGTGATGCCACTAACACACTAGAAGTCCTGTGGGTGCTGCTGAGAAGAAAATATAGGAGCTCTGTGTGATGCCACTAACACACTAGAAGTCCTATGGGTGCTTCTGCAAAGAAAATAGAGGAGCTCTGTGTGATGCCACTAACACACTAGAAGTCCTGTGGGTGCTGCTGAGAAGAAAATATAGGAGCTCTGTGTGATGCCACTAACACACTAGAAGTCCTATGGGTGCTTCTGCAAAGAAAATAGAGGAGCTCTGTGTGATGCCACTAACACACTAGAAGTCCTGTGGGTGCTGCTGAGAAGAAAATATAGGAGCTCTGTGTGATGCCACTAACACACTAGAAGTCCTATGGGTGCTTCTGCAAAGAAAATAGAGGAGCTCTGTGTGATGCCACTAACACACTAGAAGTCCTGTGGGTGCTGCTGAGAAGAAAATATAGGAGCTCTGTGTGATGCCACTAACACACTAGAAGTCCTATGGGTGCTTCTGCAAAGAAAATAGAGGAGCTCTGTGTGATGCCACTAACACACTAGAAGTCCTGTGGGTGCTGCTGAGAAGAAAATATAGGAGCTCTGTGTGATGCCACTAACACACTAGAAGTCCTATGGGTGCTTCTGCAAAGAAAATAGAGGAGCTCTGTGTGATTCCACTAACACACTAGAAGTCCTGTGGGTGCTGCTGAGAAGAAAATATAGGAGCTCTGTGTGATGCCACTAACACACTAGAAGTCCTATGGGTGCTTCTGCAAAGAAAATAGAGGAGCTCTGTGTGATGCCACTAACACACTAGAAGTCCTGTGGGTGCTGCTGAGAAGAAAATATAGGAGCTCTGTGTGATGCCACTAACACACTAGAAGTCCTGTGGGTGCTTCTGCGAAGAAAATAGAGGAGCTCTGTGTGATGCCACTAACACACTAGAAGTCCTGTGGGTGCTGCTGAGAAGAAAATATAGGAGCTCTGTGTGATGCCACTAACACACTAGAAGTCCTATGGGTGCTTCTGCAAAGAAAATAGAGGAGCTCTGTGTGATGCCACTAACACACTAGAAGTCCTGTGGGTGCTGCTGAGAAGAAAATATAGGAGCTCTGTGTGATGCCACTAACACACTAGAAGTCCTATGGGTGCTTCTGCAAAGAAAATAGAGGAGCTCTATGTGATGCCACTAACACACTAGAAGTCCTGTGGGTGCTGCTGAGAAGAAAATATAGGAGCTCTGTGTGATGCCACTAACACACTAGAAGTCCTATGGGTGCTTCTGCAAAGAAAATAGAGGAGCTCTGTGTGATGCCACTAACACACTAGAAGTCCTGTGGGTGCTGCTGAGAAGAAAATATAGGAGCTCTGTGTGATGCCACTAACACACTAGAAGTCCTGTGGGTGCTTCTGCGAAGAAAATAGAGGAGCTCTGTGTGATGCCACTAACACACTAGAAGTCCTGTGGGTGCTGCTGAGAAGAAAATATAGGAGCTCTGTGTGATGCCACTAACACACTAGAAGTCCTATGGGTGCTTCTGCAAAGAAAATAGAGGAGCTCTGTGTGATGCCACTAACACACTAGAAGTCCTGTGGGTGCTGCTGAGAAGAAAATATAGGAGCTCTGTGTGATGCCACTAACACACTAGAAGTCCTATGGGTGCTTCTGCAAAGAAAATAGAGGATCTCTGTGTGATGGGACTAACACACTACAAGTCCTATGGGTGCTTCTGGGAAGAAATATAGGTCTGTGTGATGGGACTAACACACTTCAAGTCCTATAGGTGCTTCTGGGAACAAAATATATGATCTCTGTGTGATGGGACTAACACACTTCAAGTCCTATAGGTGCTTCTGGGAACACAATATAGGATCTCTGTGTGATGGGACTAACACACTTCAAGTCCTATAGGTGCTTCTGGGAAGAAAATGTAGGTCTGTGTGATGGGACTAACACACTTCAAGTCCTATAGGTGCTTCTGGGAACACAATATAGGATCTCTGTGTGATGGGACTAACACACTTCAAGTCCTATAGGTGCTTCTGGGAAGAAAATGTAGGTCTGTGTGATGGGACTAACACACTTCAAGTCCTATAGGTGCCTCTGGGAACAAAATATATGATCTCTGTGTGATGGGACTAACACACTTCAAGTCCTATGGGTGCTTCTGGGAAGAAAATATAGGTCTGTGTGATGGGACTAACACACTTCAAGTCCTATAGGTGCTTCTGGGAACAAAATATATGATCTCTGTGTGATGGGACTAACACACTTCAAGTCCTATAGGTGCTTCTGGGAACAAAATATATGATCTCTGTGTGATGCCACTAACACACTAGAAGTCCTGTGGGTGCTGCTGAGAAGAAAATATAGGAGCTCTGTGTGATGCCACTAACACACTAGAAGTCCTATGGGTGCTTCTGCAAAGAAAATAGAGGATCTCTGTGTGATGTGACTAACACACTACAAGTCCTATGGGTGCTTCTGGGAAGAAAATATAGGTCTGTGTGATGGGACTAACACACTTCAAGTCCTATAGGTGCTTCTGGGAACAAAATATATGATCTCTGTGTGATGGGACTAACACACTTCAAGTCCTATAGGTGCTTCTGGGAACACAATATAGGATCTCTGTGTGATGGGACTAACACACTTCAAGTCCTATAGGTGCTTCTGGGAAGAAAATGTAGGTCTGTGTGATGGGACTAACACACTTCAAGTCCTATAGGTGCTTCTGGGAACACAATATAGGATCTCTGTGTGATGGGACTAACACACTTCAAGTCCTATAGGTGCTTCTGGGAAGAAAATGTAGGTCTGTGTGATGGGACTAACACACTTCAAGTCCTATAGGTGCCTCTGGGAACAAAATATATGATCTCTGTGTGATGGGACTAACACACTTCAAGTCCTATGGGTGCTTCTGGGAAGAAAATATAGGTCTGTGTGATGGGACTAACACACTTCAAGTCCTATAGGTGCTTCTGGGAACAAAATATATGATCTCTGTGTGATGGGACTAACACACTTCAAGTCCTATAGGTGCTTCTGGGAACACAATATAGGATCGCTGTGTGATGGGACTAACACACTTCAAGTCCTATAGGTGCTTCTGGGAAGAAAATGTAGGTCTGTGTGATGGGACTAACACACTTCAAGTCCTATAGGTGCTTCTGGGAACACAATATAGGATCTCTGTGTGATGGGACTAACACACTTCAAGTCCTCTGGGTGCTTCTGGGAAGAAAATGTAGGTCTGTGTGATGGGACTAACACACTTCAAGTCCTATAGGTGCCTCTGGGAACAAAATATATGATCTCTGTGTGATGGGACTAACACACTTCAAGTCCTATGGGTGCTTCTGGGAAGAAAATATAGGTCTGTGTGATGGGACTAACACACTTCAAGTCCTATAGGTGCTTCTGGGAACAAAATATATGATCTCTGTGTGATGGGACTAACACACTTCAAGTCCTATGGGTGCTTCTGGGAAGAAAATATAGGTCTGTGTGATGGGACTAACACACTTCAAGTCCTATAGGTGCTTCTGGGAACAAAATATATGATCTCTGTGTGATGGGACTAACACACTTCAAGTCCTATAGGTGCTTCTGGGAACACAATATAGGATCTCTGTGTGATGGGACTAACACACTTCAAGTCCTATAGGTGCTTCTGGGAAGAAAATGTAGGTCTGTGTGATGGGACTAACACACTTCAAGTCCTATAGGTCCTTCTGGGAACAAAATATATGATCTCTGTGTGATGGGACTAACACACTTCAAGTCCTATAGGTGCTTCTGGGAAGAAAATATAGGTCTGTGTGATGGGACTAACACACTTCAAGTCCTATAGGTGCCTCTGGGAACAAAATATATGATCTCTGTGTGATGGGACTAACACACTTCAAGTCCTATAGGTGCTTCTGGGAAGAAAATATAGGTCTGTGTGATGGGACTAACACACTTCAAGTCCTATAGGTGCTTCTGGGAACAAAATATATGATCTCTGTGTGATGGGACTAACACACTTCAAGTCCTATAGGTGCTTCTGGGAAAAAATGTAGGTCTGTGTGATGGGACTAACACACTTCAAGTCCTATAGGTGCCTCTGGGAACAAAATATATGATCTCTGTGTGATGGGACTAACACACTACAAGTCCTATAGGTGCTTCTGGGAAGAAAATGTAGGTCTGTGTGATGGGACTAACACACTTCAAGTCCTATAGGTGCTTCTGGGAACAAAATATAGGAGCTCTGTTTGCTGCCAGTGCCTGCCTGCCACGAACACACTACAAGTCCTATAGGTGCTTCTGGGAACAAAATATAGGAGCTCTGTTTGCTGCCAGTGCCTGCCTGCCACGAACACACTACAAGTCCTATAGGTGCTTCTGGGAACAAAATATAGGAGCTCTGCCTGCCTGCCACGAACACACTACAAGTCCTATAGGTGCTTCTGGGAACAAAATATAGGAGCTCTGCCTGCCTGCCACGAACACACTACAAGTCCTATAGGTGCTTCTGGGAACAAAATATAGGAGCTCTGTTTGCTGCCACTGCCTGCCAGTGCCTGCCTGCCACGAACACACTACAAGCCCCTCTTTCTAAATCAATCTTTCTAAATGAATCTATCTAACTCAATCTCTCTAAGTAAATCTCTCTAACTAAATCTAGCAGAGTGACACAGAACGATCCTGCTCTATCTACGCCGGAACAGCATGTGACCGGCGCCGACAGCGTGGCGGCCTTTTATAAGAGGGGGCGTGTACTAAAGCCCCTGAGCTGTAATTGGCTACAGGCGTCCTGCCTGTAGCCAATTATGGCTCTTCGAGTTTCCGGCGCTGTGATTGGCCAAGCATGCAGGGTCACAGTGCATGCTTGGCCAATCATCAGCCAGCAATGCACTGCGCCGGCCGCGCCGGCCGCAATGCATTGCGGGGCCGCGCGCATCACACGAACGTGATGCGAGCGGCCAAAATAGTTCTGGGCTCGCCGAGCGAGCGAACACCCGGTGCTCGATGCGAACATGGGTTCGCATCGAGCACCGGGCCCATCCCTAATAGTGATCATCATGAGTGAGGCAAGCTGTGCTGGGACTCTGTGGAATATACTTTCAGTGTGAAGCCAGAGTCCAGAGTGAGAGGTGTTGGGACACTGAGCCTGGAGCTGTCTGATCCATCCATCCATCCATCTTGGAGGTCAGGGGACACACCGAGGATGTGGCCAGGCATTGCGCATTTTCTTACCTCATGCTTTAGATGATCTCTTATAATTTAGAGATCACTGGAAGTTGGTAAGAGGCTAATTTAATTCTCATTTGGATTGTTATACGTTGGATTGTTATACGTTATAATCACTGGAAACTGTGGACATCCAGTTGGTGGAATACTAATGATACACATGGACACTTGTTTATTGAACTCTTTATTTATCACAAGTTGATACACTGTGTTTACTATATTTTTTTGATAGGAGTTTTTTCTTTGTTTATGAGACAGCATAACCTTTTACATTTTCACATGTTTTGATCATTGAATGATGCCTATTATATCAACACAGGCTAAGGAATTTAAAATGAGGCTAGTTGGTTTAAACACAAACAAGTGGCACAGTAGAGTACACAGTTAAAGTGGTTGTATACCCTTTTTTTATATTTGTACCTACAGGTAAGCCTAGGTAAAATGAATATCTCCTAAACCTGTACGGTTTAGGAGATATTCACTTTGCATACAGCCACTGATGTCAGTGGCGCATGCGCTGTGAAGGTGCGGCTGAAGGTCCGGCAGATGCTGCCAGACCTTCCTGGAAAGAAGTCTCCCACGCGCATTTTCAGGAGTGACGACATCGCGGCTCCGGCCACTCACAGTGCTGGAGCCGTGAACCTGGAAGACATGCTGAGGGGAAGTGTCAGCTCCCTTGTCGGTGACCAGGATCAGCTACTGACGCCTCATTCTAAGTTAAGTATTTCATAATGAGCTAGTATGCAGCGCAAACTAGCTCATTATGCCTTTTGCCTTACAGGTTTTTAAAAAATAATAATAATTTGTGTGGTATACAACCGCTTTAAGTTCCTGCTCCCTAGGGAGCTCAAAGAAGGAGCTTCAGGTCATAAAGAAAAGCAAAGGATGAAATGTAAATTGAGTGTGAAAAATGCTCACGATGGGGACAGCATTAGGATGGTAAGGGTGTGAAAAAACAGATCAGACAGTTCTCTCGTCCAGGTGTGGCAAAGAACAAGTTACGGGGATGTTAAAGGGATGGCTTCATTGGGGTCCCTTAGTGAACATAAACAGGACCTTTGGGTGTGCGCACTGGGGTGATAAAATAAGGATGAGGCGCAGGACACGCTGGGGTCCTGAGCAATGCTGTCTCAAAAAAAGGACCAACTGTAAGTCCTCCAGCAAGTGTTGTAGAGCCCTTGGCAAGGAGCAGGAATACTATTTGCCCAGGTAGGAAAACTGTAGACCAAAAGAAAACCTTGAAGCATACTTTAGATGATATATCATTACAATTTGTTTTTGTGGCTTCATAGCCCAACATTTAACAATTGTTGATGGTGCTAAATCTAAAATCTGAAAATATTTGATAGGTATTAGCTTGAAACTATAGGATATCCTTAGAGCGAAGGAAGTGTGGGCAAGAGCCTCCTTGATGGGTTTTTGGTTTGCTTTTAATCTTGTGGCCAGTAAACACCATCCTGTGTTCTCTTTAGGTGTACCAGGAAGAGGACAGTAGCCAGCAGAGTTAAAGCGTCGGTTCAGACTGGAGTTATGCCTGAATGATGCTGCGGGAAGTGTGAAGCTCTAGCAAGATGCCTCTGCCATGCCGAACCTCATGCAAGCTCTCCCCCTGTGGAAGTAGTTTTAAAGGTGGAGAAGCACTGCACTGCTTACATTTTTTTTTTTTTGGGCCATTGAATGCTACAGTGGTTTTATCTGTGAATATATGGCTTTTGGTCAACTTGTGGTTATATGGGGGATGCACACCATTCCTGTGAGCAGAAACAAATGTTTTGTTGTACAGTTATGGAAATTTAGCTCTTGGAATAGTCATCCTTTGAGAACACACAGTTTTCCTCCAAGTCAACATATAATGCCCAATTTTATAAGATTAATTTCCCACCTGTGCGGTGCATCTGTGGGCCATGTTTTCACCATATGCCCTTTAATTAACGTGGTTGTAAAGTCAGAAGATTTTTTAACTTAATGCATTCTATGCTTTAGGATCAAAAGCCTTCTGTGTGAAGCAGCCCCCCTCAGCCCCCCAATACTTACCTGAGGTCCATCTATATCCAGTTATGATGCACAAGAGACTCGGCTGTCCAGGACTTCCATCCATCCTCATTGGCTTCCGCTGCTGTCAATCAATGTCAGTCCGGAAGGGGCTGTGCCATGGCTCCATGACTGAATGGACACAGGGAGCTTTGGCTAGGCTCGGGTGCAAGCTCGGGTCCAAGCCGCTTGCTGTTGGGGCGGGAGAGAGGGGCCAGGAGCACTGAAGAGCGATCCGAGAAGAGGAGGATCTGGACTGCTCTGTGTAAAACCACTGTATAGAGCAGGTAAGTATAACATGTTTGTTACTTTTAACGAAAAAAAAAATGTGACTTTAGTATCACTTTAAGGTTTTATCAAACACACAAAGACAGGCACATGGGCAACATGTGCATGTCCCTTTAAATGGAAGAGGGATAGGGGCTGGGGTACCATGCAAAGGTTTAGCTTCTAAGTGCACCTCTGCATGGTACCCATTTATGGCCCATAATATTTGTTTATGGCAATTTGTATACATTGAAGATGCATTATTTTTTGTCAGGTTGTTCTATTAAGTTGATATGAGTAAACAAAAGGGATGTCTCAGTAACCAGTTATTCAAATGTTCAGAATGGATTTACTGCATGTAGCGTGGTATGTAATTTTAATTTTGTATAAATAAACAAATCTTTTATTGGATTCATGCTCCAGTTTTATATATTTTGTGGATGGTATTTGAAAAATTGGACCTGTAGAAGTCCAGAGGACAGATCTTACTTATGATGTCTAGTTTCTGTTATCTCCATGGGCCCCCTTCATCTTCTTCTGTAAAGCTCTCTCATTTTTCTTTTTTTTTAATAGCACTTTTTGAGGTCCAGTTTATGCAACTTTGCATGAATGTGAGTTTTCAGTTTATGGTGACATATTTAATGTATTTTAGCATTTTAGAAACTTATATTGGCTAAAAGTAAAAAGTAATGTTCAGTTAAATAGTATTTATTTATTTATTTTAAAGGATGTGGATACAAAACTCATTTTCTTAAACCATTTCATATTCATAGGCAGATTTAAACAAATAATAAGTTTAAGGTCTCCAACTACCCTAAAATGCCATTCCTGCTTGTTAGAAGAATTTAGAATCCCAAGGTTTTTAAAAGTGCTTTCAGCCTAGCAGTTTGGCACCAAGCCACCAAACCCTTGCAAAGATGTTTACTGCGCAACAAAAAGAAGATCAATTCTTTCCTAGAAATTATTGATTTGATAGTAGGAACTAAGTCGGCATAGCAAATTACTTTATGATCAACAACCAAGCATTATACTTTGTTTATTATACTTTCTATTCCTACTTTCATCAGAGCAAGAGAACATGTTATGATTGCTGTCCACTTACTACACTTGATTGTAGCATGACTTGTTTACTTGTTTCTTTCCTTTTTTCACAAATATTTTTTTTTTCTACCAATTAATTATTTAATTGTTTATATCTCAGAATGCACATTTGCTCACCAATTATGAAGATACTATAACTATAACCTGACTACATATGTGAGTTTTACTGCTGTCATCAGGAAACCTGCCCTGACCAATAATGTACAGTAGTCACTGTAGCAGGTGCATGTAGACAGGAAGTGATTACAAGGAAGTTGGAGGAAAATAGCAGTGAGATCCTGCAAATTCACAGATATTGATGCGTGGTAAATACTGTATAAGTAAAGTTAAAGCTATGTTTATTAACAAAGTTTGAAAAATGTGTGGTGTGTTCATTTATGTTTAACACAAATGATAGACTGGTTAAGGGTCCTTGGGATACTATAACAAACCAATTTACCCAGGAAAAGGGGACCACTTTTATGCCCCCTAAAGGGGAGAGAGAGGTGGTCTATAATCCCCATTTTGCATTGATAGCATCGGGTTGGGCATTGGGGTTTAAAAAAAAACAACCGATTGTCAGCATTGCACACCTGTGATTTGGAATAGAGAGGCCAATTTGATGTGGAAACCTCAAAAGGCACCTCCAAATGCTGTAGGGCATGTGTGCTGGTATCAGCATAATAGGCAGGACTTGTACAGTTTCTTCCTCATAGCTATGAGGATACCAGCCCAAATGCCTGGTTTGTGGTTTGGATGAAGAGCTTTTTTATGTGTTCAAATAAAAAATAAAAAGTG
Source organism: Lithobates sylvaticus (assembly GCA_028564925.1). Classification (NCBI taxonomy): domain Eukaryota; kingdom Metazoa; phylum Chordata; class Amphibia; order Anura; family Ranidae; genus Lithobates; species Lithobates sylvaticus. Next base: position 365,872,355 of record CM053030.1, read on the forward strand.
AACTATGGAAGTGCTGAACATGTACTGTATGGAAGACACAAAATCAACACATTTCATTAACAGCTATAGCTTTTCAAGTGGAAAATGTAATAATTCAAAAGCGCAGCCAGATGAGTTCTAGTTAAAAAAAGATAAGGATATATTTACTTTGACTTCATCTTGTACAATGACTCCTTTAGGTAAAAGACACATCCATGATGTCGTGTTACAAACAGTTATATTTGCAAACTTTTTTTTTTTTCACACATAAATTCAAACTTCAAGGGAGGAGGATGTATGAAAAATGACAGCCTTCTTATTTTTTCTCAACTTTTTTTCACTTTCAACCTTTTTAGTAGCTCTAGATTACAGACTCTGCATATTTAAAACAAGATTAGGCTTGACGGGCCCGCTGTTACTTCTTCACTTTTCAAGAAATATCTGAGTTATAGTCTTGGCTCCTTAACTTTTTAGAAAAAAAAAAAGAAATCTACAAAGCTGGAACCTTTTGAAGCTACAAATAAGCTAATTTTAACTGGCACCAAACAGGTAAGAAAAATAACTATAAGAAAAAAAAAACGTATTGAGGAGTTATGAGTGAAAAACTGCATCTTATGCCGCGTACACACGATCGGACAGAGTCCGCTGGACAATTCGCCCGTGGTGTGGGCTCCGGCAGACTTTTTCTTCCCAAAGTCAGACTTAGAAAGAAGTCTTGACTCAAAATTGTCCGCTGGACTCGGCAGTCCGGCGGACAATCCGCTCGTCTGTGTGCTAGTCCGCTGGACTTTTCTAATGAACGTACTTGCCCACACACGGAGTAAAGTCCATTAATTTTGAATGCCATCGGCGAGATTGACACCTTGCTAGCCCCGTTGCCTGGTATGGATTTAAAGGGGAACCCCTATGCCGAAAAAACGGCGTGGGGGTCCCCCCAAAGTCCATACCAGACCCTTTTTTGAGCACGCAGCCTGGCCGGTCAGGATAGGGGGTGGGGACGAGTGAGCGCCCCCCTCCTGAACCGTACCAGGCCACGTGCCCTCAACATGGGGGGTGCTTTGGGAAAGGGGGGCCCTGCGGCCCCCCCACCCCAAAGCACCTTGTTCTTCTTCCGACTCTGGGGGTCTTCTCGCCGGGCTCCTCTGCTATCTTCTGCTCTTTTACTAGCAGAGGAGCCCGGCTTTCTCCTTCATCGTCCGGGGGTCTTCTTCCGACTTCGGGGGTCTTCTTCTGACTTCTTTTTTCTGCAGTTTTTCTGCCGGGCTCCTCCACTTTCTTCTTCCAGCTCTTTTACTAGCGTTGGCCCGGTCTTCTTGTTCGTCGCTTCCGCCGCCGCCTTTTTCTTCCTTCTTCTCTTCTTCCAATGTTGACACGGCGCTCTCTGCCTGTAATACAAGGGACGCGTTGCGCGGCGACTTATATAGGCATAAGGGGCGGGGTCACCGGGGGATGCTGGGACTGTGACATCATAAGGGGTGGGGTCACCATGTGACATCATCCGGTGACCCCGCCCCTTATGCCTATATAAGTCACCGTGCAACGCTTTTTACAAGGTGATCGTTTACATTCACTTTAAGGCCACTTTCACACTGAAGCGGCGGCTGCATCAGCGGTAAAGCGACGCTAGTTTTAGCAGCGCTATTCGGCCACTAGTGGGGTGCTTTTAACCACCGTTGGCGAACAAAAAAGGGTTAAAAGCGCCGCTGCCGAATCACTTTGCAGGCGCTTCGGCAGCACTGGCCATTGATTTCAATGGCAGAGGGCTTTTGGGAGCGCTGTATTCACAGCTCCTAAACTGCCCGAAGATGCTGCTTGCAGGACTTTTTTTCCTGTCCTGCAAGTGCACCACCCCAGTGTGAAAGCACTCAGGCTTTCACACTGGGACTGCAGAAGATGCCTCGGTGGGAAAGTGGCCTTAGTGTAATGAAGGATGAAAAAATAAAACAAAGTTTTTGATAATAAATAACAGTTGATTATACACAATGTTTTAAAGCGTTACTAAACCTAGTAATATGAAAATAGTTCATCCACCCCCACCACAGTGCCCACAGCTTGAAAATCTTTTTACATAAAAATACTGCCACTATATACCTTTTGGAATGATCTGTATACCACGGTTATATGATAAGCTGCAAAGTTTCTCCAGTGCTGAGAGTTCAGGAAGGAGGAGATTTTCACTTCAGCCTGTATACACTCCCACATGTGTGATGTCAAAATCATGTGACCTGGCTAGCTCTGAGAATAAATATATGTTCTCTCCAGCATAAAATACACAACTGAGCATGTGCAGGTCAGCTACTCTGCCTGTGTTAGCTGGCCTTCCCAAGATAGACTGTGCAGGAGGGGGAGGATCTGTGCATACAGGATAAAACAGCCTTTTTACACAATGCAGAGGATTAACCCATTAAGTTCCACAGTGAGTGTAACAAGCATGCTATGCTGTATCTACAGTCAGATTTTACTGTTGTGGGTTTAGTAACACTTTAACCACTTCCCGACCGCCCCATGTATATATACGTCGGCAGAATGGCACGTACAGGCAAAATCACGTACCTGTACGTGACATTCTTCCGGCGGTTGGGGTGTCCGATCGGAACCCCCTCTGCCGGCGGGGATGGTCGGGATGGCTCCAGAAGCGATGCGGCACGAGGGGACGGCCAGTGGTTTCTGACCACCCCCTCACGATCGCTCTGGCCAATGAGATGCTTCCCCTTCCTGTGTAATTGTAAACACAGGCAAGGGGAAGTGATGTCACGCTCCTCGTGTCGGTCTTTCTGACCGGGACGCCGAGCGGAGAAGACATCAGGTTAGTGCACCAACACTACACTGACACCAGGCACACATAGGCACATATTTCACCCCTGATCACCCCCCAGATCACCCCCTGCCCCCCCCCAGTCACAGTGTCACTGATTGCAGTGATCATTTATTTTACTGATCACTGCATTTAGTGTCAGTGTGACTGCAATAACTGTCAGGGCAGTTAGTTTTAGGCCCCTTTAGGTCTAAGGTAGCCCCCTACCCCCCCCCCCCCCCCCCCCAATAAAGGTTTAACCCCTTGATTGCCCCCTAGGTAACCCTTTTACCCCCTTTTGCCAGTGTCACTAAGCAATCGTTTTTCTGATCGCTGCATTAGTGTCACTGGTGCCGCTAGGTAGCCAGTTTTTTTTTTAGGTAACCGCCAGGTTTATATAGGATTATAAATAGGTTTATAGGTCAGGTACCCCCATATTACAACCTAAATAAAGGTTTTAACCCCTTGATTGCCCCTAGAGTTAACTCTTTCACCAGTGATCACAGTATAAGTGTCACTGGTGACGCTGGTTAGCCAGTTAGTTATTTAGTTATTTAGGTTCCCCGTCAGGTTTTTATATATCGTCAGGTACCCCCATATATTACCTAATAAAGGTTTTAACCCCCTGATTGCCCCTAGTTAACCCTTTCACCGGTGATCACCGTATAACTGTTACGGGTGACGCTGGTTAGTTAGCTTGTTTTTTTATACTGTCAGGGCACCCGCCATTTATTACCCAACTATCGGTTTAACCCCCTGATCGCCCGGCGGGTGATATCAATTAGGTTTTAGGGTCAAATAAGGTCTGCGTCGCCCCAGGTTAGTGCCAGTACCGCAAACACCCACGCGCAAAGCATACACCTCCCTTAGTGGTATAGTATCTGAACAGATCAATATCTGATCTGATCAGATCTATACTAGCGTCCCAGCAGTTTAGGGTTCCAAAAAACATTGTTAGCGGGATCAGCCCAGATACCTGCTAGCACCTGCGTTTTCCCCCTCCGCCCAGCCCAGCCCACCCAAGTGCAGTATCGATCGATCACTGTCACTTACAAAACACTAAGCACACATAACTGCAGCGTTTGCAGAGTCAGGCCTGATCCCTGCGATCGCTAACAGTTTTTTTGGTAGCGTTTTGATTCAGTCGCCAGCAGCCTAGGAGCTTTTTTTCCTGTGAATCTCACTAGTGTACTACTAAATTTAGAGCCCAAAATGGCAAATCGCAAGTACACTAGTGAACAGGCCTACTTGTTTCTGAATATGTCAGATAGTGAAGAGGAGGTCACTCATCTGTCAGAATCAGGCTCAGAATACGATCCAGTAGACGACAGCGGCTCCATGACAGATAGCTCTGACGACGAAGGTGAGGTCCCTGCTAAGGTCAGGCGTACCCGATCCCGATCTTCTGCTGTTGTTGAGGTGCAAGAACCGCAGGTCTCTCGTATGGAGCAGAGAAGTACTAGCGCCGCTATTCCTTCTGGTGAACTGGCAAGCACCAGCGGCCTAGTACACCCTGGACGTAGTCAAACCAGCACTGCAGTAACACTTGGTGACGTGGCGAGTCCCATAAGTGCAGTTCAAGCTGGCGAGGTGGCAAGCACAAGTAGTGTCCCGCTGCCACCAAGAAGAAGACAAAGGCAGGCCCGTCGATCACATAGTGTCCTTCCTGCAGAATTTGCCAATCCTGATTGGGTGCCCACCACTTCTGCAGGACCCGTACTTCCCCCATTCACTGGCCAACCCGGTATTCAGGTGGAAACAGCTGATTTTAAGCCATCCGATTTTTATTCGCTGTTTTTCACGGAAGATCTCTATAGATCTATTGTGGACCAAAGTAATATATACGCTGGTCAATACATCGCCGCTAATCCCCAGTTGCCTTCCCTTGCCAGAGATTGGAAACCAATTACGGTTTCCGAATTTAAGACCTTTCTGGGCCTTTCCCTCAACATGGGCATACACAAATTCCCGACTCTGAGGTCTTATTGGTCCACCTCACCGCACCACCAAATGCCCGTGTTCTCTTGCTCCATGTCCAGGGCACGATACGAGATGATTTTGCGGTTCATGCACTTCAGTGACAATGAACTTTGTCATCCTCGTGGAGACCCTGAATTTGATCGGCTCTACAAAATTCGGCCCCACATAAACCACTTCAACCAATCTTTTGCAGCCTTGTTTACGCCCAATCAAGTTGTCTGCGTTGACGAGTCCCTGATTAAGTTTTCTGGCCGCTTGTCTTTCAAACAGTTCCTTCCCAGCAAGCGTGCCAGATACGGGGTCAAGCTCTACAAGCTCTGTGACAGGGCAACAGGCTATACGTGGAGCTTTTCGGTTTATGAGGGAAAAGATAGTTATGTAGAGCCGGAGAACTGTCCATATTACATAGGGAGCGCTGGCAAGATAGTGTGGAACTTGGTGTCACCCTTATTCGGAAAGGGGTACCACTTGTACGTGGACAATTATTACACGAGCGTGCCACTGTTTAGTCACTTGTTTGATCAGCAGATTGGAGCATGTGGCACCGTGCGACCTAATCGCCGGGGCTTTCCCCAGCGGCTTGTAGATTCCCGTCTTAGGCTGGGGGAGAGAGCCTGCTTGAAGTGTAATAACTTGCTCGCTATGAAGTGGAGGGATAATAAGAATGTTTTCGTTCTTACCTCCCTTCATGCAGACACGACAGTCCAAATTCGTACGGCGGCTGGTGTTGTGACGAAACCCCTCTGTGTCCACGAATACAACCTTAATATGGGAGGGGTGGACCTCAACGACCAGTTGTTGGCGCCGTACCTAGTTGCCCGTAAGGCTAGACGCTGGTACAAAAAAGTGTCTATTTATTTGTTCCAATTGGCTTTGCTGAATGCTCATGTGCTATACGGAGCTTCAGGCGGGACGTTACCCTTCCTTGAATTCCAGGGAGCGGTTGTCATGGAACTCCTGTATCCAGGCGATTCCACACCTCAACATCCCCTACCAAATGCAGTAAGCCGGCTGCATGAGAGGCATTTTCCTTATGCCCTCCAGAGTACCCCTACCCAACGAGCCCCCCAAAAAAGATGTCGTGTCTGTAGCAAGCGCGGATGTAGGCGTGACACCCGTTATTATTGTCCACGCTGTCCTGACAATCCTGGTCTCTGCATTGGTGAATGCTTTGAACGCTACCACTCACTAGTGAAGTATTAGCGTAGGGTACAGCATTTCACAGGCTAGGATACACTTTCACAGGGTCTCAAGAATGCCATCGCATTTTGAGACCCGACCGTTGCAGTTAAAATTATAGTTATAGTTTTAAAAAAAAAGTGTAAAAAATAAAAATAAAAAAAAAGTACAAACCCCCCCCCCCCCAAAAAAATATAAAATAAAAAACCAAAAATAGTTGTCGTTTTATTGTTTCTCTCTCTCTCTCTCTCTCTCTCTCTCTGTTTTATTTTTTACTATGTTTTTTTTTTGGTATTTGCTTTTTTTTTTTTGGTATTTGCTTTGCAGGTATGGTATGGTAAGGTCTTACTGTTATACTGTAATGTTACTTTGTTTTAATGTTAACCATTATTTGCTTAGCAGGTACGCCATTCAGTTGCAGCGTGGATTTATTTATCTTGACAGCAACAGCGTTTGCTCCCACGATACATAAAGCCGCGACTCCAATGCTGTAGGAGGTGATTTCACCACCACAGTTAAAAAAAAAGAGCATATATGCCGAAGCATGGGGGCAGCAGAGGGCGGAGGAGCGATTTTGCTCCTAATGCCACGTACATACGGTCGAAAAAAGTCCGAACATGTGTACGTGGCATAACTTTTTTTGCAGGAGGATGCCCCCATGCTTCGGCATATATAAATGGTGCATGTATGCCCATCATTAGAAGTGGGTGGATGAAGGGAGGTATTCTAATGGTGGGCATACCCACCGCGCCATTGGGAAATTGGGAAAGCATTTTATCACACCGATCCTGGTGTGGTCAGATGCTTTGAGGGCAGAGGAAAGATCTAGGGTCTAATAGACCCCAATTTTTTCAAAAAAAGAGTACCTGTCACTGCGATAACAATAAAAATGACAACTAAGAAAAAAAAAAATGGAAGGAACAGTTTAAAAATAAAATAAAAAAGCTAAATAAAAAGAAAAACTAAAAAAAAAAAAAAAAAAAAAGCACCCCTGCCCCCCCTTCTCTTGCGCAAAGGCGAGCACAAGCGTTGGTCTGGCGTCATATGTAAACAGCAATTGCACCATGCATGTGAGGTATCACCGCGAAGGTCAGATCGAGGGCAGTAATTTTAGCAGTAGACCTCCGTGAATCTAATGTGGTAACCTGTAAAGGCTTTTAAATGCTTTTAAAAATGTATGTAGTTTGTCGCCACTGCGTGTTTGTGCGCAATTTTAAAGCATGTAGTGTTTGGTATCCATGTACTCGGCCTAAGATCATATTTTTTATTTCATCAAAAATTTGAGCAATATAGTGTTTTTAAGTGCATTAAAATAAAAAAGTGTATTTTTTTCCACAAAAAATGCGTTTGAAAAATCACTGCGCAAATACCGTGTGGAAAAAAAAAATGCAATACCCACCATTTTAATCTGTAGGGCTTTGCTTTAACAATATATATAGTGTTTGGGGGTTCAACGTAATTTTTTGCAAAAAAAAATATGTTTTTTCATGTAAACAAAAAGTGTCAGAAAGGGCTTTATCTTCAAGTGGTTAGAAGAGTGGGTGACGTGTGACATAGGCTTCTAAATGTTGTGCATAAAATGCCAGGACAGTTCAAACCCCCCCCCCCCCTCCCCAATGACCCCATTTTGGAAAGTAGACACCCCAAGCTATTTGCTGAGAGCAATGTTGAGTCCATTAAATATTTTTTTTTTTTGGTCCCAAGAGATTGAATAATGAAAAAAAAAAAAAATAATAATTTTTTTTAAAAAAAGTTGTCACTAAATGATATATTGCTCAAACATGCCATGGGCATATGTGGAAATACACCCCAAAATACATTCTGTTGCTTTTCCTGAGTACGGGGATACCACATGTGTGGGACTTTTTGGGAGCCTAGCCGCCCACGGGACCCCAAAATCCAAGCACCGCCTTCAGGCTTTCTAAGGGTGTAATTTTTTTATTTCACTCCTCACTGCCAATCACAGTTTCGGAGGCCATGGAATGCCCAGATGGCACAAACCACCCCCAAATGACCCCATTTTGGAAAGTAGACACCCCAAGCTATTTGCTGAGAGGTATGGTGAGTATTTTGCAGATCTCGCTTTTTGTCACAATGTTTTGAAAATTGAAAAAAGAAAAAAAATATTTTTTTTTTCTTTACTTTCTTCATTTTCAAAAACACATGAGAGCTGTAAAATACTCACCATGCCTCTCAACAAATAGCTTGGGGTGTCTACTTTCCAAAATGGGGTCATTTGGGGGGGTTTTGTGCTATTTTGGCATTTTATGGCCTTCAAAACTGTGATAGGTAGTGATAGGTAGTGAGGAGTGAAATCAAAAATTTATGCCCTTAGAAATCCTGAAGGCGGTGCTTGGTTTTCGGGGTCCCGTATGCGGATAGGCTCCCAAAAAGTCCCACACATGTGGTATCCCCGTACTCAGGAGAAGCAGCAGAATGTATTTTGGGGTGTAATTCCACATATGCCCATGGCATGTGTGGGCAATATATCATTTAGTGACAACTTTGGGCAAAAAAAAAAAAAAGTTTGTAATCTTCCCGCAACTTGTGGCAAAATATAAAATATTCCATGTACTCAACATGCCTCTCAGCAAATAGCTTGGGGTGTCTACTTTCCAAAATGGGGTCATTTGGGGGGGTTTTGTGCTATTTTGGCATTGTATGGCCTTCAAAACTATGATATGTAGTGAGGAGTGAAATCAAAAATTTGCACCCTTAGAAACCCTGAAGGTGTTGATTGGGTTTCGGGGCCCCGTGCGCGGTTAGGCTCCCAAAAAGTCCCACACATGTGGTATCCCCATACTCGGGAGAAGCAGCAAAATGTATTTTGGGGTACATCTCCACATATAACCATGGCATGTGTGAGCAATAAATCATTTAGTGACAACTTTTTGAATACATTTTTTTTTTTTTTTTGTCTTTATTCAATCCCTTAGGACTAAAAAAAAAAATATTCAATGGGCTCAACATGCCTCTCAGCAAATAGCTTGGGGTGTCTACTTTCCAAAATGGGGTCATTTGGGGGGGTTTTGTACTTCCCTGCCATTTTAGCACCTCAAGAAATGAGATAGGCAGTCATAAATTAAAAGCGGTGTAAATTCCAGAAAATGTACTCTAGTTTGTAGACGCTATAACTTTTGCGCAAACCAATAAATATACGCTTATTGGCATTTTTTTTTACTAAAGACATGTGGCTGAATACATTTTGGCCCAAATGTTTGACTAAAATTGAGTTTATTGGATTTTTCTTATAACAAAAAGTAGAAAATATCTTTTTTTTTTCAAAAATTTGCGGTCTTTTTCCGTTTATAGCGCAAAAAATAAAAATCACAGAGGCAATCAAATACCATCAAAAGAAAGCTCTATTTGTGGGAAGAAAAGGACGCAAATTTCGTTTGGTTACAACATTGCATGACCGCGCAATTACCAGTTAAAGCAGTGCAGTGCGAAATTGAAAAAAGACCTCTGGTCCTTTGGCTGCCAAATGGTCCGGGGCTGAAGTGGTTAACAAACTATACATAGTTCATTTAGGGTTTACCTTTACTTTAATGTGTATACACAGCTCAAAATTATTTTTATAAAATTATAATAATTATTATTATTTACTGCAATGTGTGCCAATGCATTGGTGCAATGCAGTGCTATTTTTTTCTGAATGACACACAAAAGCACTATAAACGATAAACAAGTGTTGCAGTGCAGAGCAGCGCATGGAAATGCACCAACATGAACTGAGGTGCGCTGATAAAAAATGGTTTAATGTGGCCCAGCTATACCAAAGCAAAAAAGAAAGTGCATCCATAAAGAAACACAGAGACTAGGGGATAAAAAAAAAAATCCAGATTTGGTTGGGAAATGTTTATTATGAACCACTCAAGCTGTTTTCAATATAAGTTGCAGTCAACCCTGATGCCATATTAAACTGTAAGTGTGGTCCATTATGTAAAAAAACAGTCATATCCCCATGGCTATTTGGATAAAATGATAATGACAGGATTGAACAAGGCCATGCTTCGAAATACATCTACTGGAGATGTTTCAATCCACCCTGTACTCCTCTGTATCTTCACAGTGACATGGCTTAGTGTGACACAACTTCCGATCATGCTGTTTCTAGGTTTTTGGTCCTGGCTGCCATACCTGTGTTTACATTAGTTTCACTCTGTTATCTGGAGCCCTACACACGGTCGGACAATCCGCGGACCAGGTCGGTCGGATTTTGTCCGTCGTACTTTGTCCGATGTTGGTGTTGCGTACACACGGTCGGACTACGTTGTCGGAATATCCGGTCTGCAAGAACGTCGTGACGTAAGTCGTCGTCCACGAGATTAGAAAAGGGAAGTTCAGCACCACGTCAGGCACCCGTTGGGCTCCTTCTGCTGATCCCGTGTTTATCGAGAGTTAGTGGAAGTTGGTGACTTAAGATTCGCGCTTCTCAGTTTTCTGACTCAGATCGTTACTGCTCTTCAGTTTGTGCTTGTCGTGCGTATCTGTTTATTAGTGCGTGTAGTCAGTTCGCATTTGTTGGTCATTGCGGCCTATATCTTGATATAGGACGCTTTGATTTGCACTGCTTATTGTCTGCTCGTTGCTGGTATTCATTTCGTTCTTTCAGGCCTTGCTGTTTATCGGTGCTTTCTGTTTTGTCCGTTCTGACCAGCCGACCTTTTGTGACCTTGTGAGCGATGTTTCCCGTGCGTACTCGTCACCGAGTTCGTGCTGTACGCGGAATTGGTGTCAGGCTTTTAGCTTTGACCCAAGACCCGTCCATGAACAGAGTGACGAGGAGTATGTGGACCAAGAATTGGTTGCTTCAGCGTGACCAAATCTCGCACATGCCTTTGCTTCGTGAGATCCGGGAGAATAATCCTGATGATTTCAGGAACTTTCTCCGGATGACGGACCCCGATTTTCACCGTCTTTTGGCTTTGCTGACCCCCTTTATCAGCCGGCAGGATACCTGCATGAGACAAGCCATTACTCTGGAGCAGAGGCTTGTTGCCACGTTGAGGTACTTGGCGACAGGGAGAAGTCTTCAGGATTTGAAGTTCTCTTCAGGTATCTCTCCCCAGGCCCTGGGAATCATTATTCCAGAGACCTGTTCTGCCATCATCCAGGTCCTGCAGGAGGACTATATTAAGGTAACATTTATACTTTACTATTCCCTTCTATGTATGCTCTGTTTGCTAATGTCTTCTATTTTTGACCTCCTTCCCTAATTACCATGATTGCAATATGTTCTAATATGCTGTGCCCCTTTTCTCCTTCATGCATTTTTCCCTTCACTTACCTTACCAGCATGCTCTTCTGCCCCAATAGACACCTATGGCCTAGTCACTTAAGCAATGTATTTTGTCTGCTGCATAGTATTGTTTGCCCCCAAACACCCCCTAAAATATGCACAAATGTTTGCTGTGTGTTTTACTTCATGTTTCGCCCCTTTATAATTTTTTTTTTTTTTGGGGGGGGGGGGGGGCAAACTCATTAGGAACCCCCTCCCCCAACTGCTCTGTCAGATGGTACCAATCCTTTATCTGCTGGCTTTTCCAAGGTCCATACACACTATATACCTACCTCTTTATAGTGGGCATCTTTAGGGATGAATTCAGCAAAGCATGTAGTGCAAGGGGCTGCCTCCATACATTCCATTTCCTAATTTTTTGTCTTCTTTCCCTCCTATTAGCTTGCTTGGTAAGTTCAGAATGTCACAATGTGCCTGCCTTTTTTTGGGGTGGGGGGGGGGGGGGGGTTGAAATGTTATTTTATCTTTCCTGGGGGCTGCCAATAGTGTTAAGTACAGAGGGTCTGGCCAAACTAGCACACATTATTGAGCCATTTGCCAATCAATGAAGTGCAGAGGGTTACCTGTGCCCCCCCCCCCCCCCCCCCCAAAACCCTAGTTATTGCCAATGGCCCATCAGAAGTGGGGGGATTGATGGGGGGTGAGTCATCTGTGAAGGGGAGCCTCTACTTTTCTGTGCAAATACTTTCCAGCCTCCAATTTTATACAATGCTCTTGTTCCAAGATGTTGATTGTCTAATCTGCTTGCAATGTTTAAGTGCAAAGTGACTAATTTATTTTTCTTGTTTCACTCCACAGTTCCCTTCCACGCCACAGGAATGGCAGACTGTGGCCTCCCACTTTGCCAGCCGTTGGGACTTTCCTAACTGCGGAGGGGCAATTGATGGGAAACACGTCCGCATCGTCCCACCGCCCAACTCGGGGTCCTACTATTATAATTATAAAGGGTTTAATAGTGTAGTGATGTTGGCGGTGGTGTCGGCAACATACGAGTTTATGTATGTGGACGTGGGGATGAACGGCCGGATCTCGGATGGTGGTGCCATTACGCACACGGAGTTCTACTGGCGTCTCCAAAGTGGCAGTCTGTGCTTACCACCTCCAGAGGAGAATGCCGAAGGACCCCCCTTCGTCTTTGTCGCAGATGAAGCGTTTGCGTTGACTCCCCATGTGATGAGGCCGTTCCCGATGAGGACCCTCACCCCGGACCAGAGGGTCTTCAACTACAGGCTGTCCAGAGCCAGAAGAGTGGTGGAGAACACTTTTGGCATCCTGGCCAGCCACTTCCGCCTGTTCCTGACGGCATTTCACTTGGCGGAATACAAACTGAACCACATAGTTCTTGCCTGTTGCATATTGCACAACTTCCTCAAAAGACATAACAGGAACTATGTGGTGCCCGTTGGCCCAGATGTGGAGGGCCCTCCAAATGCGGACCTCACAGCCCTTCAAGTGGCACGTCCAGGCTTGCCCCCTCTAAATGCCCGCGTGGTCCGCGAGCAATATATGGAGTACTTTGTGGGTAGGGGGGCCATTGCTCTGCCTGACGATGTGTGAGAGGCATTTTTTAATAAATCTGATATTTTAACCAACCTCTGATTTCTTGTCATTTCAGTCTTCTTTTTAGCTTATTTTACTTTGACATTTTTTCCCTTTGCCTTCGACAGTGGGAATGCACTTTCTGGGCAAAAGGAGGTAACAGTCTCTTCTTCCCAAAAAGATTATTCTCATGTTGTGTGTTTGCTACCTAATCTTTGGTCTAGAGAAGGTTTGTCCTGCATAACTGACAGCCAAAATACTCCTTTTCATCACCAGGTCTGACATGTGTGTATTCTGAAAAATGCTGTGCTCCGTGTTTTCGTACAAAGCACTGTGGGTGTCATTTACATAAGTCAAATCCGCTATGCTCTACAAGTGCATTGAAAAAGTTCCCTGGGAAAGGAAATTGCAGTGCAAAGTGGATTTGCCTTTAGTAAATAACACCCATTGCCCCCCATATCCTTTACATTTTACATACATAATGCATTGTGTTTTTTAAATAAGGAAGCCACACATTTAGAAAAATAATAAAGTTTACTTGGAAAACATTCACAAGTGCGTTTACAATCTTCACGCCAAAACTGACAACATCTTGGTTATTTACAACATTGTTTACAAACATTCCGCAATTGGTAAAACCAGGCATGGAGCTAACCAGAACCTATGAACTAGGAAAGTTCAACTTTGTAAAGTGAAGACAAGATCAGACATGACTATATGTTCAAAGTGTGTTTGATCTTGCCTTCATCACATGGGGGGGTCACCCCCGAAAAGTGGAAATTTGGAACATGCACACAATTTGGGTGTGAAAATGGTCATTAGATGGTAAAACACATGCCTAGAAGCTTCAAAAGTGCCATTTTCCATCATGGGGATGAATGGACGTTTTTTGGGGGTGCAACCCCTTCACCACAACCACTTTCGTAGTTCGTAAAGTGTTTGCACCCCCAAAAAAACGTTGGCATTCATCCACCATGATAGGAGCTAGCACATGTGGACACAATGTGTGCATGTTCCAAATTTCACACAGTTTTTAAGTTGCAAATGTGTTCAGAAGCTGGCACAAATGTGTGTTAATTACTTGGTGCGTTTTCATATTTTTCCTAAAACATCAATGATGTTCTTCAATTTTTGTTGAACATCATTGATGTTTTGCTTTATGTAATCTAGATCTCTATTGCAGACCATTATCTCTCCGATGAGTACGTGGGCACTCTCTGTGGTAAAGTGCGATTTTTCTTCCACAACATCCACGTCACCTAAAAACCACAAACAAACAAAAATGGGGTGTTGGAAATGAGGCAGCCATACATGGATTAGCTTACCAGTAGCTGTGTTCTCCAACACTCACCTGTTGTGGTGACAATTTCTCCAAGTTCGATGATCTCTCCTTCCTCCTCCTCCTCCTCTGCTTCTGCTCTTTCCCCTTTTTTGGGAGGTGTTGGTTTGGGGGTTTCCTCAGACGGCCCAAGTTTTCGCTCCCCTATGAGAATGTACAAAAGGAAGATTTAGCAACACAATCTATTGAGGGCAGAAATAGGAAATGACAAACATTGGTTGAAAGTGACGGACACTATTTTAGTTTGGCCAGTTACAAATGCCAACTACATGAATGTAGTCACTTTGTAAAGGTGCTAAACTGACTAGCTTTTTGGTCGAAGTTTGTGTGATGGAGACCCCCCTCTAGTATCCACTGGAGCACATGTGTGGAAAAGCCTAATAAAAAGGGGGTTTGGGTGTCCCAGCACTAGTGCTCTAGAGTCCAGATGGGTAAACAGCTACTGGGTGACCTCTCCTTTACATTGAATAAATAGGCTTTACGTTCTTGATGACATTTCTAGTGAGAACAAACTTCCTTTCCCCCAAAAAAACACCAAACATCGTATTATAAGTGGCCGAACGATCGAGGTTGCGTACGATCGAATGGACACACACACACACGACCATGACAGTGGCAGAAAGATCGAGGCTGAGTACGATCGAATGCACAGACGAACCTGAAAGTGGCCATTTTGGAATGTACAACTTTGTAAAAATCAAACCACAATGGAGCAGTATGCAAGCAAGAAATCAAACACAAACACAACTACTTACTTTTTTGAAGAATTCGCTTGATCTTTCTGTACTGATCGGCCTCCCTCAGTTTCAGGTCTGACCAGCGTTTCCTCAGTTGCTCCTTGGATCGTTGTACCCCAAACTGATTGTACAGCCTCCTCACAACTTTAGACATGATCTTGGCCTTGCGGACATTGGGGTTGAGGTAAGGCCCATACTTCCCATCATAGTCGCTCCTCTTTAATATGTCCACCATCTCCAACATTTCTCCAAATGACATATTGGAGGCCTTGAATTTCAGGCTCCGGGATCGGGACGTTTCTGCCTCCGGACTTTCCTCGTCCTCCTCCTCGTTGGTGGGATATTTGGGGCGCACCTGCTGTGTCCACGCCATGTGCTCTCCCCACTGCGCCGTAAAGAGAAGGGGTGGGGAATAGACGAGAAAGATCGTCAGGGGCGGGCGGAGTTTGACGCATGCGCACTGTATATAAAACGTCACACGCCTGTGTCGTAGCCACGATCTGGGAGACGAGGGGAGAGAAAACTCACACGAGACGATCGCTACAAACGAAGGTACAATTTGACGTTGGTACATAACTAGCCTAGACTGATTTGAACTTGAGGCTTCTTTATGGAGAAGATTAGGAGAGTTTAGCCTGACATAATTGAGAGGGTTTTGTGTGGTGTTGTGTCTTGCAGAGATTATGCAGGGATTCAACGACATGAGTTTTCTCCCCCTCTTCATTGCCAAATTCAGGGAATTTCCCGTTTTATGGCAGGGTAAACACCCACATTACACCAACAAACCAAAGAGGCACGCAGCCCTGGAGGAACTTGTGGAATTTGTCAAGCCAAGGTTCCCCACGGCAACTGTTGATGATCTAAGAAAGAAAATTGGCAGCCTGAGGAGTGCGTATATCAGGGAGCGGAAGAAGGTCGTGAAGTCTGAGGAAACTGCAACTTCAGCAGATGAGGTCTATGTGCCCAAGCTCTGGTACAATCAGAGTCTACATTTTCTGAAAGACCAGACTGATGTCACGGAGCCAACCTCGACTCCTCCTTCCACGCTTCCTTGCGCGCAGCCCACCCCTGTTGAGGCTTCCGAGGAGCAACCTGGGCCTTCCAGTATGGAAGAGGTGGAGGAGCCCAGCTTGTTCCAGGTATAGTATTTTTGTTACCATTTATGGGAATAATGAATGATGTTCACTTAATTCAGGATCCCCAATTGCTTAGTTCCTAACGTGTTTGACATATCAACTGACAGTAGTGTTGGAGACATTTGGGGCCAGAATCTAAACTGCTGGGCTGAGAATTGTATGGTTTTCTATTTGTAAACATTTTGCAACAGTCACTAGATGAGAATTGTGTGTGTTTGATGAACAAATAACTGAAACTATGTCCCTTTTTCATACACAGGAAGACCTCAGCCAGGAGGTGGCTGTGGAAGGTGGCAGTCAGGAGGAGGCAGGGGTTAGTGGCAGCCACCAGCTGGGTAGTGGCAGCCAAGAGGGGGCTAGGCCGCGGAGCCTGACTGACACCCAAACCCCTCCCCTTCGCCTTCCGTACAAAAGGGCGAGAAGGGGGGGTTATGCGGCACAGTCAGCGCTCCGCATGATCAGAGAGGCTTCAGACTCCCTACATGCCACACCCGCCGACGAGGAGACCTTTGGCTCGGTGGTTGTCACAAAAATGATGGGTATGGAGGTGAGGCAACGCAACATGTGTGAGGGGCTCATCCTCCATGTCCTAAATAAGGGTAGGGCTGGGGAGATGACCCCAGTCACACATGTTTGCCATAGCTACCATGCTCCGCCTCCTCCTCCTCCTCCTCCTGCCACCCCACCAGCACGACAGCCACAGCGTGCAAGGAAGCGTGGAAGGAAGACCTGAGAGTGACGACCTGGAATCAGTCTGGTCTGAGAGAAGATGGAGCCTCTTGTAGTACCAGAGCCTGGGGACCTAGATGGCATCTGCTGCAGTTCCGGATACTTTGGACTTCACGACCAGATTGCACTCCCCTTAATATACGTACTCCTCAGGCCCCCAATTTTCTACGCTTGAACAATGATGGTTGCCGTGGGGGGCCAAGACTTTGCAAATTCCCCAAGTTTCACCATGGCTGCGTTCCTCTTTGGTTTGTTGGTGTGACCTAAATAAAGGTTTTTTTGATTTGAAATAATCATTGACTATTGTGTTTTACTTTGCTACAATGGCAGTTTTTCTTTGAGTAGGCAGGTACATTTCACTAATCCTAAAGTAGAATTAACAAGGGGCACCAACAACAAACAACCTCCTAGTAAATTTAAGCAAGAAATACAAATGTTAATAATGTGTTTTTGGTAATTTGAGACACACAACCCCCCTCCAAAAAAAAAAAAAAAAAAAAACATTCAAATATTTATTCCCCAAAAAAAAACAAAAAAAAGACAAATCATGGTAAAAAAATAACAAAGATTCTTTTCCGTTCAGAGTCAAAATAAACATGTAGTGTATAAATGCTGCAAAGTAATAAAGAAGTAAGTTTGTGAGAAGTGCGGGTGAATAGGAGCAGCTAAAACATGTCATTCTTGTTGCATTGTAAAGAAAAAGAGAATGCGCTGCATTAAAGACATTTTAACATTGCAGCGTGACGAATGTGCTGTGTCGATTAGGAAAGGTAGTTTTACCTGACCGAGCGCTTCCGTCACAGAATTTCTTCTGAGCATGCGTAGCACTTTGTCCGTCGGACAAGCGTACACACGCTCGGATTTGGTGTGATCGGACCGTGTTGACGGCAAAGATTTCCAGCAGGAGATAAGACTTTGTCCGTCGGTCAAACCGACGAACACTGTCCGATGGTGCATACACACGGTCTGATTTTTCAACAACCTTGTCCGATCGGACAGAATCCATGAAAAAGTCCGACCGTGTGTATGGGGCTTTACAGGTTGGGGACCCGGGTCCTGCCCCAGGGGATATGTATCAATGTAAAAAAAAGTTTTTAAACGGGTGTTTTTTCGGGAGCACTGATTTTAATGATGCTTAAAAAGGGAAATATTCCTTTAAATATCATACCTGGGGGGTGTCTATAGTATGCCTGTAAATTGGTGCTTGTTTCCCATGCTTAGAACAGTCCATGCACAAAATGGAATAAAAGGAATAAAAGTCATTTAAAACTGCTTGCGGCTTTAATGTAATGTTTGGTCCCGGCAATATCCCCAGTCCATTACCAGGCCCTTGTGGTCATGTATGGATATTAAGGGGAACCCCGCACCCAAATTAAAAAAAGGAAAGGCGTGGGGCCCCCAGGCCCAATATACTCTGAACAGCATTATACAGGCGGTGCAAGCAAGACAGGGACTTTGTAGGTTTGTTGTTAAGTAGAATCTGTTTGTAATTTTGAACTGGTACTTTTTTAAAGTGTAGCTCCAGTCAAAAAATCTATTTTTAAGCTTTTTGGAAAACATACGGAAGGGTTATCACCCCTGTAACATTTTTGCTGTCTGTGCATCTCTTCAGAAGATTTCACCTCACTTTCTGTCCCAATGACAAATGTTTTTTGAAAATTCGTTTTTTTTTTTTTTTTGTAAAAATGTAAAAAAAAAAAAAAAAAATTCTGTTACATCAGCATCAGGTGCTTGGTAGCTGGTGGTGATCCAAGACTGATTTATTTTTATGAAGGTCAGTCAATCAACCGAGTCGGTGGACAGGCGCACCCTGTGATTGGTTAAAAAGCCTCCAGCAGCACTGAATGCGTGTTCTGAAAGAACGCTGGATGCAGGACAGGCCAGTAGCTCAATTGCATACTGTGCAAGCTCTGGCCAGTGATCCATCCTCAAGACCCAGTAACCCAGAGGATTTTCGGTGGGAAAGGTGTCCAAGTCTGATCTCGCCCCTATGTATTCTTGCACCATGTAAATCAGACATTGGCGATGGTTGCTGGAACTGATCATACCTTGGGGCTGCTGCGGACAAAGAATTGTCTAAACGCATCGGTCAGACGGCCACCTTCTCCACCGCTCCTTCTGTGATTGACCGAAGCCTCAGCAACACATTGTCCAGGAATTTGTAACCTCCCAGTCTCTGGGAACACATTGCACAGACCTTTCTGCAAGGCCGCCCGAAGATGTGTCATCCTCTGCTCCCTCTGCGACGGCAAGATAAGGTCCACAACCTTATCCTTGTAACGTGGATCAAGGAGGGTTGCCAGCCAGTAATGATCCCTATCCTTTATCTTACGAATACGAGGATCCTTCCGCAGGCTTTGCAGGATCAGGGAGGCCATGCAGCGTAGGTTAGCTGAGGCATTCGGTCCGGAGTCCTATGGGTCACTAATGACGACATGATCCGCAGCCACCTCCTCCCAGCCACGTACAAGTCCACGGGTTTCTTGGGACTGTAAATGATCCCTAAAAGACTGCTGCTGATGCTAAGTGCCAGGCTCCACCTCCATGCTGACACAATCCTCCCTCCTCCTCCTCGTCCTCTTCCTGTGTGATCGGCAGGCCAGCAGGAACACTGTCTGGATAAAGGGGGCCTTGAGAGGTAAGGAAATCCTCCTCTTCCTGCCTCTGTTCTGCCTCAAGTGCCCTGTCCATTATTCCACGCAGCGTGTGCTCCAACAGGTGGACAAGAGGGACAGTGTCACTAATGCATGCACTGTCACTGCTCACCATCCTCGTGGCCTCCTCAAATGGTGACAGGACAGTGCATGCATCCCTGATCATGGCCCACTGGCGTGGGGAAAAAAACAAGCTCCCCTGAACCTGTCCTGGTGCCGTAGTCGCACAGGTACTATTTGATGGCCCTCTTCTGCGTGTGCAGCCGCTGCAGCATGGCCAATGTTGAGTGGGCATGTCACAGATTAGGCGGTTCTTGGGCAGGTTAAATTCCTTTTGTAGGTCAGCCAGCTGAGCACTGGCATTATATGACTGGCAGAAATGCACACAGACTTTCCTGGCCTGCCTCAGGACATCCTGGAACCCTGGGTACTTGCCCAAGAACTGCTGCACCACCAAGTTAAGGACATGAGCCACACAGGGCACATGGGTCAGTTGTCCCTGTTGGAGGGCGGAGAGGAGTTTGGTGTCATTGTCGCAAACCACCATTCCTGGCTTAAGCTGGCATGGCGTCAACCACCTCTCAACCTGCCCCTGCAGAGCTGACAGAATCTGCCTCAGTGTGGCTCATGTCCCCCGAGTACACCAGCGCAAGCACCGCATGGCATCTTTTTGCCTGTGTACTTGCATAGCCCCTTGAATGCCTACAGAGCACCGCTGGTTCCGAGGACAAAGCAGAGGAAGAGGAAGAGGAGGGGGTGGAGGAGAGAGGTGTGTCAGAATCACCAGTAGTAGCATTTTGGAGGCGTGGTGGCGGAACAACCTCCAACACTACTGCACCTTGTCCTGCATCCTTCCCAGCTGCCAGAAGAGTCACCCAATGCGCCGTGAAAGATAGGTAATGTCCCTGTCCATGCCTGCTGGACCATGAGTCAGCGGTAATATGCACCTTACCGCAGACCGCCCTGTCCAGCGAGGTAGAGAGCCAGAATTGCCTTCCGTGAGAAAAAATGGCTTTTGGGAACCTGCCACTGAGGAACCGCACGTTCCACAAACTCACGGAAGGAGGCAGAGTCTACTAACTGAAAAGGCAGCAGTTGAAGTGCTAGCAATTTAGCCAAGCTAGCATTCAACCGCTGGGCATGTGGATGGCTTGGAATGAACTTCTTTCGATGGTGCAGCAGCTGGGGCAGGGAAATTTGCCTGGTACAATCAGACATCGGTGTACCGATAGCAGATTGCCCGCAAGTACTTGGCTGTGACACACCTAATTCTACACCTTCATTCCTCTCTGTGCAGGTTTCAGAGAGGACTGAAGGTATAGTGGGGTTGGAGACCCCAGCTGATGAGGAGCAAGGAGAGGTCCACTTTGTTCTTTGGTGTGGGTCTTTTAGGTACGCATGCCAACGAACTGCATGGCAGGTCAACATATGTCTGGTCAAGCATGTGGTGCCCAAGCGGCTGATGTTTTGGCCTCGCGAGATACGCTTGAGACATATGTTGCAAATAGCAACGGTGCGATCTGATGCACTCGTCTCAAATAAGGCCCACACTGAAGAACTTTTGGAATAACGTGCAGAGGCAGCGCCCTGCACATGTGGAGCTCGGCGGTGTGATGCAGTCGGTGTGCTGCCCTTAAGCTGGCCCCTGGAGGGCATCCTGCCTCGTTGGAGATGTGCCTCCTCCTCTCTCCTATCAGGCACCCACGTGGAGTCAGTGACCTCATCACCCCCTCCCTCCTCATCACTGGAGCAAACCTGGCAGTATGCTGCAGCTGGGGGAACATGACTGCCAGATTTAGAATAAGGGGGTAACCAGTGCGCTCAACCAAAATCTAATGAAGACAAATGAAAAGAAAATGGAAAAGGAAAGCAGCCGACATATAAGTGATCTCACACTTTGAAAAGGTAAAAATGAATACAGGGGTATGTGGCGCTAACCCTTAGGTATATCTAAATAAATAAAGCTCAAGGTATCCGAAAGATAAGTGACCTTTCACATAAATAAATAAATAAAATAATATATATAAAGATAAATTTCCTTAATAACAATACACATGAAATAATAAATGCGAATAAAACATGTGTATAAAGTGACTTAATCAATAAATAAAATCTTCAATAAAAGTGATATCCGTGCTGTGATGACCGTGCTGTAATAAATATAAGTGCTGGGGTATAAAATGATGATGGAAAAAGGTTATAAAATAGTGAACACGAAAACTTCCATAAATCAGACAATGTAAAGTGCACAGTGCAACGTGCAAAAATAAGTGAATAACGAACCAATAGGCTGGTTCTAAAGATGCAAGGGAATTTTGCAAGGAAATTGCAAAAAGAATAAATAACTGGATGTGCATAAATATCCCAAATAGTAAAAAAAAATGACCATACAGATGAAAGAAATGTATCACTGTAGGTATGGTACGATCATGAAATACCAAGAAAATAATTAACGTTGAAAAAAAATGTAAAAGATGAAAATAAAGTCTGGTGCACTACAAGTCCCAGCTTGTAAAAACAGCAGAAAACAAACGGCAAAGTCCACAATCTGAAATAATGATGAGCATAAGGCTCTCAAATGAAGTCAAGGTGAATAAAAATATTCAGGAATCTTAGTGTTGATCACAGTGATGATCCGTGCAGGCTGTGCTCCGTGCTGACTTCGGGGGTGCACCCTAATATTTCCCCCAGCCTCTCACCTCTATTTGCGGCCCCTACAGGCCTAGTGGAGCAGATAGCCTCAAAGGTGGCAAGCCTGGTTGTTTTCCGGGTCCTCTTTCCTATGGGCTCCTATGGGCTCCCATTTCAATCCTTATACTTTATCCAAAAAGGCACTCCAGGGGTAAGGGGGTCACTCACAGGTCAGATTGGCATGTAAGGGTTAAGGGTACAAAGAAGCGCTCCAATGTATAGTAATTAAAACAGGTTTATTCAGACAAAAATAATATCCACTCACATTTAAAATTTCTTGTATCAGCATGGATGGACTTCCGGTCGCGGCCGCAAACCGGAAGTAGAACGATAGGCACCTGACTTCCTTCCTCCCTCACGCGTATCGTCACTAGCACACGTGACTTTGTCAAAGTCACGTGTGCTAGTGACGATCCGCGTGGGAGCCCATAGGAGCCCATAGGAAAGAGGACCTGGAAAACAACCAGGCTTGCCACCTTTGAGGCTATCTGCTCCACTAGGCCTGTAGGGGCCGCAAATAGAGGTGAGAGGCTGGGGGAAATATTAGGGTGCACCCCCAAAGTCAGCACGGAGCACAGCCTGCACGGATCATCACTGTGATCAACACTAAGATTCCTGAATATCTGTATTCACCTTCACTTCATTTGAGAGCCTTATGCTCTTCATTATTTCAGATTGTGGACTTTGCCGTTTGTTTTCTGCTGTTTTTACAAGCTGGGACTTGTAGTGCACCAGACTTTATTTTAATTTTTTACATTTTTTTTCAACGTTAATTATTTTCTTGGTATTTCATGATCGTACCATACCTACAGTGATACATTTCTTTCATCTGTATGGTCATTTTTTTCACTATTTGGGATATTTATGCACATCCAGTTATTTATTCTTTTTGCAATTTCCTTGCAAAATTCCCTTGCACCTTTAGAACCAGCCTATTGGTTCGTTATTCACTTATTTTTGCACGTTGCACTGTGCACTTTACATTGTCTGATTTATGGAAGTTTTCGTGTTCACTATTTTATAACCCTTTTCCATCATCATTTTATCCCAGCACTCATCATTTTATACCCCAGCACTTATATTTATTACAGCACGGTCATCACAGCATGGATATCACTTTTATTGAAGATTTTATTTATTGATTAAGTCACTTTATACACATGTTTTATTCGCATTTATTATTTCATGTGTATTGTTATTAAGGAAATGTATCTGTATATATATTATTTTATTTATTTATTTATGTGAAAGGTCACTTATCTTTCGGATACCTTGAGCTTTATTTATTTAGATATACCTAAGGGTTAGCGCCACATACCCCTGTATTCATGACTGCCAGATTGCTGTCCTTCTTGGACATCCCCTCTCTCTGGGTTCACGTTACTGCCTTCCTCTAGCTGGGCATCATCATCAGAGCCTTAAAAGCGCATCCTCATGGAGCATGTACCCAACACTGTGCTCAAACAGTTCGGGGGACTCCTCAGGAGGACATGGTGGGGCTAGGGAAGGAGTGACTGATGCCATTGAGCTGAGGGAAGAGGCCGCGTTGCCAGTACCCTGAGCATGGGTGAGAGAGGAAGAGGAGGATGAGGACGGCTTGGTCATCCACTCTACCAAGTCTTCGGCATGTTGCGGCTCAACACGTCCAGCTGCCGAAAAAAAGGACAAGCGTGTCCCATGACCACGTGATGATGAGGATGCACCGTGTCCACGACCAGCACAGTTGCCTCTAGACACAGAGCCTGCTTGCCCTCTTTTATTGGCTTGTGACTGTCTGCCTCTCCTTGTTGGCCTTCCAGACATACTAATGGCCTGCAGGGAGATGTAGCTGCACAAAGCTGGGATGTATATACTGATATACTGCAGCTAGCAGAATCAACTGCCTGCCTGTATTATTATTAATATGAGAACACCAGCAATTGGGGTAGCGGTAGTATGTGCACACTGCGCAGAGTACACAGTACACCAACTGTAATTACTGCAGCTGCCTGCGGTATAGGATCAAAAGAACACCAGCAATTGGGGTAGCTTTATGTGCACACCGTGCAGAGTACACAGTACACCAACTGTAATTACTGCAGCTGCCTGCCTGTGATACAGGATCAGAAGAACACCAGCAATTGGGGTAGCTTTATGTGCACACTGTGCAGATGACACAATACACTGACTGTAATTACTGCAGCTGCCTGCCTGTGGTATAGGATCAGAAGAACACCAGCAATTGGGGTAGCTTTAAAGTGGAAGTAAACCCTCCTATTGTTTTCAGCCAAGGAAGCTGCCATCTTGGCCTCTGTTCAATCTTCAACTGCCATGATGCTGCACATGTGATCAGTTATGACACCAGCCATTGGATGGTTTGACAGTTTGGTTGAAAGCATTGTCAAATGTGACAGGTAGCATTTCCGGCACGCCATTTCTTTTTAATTATTTAAAACAAAGTGTTTACTTCCGCTTTAAGTGCACACTGTGCAGAGTACACAGTACACCGACTGTAATTACTGCAGCTGCCTGCCTGTGGTATAGGATCAGAAGAACACCAGCAATTAAGGTAGCTTTATGTGCACGGCTACCAGTTACCGGCCGGGTTTTCGTGGTGTTTCAGACTTCCTGTCTCCTTCCCTTGGCAGTTCCCAGTTAGTGCTCTTGGCAGTTCTCTCTTACCATGCTTCATTTGAATAGATGGGTAAGCCTGGGGTTTGTGGTTATATTTCTGTACCACAGTCATGGTGTCGGTTTAGTAGTGGTCCTTCTCTGCACATTCCTTGGGTCTGCTCTTTCTCCATCCTCTCACTACATAGTTTGTTCTCATGTCCAGGTTACTTGCCAAACCAGGCTCAAATCCAAACCCCTTTTCTGTATATTCTTCTGGTTCGGAGGCAACTTTTGTAGGTCCAGCACAGAGGGTCCCTTCCTTTTCCATCAGGGTCATGGGGCGCTGGAGATCCTCCATTTCAGCAGCTACATACGCAAACCCCCTTTTCTGTAGTCATTCGGGCATTCGCATTTTCTGAACTAATGGTTGTTGCTGGCCTTTCTTTGTAGCTTTCACATCACACCTTCTTCATGTCACTTTTTGACCTCTTTTAGGCATACTGACCAGCCAGGCCAAGGCACACCTCAGGTCTTGTTAGTTAGGGTTATCGTATGGCCGCAGGCTAGTCTGAATTTGTAGGAGGAGTCTTTAAAATCCCTCGACCTCCATCAGAGCTTTCGTCGGCTCGTTTCTGGGTTCCCACCCACCCGTTTACCTGACTGACTCCATGGCAGCCTACGTATGGGTTAATCCCGCCTCTCATATACCTCATAGGACCCCACTCCCATAAATCCCATAAATCTTTGCTCCTAATCAGAGACTGTGTTCCTTTTTTGTCCTCCTCCTTAAGGACTGAAGTAGTAGTTCTTACCTCAAGGAGTCGTTAATCCGGGTCTGGTTCCTGTTGCAGCTGCACACATGATGATGATTTGGTGTCTGGAGTCCATTAGCCCAGCTACTAGCAGGGTGGACATGGGGATGAAGAGCGTTGCCTGAAGAGCTTACTATCTAGCCACTGGCTGGAAAGCGGCAGTATGGCCATTCGTCCTAGCTACTAGCGGGAGGCCTTTTCCCTGAATAATCCCCCAGTGACGTGCCTGTGGACGGGAGCCAGGTCGGGTGGTCGGCGTGCTGGAGCGGTAACGTATGGCAGCCTGTTTTTGTTTGTTGTATGTACCATTTCCGGGTGTATGGCGGCTGGAGCGCATCTGCGTCCCAGACCGCCGCTTTCCTGTACTGCGCAGCCGCATAGTCTCGGTTGGGATCGAGGCTTGGTCGGTGCATGCGCAGTACAGATGAATGGCGGCGTTCTCGCATGGGCGCGAGCGCCGTGGGGGTGACGCTGACGGCGTTGTGACGTCATTCAGGCGGCAGATTTGAATGCCTGTCAGATTTAGACAGGCTTGCTGCTGCATTCAAACAAACGCTGTGACGCTGTTTTCTCTGCTTTACTGAGGTAAGAGGCTTGATGCCTTATCCCCTATTGATTTAACAGATGTCTATGCTATGCATAGGTAAAATGACTTTGGCAAATTGATTTATTTATTTAAAAAAAAAAATAAATAAATAAAATAAATGGATTTTAGTAAATGTTTTTTACTATGGATATTGTTGCAGCCTGTCCGAATTGTGACTATGGATGTTTCGTCGCCCCCTTGTGGCCAGCCTTTACGCCGCAGGTAGGGAGAAATTTGGTTTTCTTTCTGCCTGTGTTGGTTGGTATAGGGTATATTTTTAAGGGAATTTCTTTCTCCTTATTATCTATTTTAGCCCCTCTATTACGGATCTTCGTCCTTCAGCACGCAAAGATAATACACATTCTGGGTCAAGACATGACCGTTCTAGGTCCAGTTCTGGACGCCCTAAGTCCTCCTCCAGACACCACTCTGACAAGTCAAGGTCGGGGTCTCGGCACTATTCCCTCTACCATTCTGGTCGCTCGAAAAAAAGATCCTGTTGAGGATGTAGAGCGAAAGTGCCAGGAGATAAATCGCTATGCGATTTATGTTTCCCGAGCTGCAAAGAAAGGGATGCTAAAGACCGGCAAGTAGGGGCCTTGGTCAGGATGGGTGTTCAGGAATCCTTGAATAAATCAGATTCCGCCCATGCAGCTATACCTCCCTCTGCACCAACTTCAGTGGTTGAGGTGGAAGACCTTGAAGCTCCAGGTCCCTTCCGTGACAATTTCTCTTTCAGCGGATCTTCAGACAGCGAAGCTGAAGTGGAGGATCCCAGTGCAGGATTTGACTTTCCCAGGTCCCTCATCTGGTGAGGGCAGTGAAGGATGCACTGAGGTGGGAGGAGCCAGTGGAAGCACCCTCTAAACAGAGGAAATACGTTAAGCATCTTAAAAAAGAGTGCTCAAATTTCCTTTCCTGGGTGAACTGGGAGAATTTATCTCGATTTTGGAGCAAAGTGGAGAGAAAGAATTCTCTTATCTCTAAAGTGGCCAGAATGTATCCATTTAAAGGTGAGGAGGTTAAGCACCTGGAGTCTGCTCCTCTTATTGATGCCGCCTTGATGAGGCTGGTAAGACATGTCACGCTCCCACTGGAAGACACCATCTCTTTCAAAGGTTGGTCTTGAGAGGGAAATTGATACGGATTTGAAGCGTATATACATTACGGCTGGGACGGCCTGTAAGCCAGCATTGGCCTTGGCAGCATTATCCAAAGCAATGGAGTGTTAGACGGATGATATGGGTGCAACCTTGGGAAGTATGTCCGAAAAAGCCCTCAAGAGCTCTCCAATATGTGAGATGAAAAGGGCACGTGTCATGCGGTCTTCCATTACAGCTAAACAGCTTTATGGCTACTCCCTTGGGTGGCGGATCCGGCCTCTAAACAGGCCTGGTGCAAAATTCCCTTTGAGGGTTCTTCTGTTTTTTTGGAATAAGCTCGATTCAGCCATCACTCGTGCTACCGGCGGGAAGTCTGGATTCTTACCCCAGGACCGCCGTCTGTTTGCCCAGAAGAGAGTCCAGTCCAGGTCAGACCCGGAACGTGCTAGGGATGCACGGCGTTACAGACCGGGCCGGGAATTTAGGAGGAACTGAAGGAGAAACCAGCCTTCTGGTCAGAAGCCTTCAAAATCTACATCTTCTAGGGGCCGTGAAGCGGCAAAGTCTTTTTGATATAGCGCCTGTTCAGGCGGAGCAAGTAGGGGCTCGTTTACTACGCTTCTGCCACGTCTGGGCAGCCTTGATACAAGACTACTGGGTCATAAAGACAGTCTCTCTAGGACATGCCTGGGTGTTCAACAATCCACCCATACATCGTTTTGTTCCCACAAGCCTTCCTTTGTCGGAAGAGAAGAGAGAGGTTCTATTGACCTACATGGACTCCCTTATCACCCAAGGTGCCGCCATTCCAGTCCCGTCCGAGGAAAAGTTTTAGGGATTTACTCCCCCCTCTTTATGATTCTCAAAAAGAGTGGTTCCTGGAGGCCGGTTATCGGCCTGACTTACCTAAACTAACTCCTTTATAAAAAAGGGAAAGTTCAAGATGGAGACATTGCTGACCTTTCGACAGACAGCGTACTTCCATGTACCAATAGTGAAGGACTTTAAAAAATATCTCCGATTTCCGGTGGGTCAAAAACACCTCCAATTCATATGTCTCCCGTTCGGGCTTACGACATCGCCGCAGGTGTTTTCCAAGCTCTTACTGGCGGTGGTCGCCTTGATCGGAGTCCGAGGTATTCGATTACACATTACCTTGACGACCTACTCCTACTGTCTCAGGACAGAAAACAACTACTGTCACACCGGGAGCAAGTCATATTTACCCTGACAGAATTCAGCTGGCTTTTGAATCAAGGAAAAAAGTCATCTGGAGCCAACCCAGTCCCTAGTTTTCCTAGGGGCACAGTTCAACACAGTAAAGAGCACGATCTCTCTTCCTCTAGAGAAGATTCCAGTGGTCCAGGACAGGATTCATCTGGCAATGTCAGCTCCTCTTCTCAGGTCCTCCGAGTGCCTCAGGATAATAGGCACCATGGTGGCAACAGCCCCCATGGTAAAGTGGGCGCAATGGAGAATGCGGCCCTTTCAGAAAGGATTCCTCCAACAATGGAATCCAAGTCTACAGGATCACTGGATCCGGATAACTCCCTCCATGTGGGAGAGTCTCCCTTGGTGGTTGCAACGAAGGAATCTTCTCAACTGCCATTCAATAGCTCCAGTTTCCTGGATAACAGTGACAACAGATGCCAGCAGCAGAGGCTGGGGTGCTCTGTCGGTCGGAGGTAGCCCAGGGCAGGTGGGATCTTCCTGCCCAGGGGGTGGTCTCGGACATATTGGAGATTTGAGCTGCCTTCCAGGCCCATCTGGTTTTTCTCCATCTGATATCGGGAGCCTGAGTCCTCATGAGATTGGACAATACGACGGCGGTGTCGTACATCAAAAGACAGGGGGCACTCGCAGTCTCTCCCTTTTGAAGGAAGTGAATCCAATTATGTCCTGGGCTCAGGCGAACTTGAAGGACCTGACGGCAGTATATCTTCCTGGGGTCCAAAAATGTCCAGGCGGATTTTCTGTCAATAACCTCCTTGAACAACGAGTGGTCTCTCCACTCGGAAGTCTTCAACTGGATCCTGTCATTGGGAATGGTTCCGGAAGTGGACCTGTCTGCATCTTCTTGCAATGCCGAGATGAGGAATTATTATACCAGGTATCGCTGTCCCCAAGCCATGGGGTGGATGCTCTCACGGATCAGTGGAATTTCCACAAGACCTATGCCTCTCCACCAGTTCCGATCAGTCTTCGGTTCCTTTCGAGACTCAGACAGGAGACGGCAGAGATAGTGGTGATCATCCCATACTGGCTCAATAGGCCATGGTTTCCGCTCCTGTTACAGTTGAGTTACCGGGACCCAGTTCCGCTTCCCTCCAAATCAGATCTTCTTCTATAGGGAACATCCCTTCATCCGGGTCCGTCCCATCTCCATCTGATGGTTGAGAGGAAGAGGCTGGAAGCATTAGGTTGTCCAAGTTCAGCAATTGCTACCCTGCTGAACGCTAGATGGCAAGGTACAAATAAAGTTTACCAGAGAATTTGGTCTAAGTTTATGGACTACGTCTCCCCTTCCGGGGGTTCCTGTAGTAATCCAGAAATAAAGGATGTACTAGGATTTCTCCAGACAAGGTTGGATCTCCCTTTGTCTGTAAACTCCCTGCGAGTTCAAGTTTCAGCAATATCTGCTTTTGCAGGTATTTCCTGGGCAAGGAATCCCCTTACCAGACAATTTTTCAGAGGAGTATCAAGGCTTAGGCCCCAGAGAAAACCAAGGTTCTCTAAATGGGATCTTTCTTGGGTGCTAGATTTTTTTTCTCAGAAGATTCTTTCCAATGGATGGATGAACTATCCATGAAGGACATTTCCCTTAAAACAGCCTTTCTAGTGGCCATAACATTGGCTAAAAGAGTGTCGGAAATCAGTGCTCTAGGTTCCAAAGAGCCTTTCCTTACCTTCTTCCCTGATCGGGTAGTTCTGGTTCCAATGCTAGGATCAAATCCTAAAGTATCATCAGTGTTTCATGAGAACCAGGAAATTGTTCTCCCAACCTTTCAGTCAGAGGATTCTTCAACTAACCATCCCTTGGATGTCGGTGAGGTCTTGAAAAGCTACTTAGAAGCTACTGCACCTTTCAGAAGATCAGATCATCTGTTTGTCTACTTTTATGGAAAGAATAGAGGACTGCCTGCTTCCTCTAGAACTATTGCAAGTTGGATTGTCCAAGCTATCCAAAGGGCATATGCAGCTAAAGGACTGGTTCCTCCAGAAACAGTGACTGCTCATTCTACCAGGAGTATGTCAACATCATGGGCGGCCTCCCGACACGTATCGGCGGAGGTGATCTGCAAAGCGGCCTCTTGGTCGTCAAACACTTTCATGAGGCATTATTGTGTTGAGCCAGCGGCTCTTTCCTCTGTTAATTTCGGTTTAAATGTTTTATCTGTTTGAACGGTGCCAATTAAACCTTCTTTTGTTGAACCAGCAATTTGTGCCCACCCGAGTCTGTATGGCTAGTTATTTCCCATACGTAGGCTGCCATGGAGTCAGTCAGGAAAACGGAAAATTTATATCAAATACTTACCGTAATTTTCCTTTCCTGATGGACTCCATGGCAGCCGGAGTCTCCCTCCCATTTGCTGGAGTAGGCTAAGTTATGGAACACAGTCTCTGATTAGGAGCAAAGATTTATGGGAGTGGGGTCCTATGAGGTATGAGAGGCGGGATTAACCCATACGTAGGCTGCCATGGAGTCCATCAGGAAAGGAAAATTACGGTAAGTATTTGATATAAATTTTCCGTTTTATTACTAAAAGAACAAGTACATGGATGGGATTTATCAATCTGACCAGATCATACAGCTCTACCTGGTCAAAAGGAAAATTTTGGTGGTGAATCAATGGAAAGAAATACACAGCTAAATTTTAAAAAAAAATGCTTTTTTATTTCTTTGGGCCAGTTTGTTATTTGATAAAAAAAAATAACAGGAAATACCCACCAACATTTGCCACCAAATGAAGGATCCAGTTATATCCATCTGGATATAATAATTGGCTGCAAAGATTTGTACAGTTTTACTAACTCTTGGAAAAGTTGCAAAAGTAAATTCAGGCATTAAGGTTCGCTTTACCTTCATCATTCAGGGGTTAAACCACTTTTGTTTCAAATCCTTTTCATGTTATCTTTAAATGTGGGACAATCTACACTAATTTACCACTCAAACACTTTTCTCTAGCACAACATCTAACCACAGGTCAAATACATAGTAGAGACAGTTTTTTTTTTTTAAGTTATATGAAAGGTTTTATTCTACTTTTGTCTTTTTTTTTTTCTTGTAAGCCTAGATGTTTCAGATGAAGTAAGTGATTTTTCTGATGCATACATAAATGATTCATCAGAATTTCCCAGAATTATTCAATTTGTTTCTTATGATAAAATATAGCTGGACATGGTCATTTCACCCCTGTCTCTTATCTGATCAAATTATGGAAATAAAAGTGGTAGAAAGTTTAAAGGTATATTGTAGAATAGTATATACATAGAGCACACAGAGTGGTCCGGAAGATAGAGACATCACAGCATCAACAGAGGATAATTTATAAATTTATAGTTTTCTATATTTGTGCTGTGCTTTAACCCTTTTGTGAGCAAAAACCATTGAAGCATAGATGCCCAGATCAAACCTAGGAGCATTAGTTTGCATCAGTAAACTTGATTTTAACACCTAACGCGCCTACCAAAATAATTTTTACGTTTTTTATTATCTTGAAAGTTTGCCACGAGCACAATATTTATGGACTTTCAGCGACCTTCAGGTCACCATAATACAATGTGATTTATGTATATTTAAAAACATATTTTGCAATTTTTTTTTCAAAATTAAAACAAAATCATATTATGTTATTTTAAATAGTCAATTATAATTTTAATACAGTAATTGTAGTCTACAATTACCAATTTAAGCATAAGCACACTGTTATCTTCAAGCCCAAAGTCAGGAGTCAGTCTTTAAAGTGACTGTAAACCTTTGTTTTTTTTTTGTGTAGCACTGACCCCCGTAGGAGCTGCTGGTTTTGATGTGGGCCTGCACTCTGCTAATAAACCCCACTAATTTGACTCAATCCCCTTGACACAGCTGTGGTGCAATACAATACAGTACAATACAATATAACACAATATACCTGTATTGTCACCTCAGGATCCACTGGCTCCACCTGCTGGGGGAAACCAATGCTCCACACAATGGGATACTTAACCAGAATATATTTTACTGCAAGTACTGGTAAACAGGTGATTACAATAATTGTGCTGTGATCCCAACATGGAATGACAGGACAATGAATTTAATAAAACAATTATAAACAGTATAAATACACGGGAGCTCCCCCTACTTTTATAGCTAAGAGTGAGATCTCATTAAAAGTACTTAGTCTGTAGTCTTCTTGTCTTCTGCTAGCCATTATAGTTTCTTATAACTTGTATTCCAAAAGGTAGGGTAATTAAAGTTGAGTTAAAAATGATTCTGGCGTTGCTTCCGTAACTATAATACAATGCTTGAAATGCAATAGTAAATAGGCCTTATGGCTGCCTAGTGTCAGTTGCTATACTCCTCCTCCGTAGGACTATGGATCCCAGCGAGGTCTGTATATAAGTCTGACTAGGTGCAAAAGTTTAATAAACTGTGGGCCGCAACCTGCTCACCAACTGGATCGGGAACTCTGGATGGTAGCTTTGGTCCGGTGTTTGTAGCTTGCTTCTACGTCAGCCGGCTCCGTCCCTCCGTTCCATTCGAATGGGTGAACCCGGTCCTCCGATGCTCAAATGAGTGTCTCTGGATCTCCCCAATCCTGTCACTGTGTCTCTGGCACCGTCCGGTCACTCACACAATCTATCAGAGTTTGCACTCCGCAATGGCTGTAGGCCGCTTCTTCTGGGAGGCCTCCTCACAGGTCCTCACAGGCAGGCAACGCGTCCCGAAGAGACCCAAGATGGCCGCTCCGGGCCCTTTTATCTCCTACCCAGCATGCCGTGCATAAGAGGGTGTCCATGGGTAGGTCACCTGGCACCCTGGGTAAAAAAGGTCAACTCTCCAAGGTAAATAACAGTCACTTCCTGTAATTAGCTCATTGCTTTGTGAAAGAAAAAATCATTCAAGTCCACTTTCAGTGTTTGGCCGCTAGATGGCGCCAAATACCAAGCCATAGAAAAGTCCATAGACTTTTGTTATAACATGCTAACATACATTAATAGACAAGAATGTCAGCGCTACATTTGTATGACACTGTGGCTGCGCTGGGTAAGTGGGAGATCCTCGCTCTGTGTAATCCGGAGGCACTTACCTCCCCCTTCCCTTCAGAGGCAGCCTGTGCACCAATACCACTGGTTATACCTGCTCAATTAACAAAGGTAAGAGCCCTTAGCAGGGCCAAGCCTCAGGATCTAAGGAGCTGCCTGGTCTTCACCAGAGCTCCTGCTGGGAGATATGGGTTTGGCTGCTGAAAGCTCCCAGGTTTCAGCCTTCACCTGGGCATCATCTACTGGAGAAAAAGTACAAATAGACAGGGATTGTAGTAGAGGGATCCTGCAAAACTGGACTAAAGGCTGCATCAGTGTCCCCAAAAAGGCTGAAGTGCCCAGGATCCAAAAAGCAGGGTAAAAGTTGGAATGCACAGATTTACACAGGAGAAGAGTGCAGGCATGAAGGACACTGGGAACACTGAAGATACATATGACACTGGGGAAATGGTGGTATGTATGTGAAGAGCGATCTAAAAATATGTTTGAGAGATATCACTAATGAGAACTGTTATGGTGCAAAGTCCTTAAGGCTGGAGCTCCATATGAATGCAATAAATAGTAAATTGCTTGTGGGAGTATGTTATAGCCCCTTAACATAAAGAAGAGTCTATTTTTTTTAACAGATTTAAATTGGCTGGGAAGCAGGGTAAAATTCAAATCACGGGTTATGTTAATCGTCTTGATATTAATTGGGAAAATGGAACTGCACATTCAACAATAGCTTGTCATTTTATAAACTTATAGCAGGACAATTTCATATAGCAGATGATGTAAGCTCCAAAGAAAAAGGCTTTGTTGGAGCTATTCATTTCAAACAGTAGAACACATTATAAAAGAAAGGGCTGCGCTCCAATGATGTCACAAAAGTCTGACAAGTTTATTGATGGACAGCACACATCACATACTTCCACCCTAGACCATCTTCTCTAACAAGTTTTACCCATACAGGCATAATTATCTCTAAGGCAGATGGGTAAAATGTATTAGATGGGTGGACCTAGGGTGAAAGGATGTGGTGCGTGCTGTCCATCGACAAACTTGTTGGGCTTTGTGACATCATTGATGTGTTGTACTTTCTTTATGGTGGTGTGTCTTACATAGAGCGAGGATGAGCTTCTTGGGGTTTGCACCTGGCTGGCTGCAAAGCAGAGGAACAATTGGGAAGCCTTGATGCAGTGAGGTCTCTGTATTTCTTCTGTAGGGAACACATTGCTAAGCAGATAAAAGAAATCCAAACTATTTTTCAAATATATCAATAGAAAAAGGATTATTAAAAAAGATAACAGTCCCATAACACATATACATGGGAATTTGGTCACAATTGACAGGTAAAAGGTATGTGTATTAAATTAGACAAAATGTAATATATAATTTTTTTTGTCAGTTTGTACAGATAAAAAAGATGGGATTCATAGTCTTAACAGTACAAGCATACCCCACTTTTAAGTACACAATGGGGTTTATTTACTAAAGCTGGAAAGTGCAAAATCAGGCTCACTTCTGCATAGAAACCAATGAGCTTCCAGGTTTTATTACCAAAGCTTAATTGAACAAGCTGGGGTTAAAAGCTCATTGGTTTCTATGCAGAAGTGAGTCTGATTTTGCACTTTCCAGCTTTAGTAAATAAACCCAATTGTGTACTTAAAAGTGGGGTATGCCTGTAATGTTTGTTCAAAAGTATCTCTATGGTGAAAAAAAAAACATACAAAAACAGACAAAAGAAACAATTTACTAAAGGAAAATCCACTTTGCACTACAAGTGCAAAGTGCACTTGAAATTGCACTGAAAGTGCACTTGGAAGGTCAGTCGCTGTAAATCTGAGGGGTAGATCTGAAACGAGGGGAAGCTCTGCCTATTTTATCATCCAATCATGTGCAAGCTAAAATGCCGTTTTTTTTATTTTCCTTGCATGTCCCCCTCGAATCTACAGCGACTGCACTTCCAAGTGCACTTAAAGTGCACTTTCAAGTGGATTTTCCTTTAGTAAATAACCTCCAATGCCTTATTAATTGGAGCTGAAAAAACTGATGGGTGTAGAGTAGTGTTGGGGCGAACAGTTCGAGCCAAGCAAAAGTTCGGCCCGAACATCGCCAGTTAGCCGTTCGGTGAGCACACAAATTTGCAGGGCGCTCGGCAGGATCTTCGCCCGCCGTGTGCTCCGCAATGCACTATGCGGTTCACAGTGCATTCTAGGGCCCTAATTGGATGAAGCCTTGCACTTGACTGCTGGTCAGGTGCAATGCTTTGCAAATTAGCACTGTCATAGCCCTGATTGGACAAAGTTATAATGACTTTCTCCAATAACAGCTCAGTGCTCATAGTCCCACCCCACACTATAAAAGGTAACTTCCCATAGGAAGCTTTTACATTGTGTTGTGGAGATAGATAGAGTAGGGCTCAGTTTGCTACTAGCGAGTAAGTGTGTACACTTATTGCGACTCTGCATGTAGCGTGTTAGTGTAATGTTAGTATAGTGTGTGAGTATAGTGTGTCAGTGTAGTGTGTTAGTGTTCAAAGAAGGAAAATGCAGCTGGTCTTGCTGGGTGCAAGCCACAGCTCGCCACCGATGATCAATGAGAAGGAAAGAAGCACTGAGGTCAGTGTGCAACACATCACCTCCTGGATTTGGGTACTCTGCCTTTGTTGGCTGTCATTTGCTATTTTGGAATAAACACGTTGGAACATTCCTTTGGTGTGCAGCCATTCTTTTCTTCGCTTAGGGTGTTAGTGTAGTGCAGTGTTTAGCACAGCATTGCATAACATTTAGTTTAGGTTATTATAAGTGTGAACCAGTATGGATTCATGAAAGAAAGTTCTTGTCAGACCAACCTATTGTTGTTTTATGAGGACATAAGTGAGAAACTGGATGATGGAAGTCAAGTGGTTGAAGTTTATCTAGATTTTGTTAAAGCATTTGATGCTCAAATGTTTAATCTGAAAAATAACGTATGTTGGAGTTGATGAAATCGTGTGGACAGACATAGTAAAGTTGTTACATAAATGAGTCTATGATAAATAACTTGTTCTCTAAATGGTCTAAAGTTTTGACTGTAGTGCCTCAGGGACCTGTCTTGGGGTCAATGATGTTCAGTTTGTTTACTAATGGTATAGATGTTAAAAAAAAATTCTAATTTCTGCGTTTTCTTATAATACAAAATGATGCAGAGAAATGAACTTGGTACAGCATGTAGCATCATTACAAGAAGACTTTGATGATGAAATGGAGTGTTGGTCACCTACAATGCAGAGGAGTAAAGCAAAAAGAATAAACCCCAAGACTTGAATAATAGATCTGAAGATTATAATCTTAAGAACTGTGCATCTTTAAGGATAGCTGCTGCAGACAGGTGGTCAGACTCCCCAGATAAACATATAGCAATGTATAGCAATGAAGTTTATTCAGTCTGCTGTGCTCCTCCCAATGCTCCAAAGGAGCATCAGCGTTTACAACAGTACAGCCGCATACAGCCATTCATTTGTATGTGTGGTTGTACAGTACTTGGCAGCTTCAGTTCCCCGGTAGCATGTAAGTTCTAGGAGTTTTATGCTAGAGGACTTTTCAGCATTTAAACATTAGTGTACATGAGAAGTCACAGAGAATGTATTGGATCTTGCTGCTAGCATGAGGATGAATTGCTTGAATGCCAAGTAATGTGCACACTAGCCCGTTTAACCACTTTAAGACCAGCCTCGTTTTGGATTTTAGGTGTTTACATGTTTAAAGCGGGACTGTACTGTAAAAAAAAATTTAAAAGCCAGCAGCTACAAATACTGCAGCTGCTGACTTTTAAAAAATGGACACTTACCTGTCCCTGGTTCCAGCGGTGTCGGCAGCAGAAGCCGATCGCTCGCTCGGCTCTCTGCTGTAGCCGGCGCCATTCTCGGTGAGGGAATCAGGAAGTGGCTTCACTTCCCGATTCCCTACTGCGCATGCGCGAGTCGCGCGGCGCAATGAGAATCTTCAGCGCTGTCTGCCGGGTCACGTGTGTGTCCCGGCAGACAGCGCGCCGGGACAGGAACTTGCGTAAACTCCCACGGGAGTTTATGCCGGAAGTGGGTGCAGATACCTGTCTTAGACAGGTATCTGCACCCCCCTCCCCCCTGAAAGGTGCCAAATGTGACACCGGAGGGGGGGAGGGTTCCGAAAAGCGGGAGTTCCACTTTAGGGTGGAATCCCGCTTTAAAACAGTTTCTTTTGCTCGAAAATTACTTAGAACCCCCAAACATTATATATTGTTTTTTTTCTAACACCCTACAAAATAAAATGGCGGTTGTTGCAATACTTTTTTTCACACTGTATTTACGCAGCAGTCTTACAAGCGCAATTTTTTTTGGAAAAAAATCACTTTTTTTAATAAAAAAACAAGACAACAGTAAGGTTAGTCCAATTTTTTTATAAATCATGAAAGATAATGTTACGCCGAGTAAATTGATACCCAACATGTCACGCTTCAAAATTGCGCCTGCTTGTGGAATGGCGTCAAACATAGGCGACGTTACAGGTTGCATGTTTTGCGTTACAGAGGAGGTCTAG
Source organism: Lithobates sylvaticus (assembly GCA_028564925.1). NCBI lineage: Eukaryota > Metazoa > Chordata > Amphibia > Anura > Ranidae > Lithobates > Lithobates sylvaticus. The sequence continues at coordinate 365,910,291 of CM053030.1, forward strand.
GGCTATAATTATTGATCTCGCTCTACCGATCGCGGCGATACATCACATGTGTGGTTTGACAACTGTTTTCATATGCGGGCGATACTCACGTATGCGTTCGCTTCTGCACGCGAGCTCGTCGGGACGGGGCGCTTTAAAAATAATTTTTTTTTTCTTTTTTTTTTTACTTGATTTTATTTATTTTTACACTGCTTTTTAAAAAAAATATTGGGTCACTTTTATTCCTATTACAATGAATGTAAACATCCCTAGGTCCTCCTAAATATGAGATCTGGGGTCAAAAAGTCCTCAGCTCTCATATTTGGACTTAAATGCAAAAAAAAAAAAAAAACTGTCATTTGAAAAAATGACATTGAAAAAAATGTTCCTTTAAGAGGTATGGGCAGAAGTGAAGTTTTTACGTTGCTTCCGCCCTGCTATGGTATAGAGATGTGTGGGGGCCATCTTAGCCTGACTCGTCTCCATACCCAGCAGAGGAAAGGACCCGATCGCCTCCGCCGCTACCGACGGCTCCGGTAAGTGGCGGAGGGCGCGGGAGAGCGGTGGGAGGGTTGGAGTCACCTCTCCCGCTGCCGATAACGGTGATCTTGCGGCGATAACGGTGATCTTGCGGCGACTCCGGCGCGGAGACCACCATTATCGTAAATACGATCGGTGCCTGAAGGGATGAATATCTTGGTTGTGGCAGCAGCTGCTGCCGTTACGAGATATCCCTCTTTAAAAATGGGACGTACATCGTCGTGTGCTGGCCGTAAAGTGGTTAAGTGTGCCCCCTATGATAAGCTGGCGGAGACAGGAAGTCAGCGGCCATGCAGAGGGCAAAACAGAGCACTGCAAAATGGAGCAGGTGACTGTTATTTTACCTCCCCCAGGCCTCTCGGGTCTTTTCTGTTCACTATGGCCCAGGTTTCAAAGTGAAATGAGGTTGACCTCTTTACCAGGTGAAATGCAGAAATGTCAGAAGCTGGGACCCAAGCCCTCTGGGGCCAAAGCCTTCCCAATATTTCAAGTATTTGAGTTTTTCATTTGGCAGACCTCATATTTTTAAGATTAGTTGATAGGCAGATAAGCCAGAGAAAAAGAATGAGAGAATGTATTAAAGACCAACTTCTTAAGATATAGGAATTCGTCAGCTGTGGTGTAAAACAAAGTCTGTAACAAACAGAATTGATACTAGTGGTGACAACATAGGGCTGATGTAAAGAGAATCAAACTTAATAAAAGGCACCTTAAGACTAGGGTTGAGCGAACCCGAACTGTAAAGTTCGGGTCCGTACCAGACTTTTGGGTGTCCGGGATCCGGACCCGAACCTGAACTATTGGCTGTAAGTTTGGGTTCGGGTCCGGTGTTCGGCGCTGTATTGGCGCCTTTTTAACAGCTTTAGGGCAGCCAATCGACAATCGTTTCACTAGTGTGCCCTTAGAAGCCATCACAGCCATGCCTACTAATGGCATTGCTGTGATTGGCCAGTGCAGCATGTGACCCAGCCTCTATATATAGTACACACAGCACACAGCGTCATTCTGCTATAGACAGACACTGTTAGTCAGGTTCCTGTGCTGCAGAGAGATAGAGGATTTTAGGAGTTAGTGTGCTAAAGTGAGTTAGTCAGTCAGTCCACATTCCTTGAATTTTGTTCTAATTAGTTAGATCAGTGAGCGATCTAGATAGCTAGAGTAGAGACTAGAGAGTGTCTTTATTAAGGAAAAGAAAGAGGCAGAGATAATTATTGAAGAGATTCCTAAATCAATTGTACCCTGGCTGGGGTGCAGTGCACAGTCTTTTAACAGTGCCATGAGGCCAGTGCCAGACAAAATATAAGTTTTACCTGCAAGCTCAGTGCAACATTAGGACCAACACTGCATATACTAAGACATACACCATAGTCTGTGTGTATTCTGCTATTGGAAAAACATTGCATAAAAATTAAATTTTGCTTTTTTTTTTTTTTTCTTCCCAATAGCATTTTCTGCGTTTTCATAAACGCTTTACATACTGTCCGTGTATTCTGATATTGCAAAAACATTGCAAAAAAATTAAATTTTGCAGGTTTTTTTTTCTTCCCAATAGCATTTTCTGCGTTTTCATAAACGCTTTAGACACTGTACGTGTATTCTGCTATATACAAAAACACCCATTTAGGGCGAGATCATAAATTTTGAAAATATGAGGAGATCATCAAAAAGGGGACGTGGCCCGGGTCGTGGTGCTGCTGGTGGCGCTCCTGTTGCAGGGAGAGGACGTGGTCGATCTGTGCCAGCTACACGCACTAGTGAAACACCTTCCTCAGGTGCGAGTAGGCGACAGAGCCTGCAGCAGTATTTTGGCGCGCCTAATGAGGCTGTACGAATGTCGAGGCCAGGACAAGTACAGGCGATAGTAGATTGGGTTGCTGCTGACAGTGCCTCCGGTTCCTTCACATTGTCTCCCACCCAGTCTCCTGATAAAAGTTCAGAGTTGGCACCTGCAGCCGATGTCCATCAGTCTTTCACCTCACCCCCTTGCAAATCAGCCAATCAGTCTGAGCCCCAAATCATGCAGCAGTCTCTTCTGCTTTTTGATGACTCTGTTAGCAGGGTTTCCCAGGGCCATCCACCTAGCCCTGCCCCAGAAGTGGAAGAGATTGTGTGCACCGATGCCCAACCACTTATGTTTCATGATGAGTACATGGGAGGACCATCGCAGCACGTCTCGGATGATGACGAAACACAGGTGCCAACTGCTGCTGCTTTCGCCATTGTGCAGACCGACAAGGAGAGCAGGTGTGAATTTTGGGTGGAAGATGATGTGGAGGACGATGAGGTCCTTGACCCCACATGGAATCAACGTCATGCAGGTGACCAGTGTAGTTCAGAGGAAGAGGCGGTGGTCGCACAGAGCCACCAGCACAGCAGAAGAGGGAGCAGGGTGCAAAAGCGGAGCGTCCGTCCCCTAGACAGTACGTCTGCTACTGCCCAACGCAGCAAGGGACCGAGCACACCAAAGCCAGGTCCAAGGACTTCCCTAGCGTGGCAGTTCTTCAGACAATGTCCTGATGACAAGACACGAATGGTTTGCACGCTGTGCAATCAGAGCCTGAAGCGAGGCATAAACGTTCTCAACCTGAGCACAACCTGTATGACCAGGCATCTAAGTGCAAAGCACAAGATGCAGTGGAGTAGACACCGCAAAAACCAAGAAAGGTCTCTGGCTCCTCCTGCTTCCTCTTCTACTGCAGTCTCGGCCTTTTCATCCACCTCTGTAGTGACAGTGACACCTGCCAACCCGCAAACAGAGGATCTGCCAGCAACACTACCACCTGGGTCACCAACCATCTCCACAATGTCCCATGGAAGCTTTCAGCTCTCTATTTCCCAAACACTGGAGCGGAAGAGGAAGTACCCCCTAGCCACCTGCAATCCCTGGCCCTGAATGCCAGCATTTCAAAATTGCTCGCCTTTGAAATGCTGTCATTCCGTCTGGTGGAGACGCAGAGTTTTCAAAGGCTGATGTCATTGGCTGTCCCACAGTACGTCGTGCCCAGCCGCCACTACTTTTCCAGACAAGCTATCCCTTCCCTGCACAACCAAGTGGGGGACAAAATCAGGTGTGCACTGCGCAACGCCATCTGTGGCAAGGTCCACCTAACTACGGATGCGTGGACCAGTAAGCACGGTCAGGGACGTTATATCTCCCTAACAGCACACTGGGTAAATGTAGTGGCGGCTGGGCCTGAGGCGGATAGCAGTTTGGCGCATGTCCTTCCACCACCGAGGATTGCAGGGCATTTCAGTTTGCCTCCTGTTAACTCCTCCTACTCCGCCTCCTCATCCTCTACCGCCTCCTCATCCGGTCAGCGTAACACCTTCACCACCAACTTCAGCACAGCCAGGGCTAAACGACAGCAGGCAGTTATAAAACTTTCCTGTTTGGGGGAAAAAACCCACACCGCGCAGGAGTTGTGGAGGGACATGGAACAGACCAATGAGTGGTTGGTGGCAGTGAGCCTCAATCACGGCCTGGTGGTGTGCGATAATGGGCGAAATCTCGTAGCAGCTCTGGGCCTTGCCAGTTTGACGCACATCCCTTGCCTGGCGCATGTGCTGAACTTGGTGGTCCAGAGGTTCCTGAAGAATTACGCCGATATGCCAGAGCTGCTGCAGAAAGTGCGGGCCATCTGTGCGCACTTTCGGCGTTCTCACCCTGCTGCTGCTCGCCTGTCAGCGCTGCAGCGTAACTTCGGCCTTCCCGCTCACCGTCTCATATGTGACGTGCCCACAAGGTGGAACTCCACCTTGCACATGTTTGCCAGACTGTGTGAGCAGCAGCAGGCGATAGTGGAGTCTCAACTGCAGCACGCACGCGTGAGTCGCTCTGCGGAACAGCACAACTTCACCGCCAATACAGTCTTGTGAAAAAGTGTTTGCCCCCTTCCTCATTTTCCTGTTCCTTTGCATGTTTGTCACACTTAAGTGTTTCGGAACATCAAACCAATTTAAACAATAGTCAAGGACAACACAAGTAAACACAAAATGCAATTTGTAAATGAAGGTGTTTATTATTAAGGGTGAAAAAAAATCCAAACCATCATGGCCCTGTGTGAAAAAGTGATTGCCCCCCTTGTTAAAACATACTATAACTGTGGTTGTCCACACCTGAGTTCAATTTCTCTAGGCACACCCAGGCCTGATTATTGCCACACCTGTTCGCAATCAAGGCATCACTTAAATAGGAGCTGCTTGACACAGTAAGGTCCACCAGAAGATCCTTAAAAGCTACACATCATGTCGAGAACCAAAGAAATTCAGGAACAATTGAGAAAGAAAGTAATTGAGATCTATCAGTCTGGAAAGGGTTATAAAGCCATTTCCAAAGCTTTGGGAATCCAGCGAACCACAGTGAGAGCCATTATCCACAAATGGCGAAGACATGGAACAGTGGTGAACCTTCCCAGGAGTGGCCGGCCGCCCAAAATTACCCCAAGAGCACAGCGACGACTCATCCAAGAGGTCACAAAAGACCCCACAACAACGTCCAAGGAACTGCAGGCCTCACTTGCCTCAGTTAAGGTCAGCGTTCATGCCTCCACCATCAGGAAAAGACTGGGCAAAAATGGCCTGCATGGCAGAGTTCCAAGGAGAAAACCACTGCTGAGCAAAAAGAACATCAAAGCTCGTCTCAATTTCTCCACAACACATCTTGATGATCCCCAAGACTTTTGGGACAACATTCTGTGGACCGATGAGACAAAAGTGGAACTCTTTGGAAGGTGTGTGTCCAAGTATATCTGGCGTAGAAGGAACACTGCATTTCAGAAAAAGAACATTATACCAACAGTAAAATATGGTGGTGGTAGTGTGATGGTCTGGGGCTGTTTTGCTGCTTCAGGACCTGGAAGACTTGCAGTGATAAAAGGAACTATGAATTCTGCTGTCTACCAAGAGATCCTGAAGGAGAATGTCCGACCATCTGTTCGTGTACTCAAGCTGAAACGAACTTGGGTTCTGCAGCAGGACAATGATCCTAAACACACCAGCAAGTCCACCACCGAATGGCTGAAGAAAAACAAAATGAAGACTTTGGAGTGGCCTAGCCAAAGTCCTGACCTGAATCATATTGAGATGTTGTGGTATGACCTTAAAAAGGCCGTTCATGCTCGAAAACCCTCTAATGTAACTGAATTAGGACAATTCTGCAAAGATGAGTGGGCCAAAATTCCTCCAGGACGCTGTAAAAGCCTCATTGCACGTTATCGCAAACGCTTGGTTGCAGTTGTTGCTGCTAAGGGTGGCCCAACCAGTTATTAGGTTTAGGGGGCAATCACTTTTTCACACAGGGCCATGATGGTTTGGATTTTTTTTTTCACCTTTAATAATTTTTCACACAGGGCCATGATGGTTTGGATTTTTTTTCACCTTTAATAATAAACACCTTCATTTACAAATTGCATTTTGTGTTTACTTGTGTTGTCCTTGACTATTGTTTAAATTGGTTTGATGTTCCGAAACACTTCAGAACAGGAAATGAGGAAGGGGGCAAACACTTTTTCACACCACTGTAACTGGGCCTCCATGCGAGACCTGTGTGCCTTGTTGCGCTGTTTCGAGTACTCCACCAACATGGCCAGTGCCGATGACGCCGTTCTCATCGTTACTATCCCAGTTCTATGCCTCCTTGAAAAAACTCTTAAGGCGATGATGGAAGAGGATGTGGCACAGGAGGAGGAGGAGGAGGAGGAGGAAGAGGGTTAATTTCCAAGGCTTTCAGGGCAGTCATTTACAAGTGGCTACGAGGGTGGGTTCCTGGACCAACAAGCGCCAGGTACACAATTGTCTGGCAGCAAGGGCACAGTTCTGGAGGATGACGAGGTGGAGGATGAGGAGATGGAGGAGGAGGAGGAGGAGGAACCATGTTCACAGCAGGGTGGCACCCAGACCAGCTCATGTCCATCACTGGTGCGTGGCTGGGGGGATACAGAGGACACAGACGATACACCTCCCACAGAGGACAGCTTTTCCTTGCCTCTGGACAGCCTGGCACACATGAGCGATTACATGCTGCAGTGTCTCCGCAACAACTGCCGAGTTTCCCACATTTTAACTGGTGCTGATTATTGGTTGGCCACCCTGCTGGATCCCCGTTACAAGGACAACATGCCGTCCTTAATTACCTCACTGGAGCGTGATCGTAAGATGCGCGAGTACAAGCGGACGCTGGTAGACGCGCTGCTGGTGGCATTCCCACTTAGCAGCGGGGGTACGGTGGAAGCACAAGGCGAAGGCAGAGGAGGAGGAAGAGATCACCAACGCAGCCGGGGCACCGCCAGCACCTCGGAAGGCAGGGTTAGCATGGCCGAAATGTGGAAAAGCTTTGTCAGCACGCCACAACAACCAGCACCACCAGCTGAGATGGAACGTCTTAGCAGGAGGCAGCATTTCACCAACATGGTGGAGCAGTATGTGTGCACACGCCTACATGTACTGAATGACGGGTCTGCCCCCTTAAACTTCTGGGTCTCCAAATTGGGCACATGGCCTGAGCTTGCCCTTTACACCTTGGAGGTGCTGGCCTGCCCTGCAGCCAGTGTATTATCTGAACGTGTATTTAGCACGGCAGGGGGCGTTATCACAGACAAGCGCAGCCGCCTGTCCAGAGCCAATGTGGACAAGCTCACGTTCATTAAAATGAACCAGGCATGGATTCCACAGGACTTGTCCGTACCTTGTGCAGAATAGACACGTATACCGGTGTTCTGACAAAACCTGTTTGGCCATCGGATAGTGTCCGGCCACTTACTGCGCAGGCGCAGTGCTTGCGCAGTACGGAGGACAAGGAGATTCACAAAATCTCCAAAGATGAACGTCGCCTGCGCAGTGAGTGCAGGTTCAAGCCCCACCATCCAAGTGGACATACGGTAGCACATAGTAACAGGGCCCCTCACAGGCTCACTTGGCTAGGCTTCAACCTCGGATGATGTGGCTTGAACCTGGAGTCACCGCGCATCGTTTTCGGAGAGTTTCAAAATCCCCTTGTCCTACGTACTGAGCAAGCGCAGTACAGGGCGGACACTATGCGACGGGGGACAGAATTCACACATCATTCACCACTAGCCTTACCCAGCCATTGTTGTATTTTTGAACCAGTGTTGGCTACCTCGTCCTCCTCCACCGCCACTTCCACCTACACCACCACATCCACCGCCACCTCAACCTCCTACTCCATATGGACCTCGTCCTCCTAGGTCAAGATTATAATTTTTTCATTTTTTTAATTTCCAAGTATTTTATTTTCCTACTATCTTATCCATTAAATTGAATAATTTTTTTCCAGAAAGTGCGTATTCTGGGGTATTCCCACCATATGTGCGGCATTGTGCCGTTGAGTTTCTGAGGTTCTTAATGGCTTCCTGTACCTCTTCTGCTGAGAAGGGGGCCTCCAGCATTTTATTTGTATTTTTTTTTGTTATTTTAAGTTATTTCCCTATCCACATTTGTTTGCAGAGCACTTTCCATGCTCTTAACAACATTTTATTGCCATTTGCAGCCCTCTAGCCCTTTCCATTACTTTTTTACAGCCATTTTAGTCTTGAAAAGTTTGGGTTCCCATTGACTTCAATGGGGTTCGGAGTTCGGGGTCAAGTTCGGTCCCAAACCCGGACTTTTTTCCAAAGTTCGGCTGAACCCGCCAAAACCCGAACATCCAGGTGTCCGCTCAACTCTACTGGTGTCTAATAGCACCGAAGACCCGCAGCACGCTGCTCACAGTGCCACTATACTGAAGATAAACAGCACTTTTAGACTCGCACTTCTATTGCTGAAAAAACTTTTACATCAGAAGTTCAGCTGCACCACTCTTATTTTTTCCTCATATTTTCTGCAAATGCGTTTATGAACTTTTTATTAATATATATTTTATTGCTCTGGTTATATATTTACATAATTTTATCCTGGTCTTTAATTGATTTAATAACACCAGTTTATTGTTTTATGTGATGTTTTAGCAACTTTTGCACACCAAGTCACCGTTACTTTTGTACCCGAATAGGATCATTGTATTTGATTTTAGCAATTAATGCACATCAGTCACCTATTTATCCACTCTTCACTTATCATTTCTCATTGATTTTGACTTGTATACATTGCGTATAAGGGACACTTTAAGCATATTTATCATTACACACTTAGGAGCGCAACACCACCTATTGATTTTTTTACACACCTTACTTTGGGCAGCTTTTTACCCTCTCAGTGTTTGCTGCAACCTATTCGCTATAGTTTTTTGCATCTCCGTATTAGCGCGGGAATAATATTATTTTCATTTCTTTTATTTTCATGTCATAGAACCACGCTACCTGTCTGCTAACTGCAAGTATCTCTTGGCTTTGATCAGTCATGCATCTGCCCTGGTGTGGTGGCCAGGCACTATAGCATTGTGTATAAGTCCTGGGGGCAACCAAGTACCGGTAGGCCTGCTTGCCTTAAGGGAAAGGGGACTGCTATAGGTGAAGCACACAGTAGCTAGCTATGGTGTCTGACCACCTGCCTTGGGGTAGACGTGACACGTGCATTCTCTTGCCAGTGCCTTGTGCCATGGAAATTCCTACTCTGGATGTTCGGGTTCGGCGGGTTCGGCCGAACTTTGGAAAAAAGTCCGCGTTCGGGACCGAACTTGACCCGAACTTGACCCCGAACTCCGAACCCCATTGAAGTCAATGGGGACCCGGACTATTGAACACTAAAATGGCTGTAAAAAAGTCATGGAAAGGGCTAGAGGGCTGCAAATGGCAACAAAATGTTGTTAAGAGCATGGCAAGTGATCTGTGGATAGGGAAATAACTTAAAATAACATAAAAAAATAAAAAATAAAATGCTGGAGGCCCCCTTCTCAGTAGAAGAGGTACAAGTCATTAAGAACCTCAGAAACTCAAGGGCACGATGCCGCACATATGGTGGGAATACCCCAGAATACGCACTTTCTGGAAAAAAATATTCAATTTAATGGATAAGATAGTGGGAAAATAAAATACTTGGAAATTAAAAAAAATGAAAAAATTATAATCTTGACCTAGGAGGACGAAATTCATATGGAGTAGGAGGTTGAGGTGGCGGTGGATGTGGTGGTGTAGGTGGAAGCGGCGGTGTAGGAGAACGAGGTAGCCAACACTGGTTCAAAAATACAACAATGGCTGGGTAAGGCTAGTGGTGAATGATGTGTCGAATTCTGTCCCCCGTCGCATAGTGTCCGCCCTGTACTGCGCTTGCTCAGTACGTAGGACAAGGGGAATTCAAAACTCTCCGAAGACGATGCGCGGTGACTCCAGGTTCAAGCCACATCATCCGAGGTTGAAGCCTAGCCAAGCGAGCCCGTGAGGGGCCCTGTTACTATGTGCTATCGTATGTCCACTTGGATGGTCGGGCTTGAACCTGAACTCACTGCGCAGGCGACGTTCATCTTTGGCGATTTTGTGAATCTCCTTGTCCTCCGTACTGCACAAGCACTGTACCTGCGCAGTAAGTGGCTAGACACTATCCGATAGCAAGACAGTTTGTCAGAACACCGGTATATGTGTCTATTCTGCACAAGGTACGGGCAAGTCCTGTGGGATCCATGCCTGGTTCATTTTAATGAACGTGAGCTTGTCCACATTGGCTCTGGACAGGCAGCTGCACTTGTCTGTGACAACGCCCCCTGCCGTGCTAAGTACACGTTCAGTTAATACACTGGCGGCAGGGCAGGCCAGCACCTCCAAGGCGTAAAGGGCAAGCTCAGGCCATGTGCCCAATTTGGAGACCCAGAAGTTGAAGGGGGCAGACCCGTCATGCAGTACGTGTACGCGTGTGCACACATACTGCTCCACCATGTTGGTGAAATGCTGCCTCCTGCTAAGACGTTCCATCTCAGCTGGTGGTGCTGGTTGTTGTGGCGTGCTGACAAAGCTTTTCCACATTCCGGCTATGCTAACCCTGCCTTGCGAGGTGCTGGCGGTGCCCCAGCTGCGTTGGCGACCTCTTTCTCCTCCTCTGCCTTCGCCTTGTGCTTCCACCGTACCCCCGCTGCCAAGTGGGAATGCCACCAGCAGCGCGTCTACCAGCGTGCACTTGTACTCGCGCATCTTACGATCACGCTCCAGTGAGGTAATTAAGGACGGCACGTTGTCCTTGTAACGGGGATCCAGCAGGGTGGCCACCCAATAATCAGCACCAGTTAAAATGTGGGAAACTCGGCAGTCGTTGCGGAGACACTGCAGCATGTAATCGCTCATGTGTGCCAGGCTGTCCAGAGGCAAGGAAAAGCTGTCCTCTGTGGGAGGTGTATCGTCTGTGTCCTCTGTATCCCCCCAGCCACGCACCAGTGATGGACATGAGCTGGTCTGGGTGCCACCCTGCTGTGAACATGGTTCCTCCTCCTCCATCTCCTCCTCCATCTCCTCCACCTCGTCATCCTCCAGAACTGTGCCCTTGCTGCCGGACAATTGTGTACCTGGCGCTTGTTGGTGCAGGAACCCACCCTCGTAGCCACTTGTAAATGACTGCCCTGAAAGCCTTGGAAATTAACCCTCTTCTTCCTCCTCCTCCTCCTCCTGTGCCACATCCTCTTCCATCATCGCCTGAAGCGTTTTTTCAAGGAGGCATAGAACTGGGATAGTAACGCTGAGAACGGCGTCATCGTCACTGGCCATGTTGGTGGAGTACTCGAAATAGCGCAACAGGGCACACAGGTCTCGCATGGAGGCCCAGTTATTGGTGGTGAAGTGGTGCTGTTCTGCAGAGCGACTCACGCGTGCGTACTCCAGCTGGAACTCCACTATCGCCTGCTGCTGCTCGCACAGTCTGGCAAGCATGTGCAAGGTGGAGTTCCACCTTGTGGGCACGTCACATATGAGACGGTGAGCGGGAAGGCTGAAGTTACGCTGCAGCGCTGACAGGCGAGCAGCAGCAGGGTGAGAATGCCAAAAGTGCGCACAGACGGCCTGCACTTTCTGCAGCAGCTCTGGCATATCGGGGTAATTCTTAAGGAACCTCTGGACCACCAAGTTCAGCACATGCGCCAGGCAAGGGATGTGCGTCAAACCGCCTAGGCCCAGAGCTGCTACGAGATTTCGCCCATTATCGCACACCACCAGGCCGGGCTTGAGGCTCACTGCCACCAACCACTCATCGGTCTGTTGTTCCATGTCCCTCCACAACTCCTGCGCGGTGTGGTTTTTTTTCCCCCAAACAGGAAAGTTTTAAAACTGCCTGCTGTCGTTTAGCCCTGGCTGTGCTGAAGTTGGTGGTGAAGGTGTTACGCTGACCTGATGAGGAGGCGGTAGAGGATGAGGAGGCAGAGTAGGAGGAGTTAGCAACAGGAGGCAAACTGAAGTGCCCTGCAATCCTCGTTGGTGGAAGGACATGCGCCAAACTGCTATCCGCCTCAGGCCCAGCCGCCACTACATTTACCCAGTGTGCTGTTAGGGAGATATAACGTCCCTGACCGTGCTTACTGGTCCACGCATCCATAGTTAGGTGGACCTTGCCACAGATGGCGTTGCGCAGTGCACACCTGATTTTGTCCCCCACTTGGTTGTGCAGGGAAGGGATAGCTCGTCTGGAAAAGTAGTGGCGGCTGGGCAAGATGTACTGTGGGACAGCCAATGACATCAGCCTTTTAAAACTCTGCGTCTTCACCAGACGGAATGACAGCATTTCAAAGGAGAGGAATTTTGAAATGCTGGCATTCAGGGCCAGGGATCGCGGGTGGCTAGGGGGGTACTTCCTCTTCCGCTCCAGTGTTTGAGAAATAGAGAGCTGAACGCTTCCATGGGACATTGTGGAGATGGTTGGTGACCCAGGTGGTAGTGTTGCTGGCAGATCCTCTGTTTGCGGGTTGGCAGGTGCCACTGTCACTACAGAGGTGGATGAAGAGGCCTAGACTGCAGCAGAAGAGGAAGCAGGAGGAGCCAGAGACCTTTCTTGGTTTTTGAGGTGTCTACTCCACTGCATCTCGTGCTTTGCACTTAGATGCCTGGTCATGCAGGTTGTGCTCAGGTTGAGAACGTTTATGCCTCGCTTCAGGCTCTGATTGCACAGCGTGCAAACCACTCGTGTCTTGTCATCAGCACATTGTCTGAAGAACTGCCACACTAGGGAACTCCTTGGACCTGGCTTTGGTGTGCTCGGTCCCTTAATGCATTGGGCAGTAGCAGACGTACTGTATAGGGGACAGACGCTCCGCTTTTGCACCCTGCTCCCTCTTCTGCTGTGCTGGTGGCTCTGTGCGACCACCGCCTCTTCCTCCGAACTACACTGGTCACCGGCATGACGTTGATTCCATGTGGGGTCAAGGACCACATCATCTTCCACCCAGTCTTCACCCCTGCCCTCCTTGTCGGTCTGCACAATGGCGAAAGCAGCAGCAGTTGGCACCTGTGTTTCGTCATCATCCAAGACGTGCTGCGATGGTCCTCCCATGTACTCATCGTGAAACATAAGCGGTTGGGCATCGGTGCACACAATCTCTTCCACTTCTGGGGCAGGGCTAGGTGGATGGCCCTGGGAAACCCTGCTAACAGAGACCTCAAAAAGCAGAAGAGACTGCTGCATGATTTGGGGCTCAGACTGCTTGGCTGATTTGCAAGGGGGTGAGGTGAAAGACTGATGGACATCGACTGCAGGTGCCAACTCTGAACTTTCATCAGGAGACTGGGTGGGAGACAATGTGAAGGAACCGGAGGCACTGTCAGCAACCCAATCTACTATCGCCTGTACTTGTCCTGGCCTCAACATTCGTACAGCCTCATTAGGCGCGCCGAAATATCGCTGCAGGCCCTGTCGCCTACTCGCACCTGAGGAATGTGTTTCACTAGTGCGTGTAGCTGGCACAGATCGACCACGTCCTCTCCCTGCAACATGAGCTCCACCAGCAGCAGTACCACCGGGGCCACGTCCCCTTTTTGATGATCTCCTCATATTTTCAAAATTTATGATCTCGCCCTAAATGGGTGTTTTTGCAATAGCAGAATGCACCCACAGTATGTAAAGTGTGTATCTCAAAAACTGCTAAACTGCAGAAAATGCTATTGGGAAAAAAAAAATGTCACTACAATTATTTTTTTTGGGATAGCACAATACAAGAAATATCGATCGATTGTATGTCACACTTCTGCACACATGCACAAAGCACTGAAATTTTTTATTTTTTGGCAATAGCAGAATACACGCACAGTGTCTAAAGCGTGTATGAACATGCAGAAAATGCTATTGGAAAAAAAAAAACATGCACAAATCACAGCAAAATTTATTTTTTTTGCAATGTTTTTGCAACAGCAGAATACACACAGAGTATGGTGTATCTCTTAGTAAAATATGCAGTGCAGTGATGCTGCACTGAGCTTGCAGGTAAAAGTTATATTTTGTCTGGCACTGGCCTCATGGCACTGTTAAAAGACTGTGCACTGCACCCCAGCCAGGGTACAATTGATTTAGGAATCTCTTGAATAATTCTCTCTGCCTCTTTCTTTTCCTTAATAAAGACACTCTCTAGTCTCTACTCCTAGCTATGTAGATCGCTCACTGATATAACTAATTTGAAGAAAATTTAAGGAATGTGGACTGACTGACTGTATCAGACTAACTCCTAATGAAATCCTCTCTTAGCAGCACAGGAACCTGTCTATAGCAGAGTGAGGTGCTGTGCTGTGTGCCTGTACCTTATATAGAGGCTGGGTCACATGCTGCACTGGCCAATCACAGCCATGCCATTAGTAGGCATGGCTGTGATGGCTTTTAAGGGCACACTAGTGAAACTAGCGTGGATTGGCTGCCCTGCAGCTTGTAAAAGGCGCCAATACATCGCCGAACACCGGACCCGAACCCGAACATACAGTCAATAGTTCGGGTTCGGGTCCGGGACCCGGACACCCAAAAGTCCGGTACGGACCCGAACTTTACAGTTCGGGTTCGCTCAACCCTATGCCTGAGCCTAGAGAATAATACATTTTAGCTTGGCTAATGTTTTAGAATCCTGTGGATTAAAGGAATGCGGAAAAGCACATGCAGAAGAATTGGCTATTCCCAATTTGAAAGTAATGATAAAATCAAACTAGGAAAGGAATAGTGACCAGTGGGCTTGCCTGGGGTTGAGATGAGTTGTTTGTAGATACTTCACAGTTTTAAGATTTGTGTAGATTTTTAAAAATGTGTGTAGATTATAATCTGGTTTGGCAGTCTCACCACTTTTCCAGTGGCAGCTTGATGGCAAATAATTCCTAAACTCAGAAAAAGGTGCAGGGAAGCCTAGCTCCACTGGGGAACTAGGAGAGAAAGGATCAAACTCTTACATAAGAGACATCCAGCTCAAAAAAAGAAAAGGATATGTTAAATCTGGCCTCAAGAGAACAGGGCCAGGGAGGAAGGCTTGCTTAAGGAGTTGAAACACTTCCATCACGTTGGGAGTCCAAATTTCAGGTTTGGTATTCTTTCAAGTCAGAGCTGTAACTGGAATGATCAGCACAGGGTATTTGTTAATGAATTGGCAGTAAACTACAAGTAGTCTTGAAGCCACTAGACAAAGGCCAGTTAGCGATGGTCACTGCCTTTTCTGGATCCATGGAGACTCTATCTATGGAAATGATGTAGCCTAGAACTTGGTACTTGGGGAAGTACAAAATGCCACTTTTCCACCTTAGCATAATACCCAACCTCTCAAAATGCTGACACCCTGGAATCAATAGCACAATCATAGGGTCTGCAGGGTGGAAGCTGATTCATCTTACATTTAAAAAAAAAAATCAGGAAGTCATTATGATAGGCTGGTACAAGCGACTTAAATATGATATGGTGACTTAAATATGAAAGAAAAAAAAAAACATATTTTTTAGTCTTAAAATACATATTTTCAGTGTGTGCACATATTGACATGTATGCTTTGGAGAATATGTAAAAAGGATTTGTCCAACTTTCAAGCAAAATTCCCTGGAAAATAGGTTACCCTATCCATGAATCATATTTCCATGTACTTCTTTGCTCCAATATTTGACTACTAAAAAGAAAATCCCTGACATTTGGCAACATCTGTTATAACATGGAAAAGGTGCTCACTGTAACATTAAGCTCTCGCTCACATTGACTACAGCTTTGAAATTGTGTGACTTCATCTAAAATTGCACGATTTCGAAGGCACATGTCAGTACAACTTTGGATGTGGCTTTGAACAGTGCCATTGCCGTTACTAAGTGTAGTATGTTATATCTTATATATATATATATATATATATATATATATATATATATATATATATATATATAAATTAGATATATGTAGTGTTTTTTATGTATTTCATATAGGCATTTTATTTAGGCATTCTAAGATAAGTTCATTCTAGGCAGGCCACATTGTTATCTGTTACACATATCAAAGGGGACTTGTTGATATACAGTCTCCAGACAAAGGGAGAGTGGCCAAACAAGAATTATTCCACATATCAAAGGGGAACAGATAATGAATGAAAGGGCTATGTTAATGTTAATATGCAAGAATGCAGATTAGGGCAGTTTTATGACTACAGCTGTTCACAGCTTGGGGTTATCTGCTGTCACTCTGAAAGACAGGAGCAGATCAAAGCAAATTGCTCAGCTATTCAGTGTGTGTAGGGGATATAAGATGGCTTTCAAACTAAGAAAGATCTCAGAGAAGGGTCTGTGATTATGAAGGCACAAGTCTAGGGAAGATATTCCTTGTCATATGAACTCTGTTGGATTTTGTCATCTGTAAGACTGTTCTGATTTAGAAGTCAATAAAGTGCTTCTCTCTGGAGAATTGGGTTTGCTGCGGGACAATACTTATTAATATATACTATCCATCTACGAAGGATACATATTAGATCACTACATTGGTGCCGTTCAAGTGACCAGAAGAGCATTTTCAGGACTTAGTAACAGAAGTCAGTGATAACAATCCTGTGAGTTGGACAGAAGTCTGATGGAGACCCAAGACCTGTGCTGTGACTCTAATGTCTGGTTGTGACATAAGAGAGTCTGATCTACAAATTAAACAAGTTTGGAACCCCAGAATTATTCTCTGGAGACTGGAAACAACAAAAAAAAGGACTGTATTGTGTACCAGAAGACCCTAGCTGGAAGCTGAAGGAGTAATTAATGCGGTGAGTAAAATATTTCCTTTTTTTTTTAAATTATTAATAATATAGTCAAAATGCTTTCTCAGTGTGAAGCTAGTGTCAGTTCTGATAAAGTTAACAGATGGGTGTTAAAATGTATTAAGCGTCATGGCGGTCCTTATGAAGTTCCAGAAAAATGTAAGCAAACGTGGACTATGATGAATGAATTTTTAGAGAAAACTGTTTTTGATAGCAAAATTTCAGAAATTATATATGGATTATATGGATATATGGGTTATAGATTGGTATACCATTCAGGTGGAATTATAGACTGAATGAACCAAGTAACTCTGTTGAAGGCAATGAGGAGTCGGCCTAAAATGGAAAGAAGATGTGAATGGTAAAATACTTGCAAGATGGACTCATGAATGTCAAGGGCAATAGTTTGCAGCACAGTTTTTTCTGCCGTATTCAAACCTTTTGAACTTGAAAGTGAGTGCTGGTACATTGATGGTTCTTCTTACTATAAAGATGGAAGTAGAATTTCAGGATTTGCTGGTGTTAAATGAAAACCTTGAGCCTGGAGATGAGAATCCTGGATTTATGTGGATCGGAGCTCCCAGCACACCAAGTTTACTTTCAGTGAGAGATGTTATGAAGTCAGACCGAAGAATGGACTGTGACATCAGCTCGTTTTTGTGCAATATTCAAGATCTTGACGTGATATAATAAGGCCTAACAGCTATATGGGCCACGGATGTTTACCGAATCCTTTTCCAGTCATGGTCTAAAGCTATATTATCTAATGACTGTTTCATGGGGATATTTTAGAGGCTGGTGAAGAGAGATGTAACCAGTTTCAACTTTATAGTTTATATGAGCCATTGTAAATCATCCAGTACCTCAAGTCGTAATGATATGTTTGTTGCTTGATTTATGGGTCAGTTCTAGTAGTTAGAACGGCCCAAGTGGGGGTATATGTAGTATGTTATAATATATATATATATATATATATATATATATATATATATATATATATATAATATTAGATATATGTAGTGTTTTTTATGTATTTCATATAGGCATTTTATTTAGGCATTCTAAGACAAATTCATTATGCAAGAATATAGATTGGGGATTCAAGTCTATTCTACACCTCAAAAGAGTATTTAGGTGTCATCTCTTAATCTAATCAGTAGTCGCACATATCAAAGGAGACTTGTCAATGTTAAAGAATGCAGATTAGGGCAGTTTTATGACTACAGCTGTTCACAGCTTGGGGTGATCTGCTGTCACTCTGAAAGACAGGAGCAGATCAAAGCAAATTGCTCAGCCATTCAGTGTGTGATATAAGATGGCTTTGAGTCTAAGAAAAAATATCTCAGAGAAGGGTGATTATGAAGGCATAGGTCTAAGAGGAATATATTTGTTGTCATGTACTCTGTTGGTTTGTCATCTGTAAGACTGTTCTGTTTTGGAAGCTAATAAAGTGTGCCTCTCTGGAGAATTGGGTTTGCTGCGGAATAATACTTATTAATAACTACATACCAGCTACGAACTACATATTAGATCACTACACTAAGCTGCAACTTTTCATGCGATTTAACCTGTCAAATTGCATGACAAATCGCTCTAATGTGAATGGGGGATTATTCTACTTATAAAAGGGTGAATGTCACCCTCGTTACACAATCACTGTATCAGATGTGCTTCTCTCTATCAGATGCGGATTCACCTCAAATTGGATGGTTACTATCTTCTACCGGAAAAGGCATACATACATTTGTTAGGCAAATTAGCATACTGTTTCCATCTGAATGTATGAAACTATAAAAAATATGGGTCCTATGATGTCCAGTGGGAGTAAAAGGACTGAAGGCACTAAAGAGGTGAGCAGTGACTGACCTGCTTGTATTGATCAATATGCAGGATATTTTATCTTCTGTATTTTTGATAAACTAATCCAGTTATGGATAAAGATTATCTCTGCATATACATTTCTCTGAAGGTGCTGGGATTACTGTGGACTTTTGGACAGAGTATATTGATTAAACCTTTAAATGGACTATTAAAGCGGAGTTCCAACCATTTTCTAAACTTTCTCTATATTTCATCTCCTTAGCTCATCCTTTTCACATTGGCATTTTTATTAAATTTTTTCTGCTTAGAAACACCTTTTTTCTTTTATTTCTTCTTGACTTTCACTCTTCCTCGCCTAGGCGATAATGTCACTAGGCGATTTGCAAGGGGTCCTGGGATAGCGGCATCATGTATCCCAGGAGTCCTTGCGAATTGCATACTGCCGAAAACTCACGTTATTTGCAGATGATGTAAATGGGTGAGAGAGCCGCTCTCTCTTCTCTGATGACAGGAGAAAGGGAGGCGAGTAGGGGAATCACTCTGACAGCCCGCTGCCCGCCTCCCCCCGTAACACTGCTGCTGCCTGAATTGTGCTGAGCTGCAACCCGTTGGCCCTGTCACCACTTCACTGATGGGGGGGCGGAGGGAGCTTGACAGCAACCGCTACAACAGGCCAACGCCAACATTGCTATAGCAACTGGTCAGTAAGAAGGACGGTCTCGCTGAGGCATTACTGCACATGCACAGAAGTCCAGGAAATTAACACAGGAGGGCTTCAGATGCACCCAGCCAAAATGGAACCTTCTTGCTTCCGAGATCTGTGAGTAACAAACTATTTTTCAAGAAAGTAAAAGCGCAATAAATATGACAATGTTAGAAGTGTTCATTTACAGGTTTTGAAATTACAGAGCAGTCTTTAAAAAAAAAAATGTTTGGGGGACTGAAACTCCGCTTTAAGTTCACTTGAAACTGCCCGGCATGCTATTTAGGGTGAAGTAGTTGTTACATGGGCCTAATGATATTTTAAAAAGGTTAATAGACTGATTAGTGAATAGATACCTAACTGCTGCATGTCCCATAGTCATAAAAATGTATAAAATTATAGGTGCTCTGTCCTTTTAAATATATAAATATATAAACCCCAAAAAACTGAAACTTAACCACTTAAGCCCCGGACCAATTTGCAGCCAAAGGACCAGGCCCCTTTTTGCGATTCGGCACTGTGTCGCTTTAACTGACAATTGCGCGGTCGTGCAACGTGGCTCCCAAACAAAATTGGCGTCCTTTTTTTCCCACAAATAGAGCTTTCTTTTGGTGGTATTTTTAGCGGTTTTTATTTTTTTTGCGCTATAAACAAAAATAGAGCGACAATTTTGAAAAAAATTCAATATTTTTTACATTTTGCTATAATAAATATCCCCAAAAAATATATAAAAAAACTTTTTTTTTTCCCTCAGTTTAGGCCGATACGTATTCTTCTACATATTGTTGGTAAAAAAAAACGCAATTAGCGATTATTGATTGGTTTGCGCAAAAGTTATAGCGTTTACAAAATTGGGGATAGTTTTATAGCATTTTTATTAATATTTTTTTTTTACTAGTAATGGCGGCGATCAGCGATTTTTATTGTGACTGCGACATTATGGCGGACACATTGGACATTTTTGACACATTTTTGGGACCATTGTCATTTATACAGAAATCAGTGCTATTTAAATGCACTGATTCCTGTGTAGATGACACTGGCAGTGAAGGAGTTAACCAATAGGGGGCGGGGAGGGGTTAAGTCTGCGTGTGTTTAAAAAAGGGGGCGTGGCTTTGCGTCTGACGTCACTGATCGGCTTTCCCGATGACAGGGAACAGCCGATCAGTGACAGGCTCAGTAGGAAGCACGGGGAGAGGTTTGTTTACACAGACATCTCCCCATTCTTCAGCTCTGTGACCCAATCGCGGGACACCAGCGGCAATTGGGTCCGCTGGTCCCGCGGTCATGGAGCTCAGGACCGGATCGTGAGAGCAGCGCCGGCGGCGCTCGCGGCTGGGCTCTTAAAGGGCCACGTACAGGTACGTGGTTGTGCCCAGCCGTGCCATTCTGCTGCAGTACTTAAGAGGTTAAAGTGGTTGTAAACCCTTACAAACCACTTTGACCTATAGGTAAGCCTAGATTAAGGCTTATCTGTAGGCCCAAGAAATATCTCCTAAACCTACACGGTTTAGGAGATATTTGCTAAAAGACAGGCACGCCGCAGCTAATGGCGATATGCTGCTCGTGGCGGCTCCCGTGCGCATGCGTGGGAGTGAGGTCATCGCAGCACCGGCGAATCACAGCGCCGGAGCAGCGAGACCCGGAAGACACTCCGGGATACATGGCAGTGGTGAAGATGAAGAAGGAGGACCGCTTTGAGGGCTTCGAGGGCTTCGTTCTCAGGTAAGTTATTCATAAGTTAAGTTAAGTTATTCATAATGAGCTAGTATGCTATGCATACTAGCTCATTATGCCTTTGCCTTGCAGGGTGCATATATTTTTTTTTGATAGGCTTTACTTCCTCTTTAAGTCACAGTTTCTCACTAGGCCCATTGCACGCTATAGTACCTGGCAAAGTCTTTTTGCTAGTGTAGAAAACTATTAGTAAAACCATTCCACACATTTGTGAAAGTTACTGTAAGTGAATAAAAGATGATGGAGAACTAGGGGACACACTTTTACTTTTGTCCCTTTCCTTATTTGAGCATGTCAGAAGATTAAATGTACATTGGCAATGTCAGCTTATAGTTTCCACCAATACCATTATTTGTTTACTCTTTTTCCTTTTCCATTTCCGTTTCCATTTTCCATTTCGGGCCAACCTTTTTTTTCTGTAATCTAGTTCCATCACCTAAAGTGTTTTTGCTTTACCATCTGTAATAAGAATGCAGCTTTAACCAAACAAAACTAACAGCAAAACATTCTGGTAACAGTACTTGGTTGACCCAAAGTGTCATAAGTCAAAATATTTGGTTGTCTTTTTTCTCTGCTTGGTTGTATTCTGATTGGAGGAAGTGAATCTGAATCATCCTCTTTCTCATCTCCAACACTTTCAACACTCTCTACGGAGTTTTCTAGTGATGAAATTGAATCTTCCATGTTTCTTGATGAACATTTAGTTAGTTCAATTTCACTTACAGGATTGTCTTTTGTAGGGAAGAGCCGAACACCCCCTGTTTAGGTTCGCGGCAGAACACGCAAACAGACAAAAAATTTGTGCAAACACTGTTAAAGTCTATGGGACTTGAACGTGAAAAATCAAAAGTGCTACTTTAAAAGCTAATATACAAGTTATTGTAATAAAAAGTGTTTGGACTTTTGGTGTCGGCGCCACATGGAGAGACTGCTCATCTCCACGGCTCCCGCAGCACTACACAAAAACGGCATAAAAACCCACCTGAGCAGCCCCACGGACACACATCCTCCTCTGGGTGACATCCCCCCTTCCATGGACCGGTTTGTGGAAAAAACGGCGCCCGCACGCAAACAGCCCTGACGGCGCCGCCAGCCCAACCGCAAATCAAGGCCTCAGCTTGGGCCTACACGGATCCTCCTGCAGACACGCAGACACTGATGGCGACAATGGAGGTAAGCGGCTGCATGATCTCTCCCCCTCTCCGCAAGCCTCCTCCACACAGCATACCTCCTCATCACAGTATGCCCCCTCCACACAGCAAGCTGGAGACAACACCACAGAGCGCATAGCACAGGCTGTGGCTACTCTCCTATCCCCCATGATAGCTGCGTCTGTGGAAAAAGCTGTCAATGCAGGCATGAAGCAGATTAAGGCCCGACTAGGGGAACACACTGCTAGACTCAATGACTTAAAGCATCGTTTATCTAGCATGGAAGAGGAGCTTTACCAGGCGCAAGCCACGGAACAATCCCAGGACAAGACCAATCAATATATCCAAAAACTGGACGATTTAGAAAATAGATCCAGAAGGAGTAACCTGCGATTTAAGGGCATCCCAGAATCGCTGAAAACTCCTGCCTTTTCTGAATTCTGCGCCATGCGCATCCCGGAAGCACTAGGCCTTCAAGGCCCCTGCACAGTGGAAAGGGCCCACCGCATGGGATCTTTTAATTCTGAGCGCAAAAAAACACCCCGACCAATAATCGTCAAATACCTAAACTACTCTGACAAGGCCCTTATTCTACAAAAGTTCAGACAATCCCGCTCACTCCAAATTGATGGAATAAGAGTCCTGATATTTGCTGATTACTCAATTGAGGTCTAAAAGAAAGGGAAAGCTTTCCAGCAGGTCTGCATGGAACTCTTTAAACAACAAATCAAATTCACTCTGGCCTTTCTGGTCACTCTTTGCCTCAAGACCCCGAATGGCGAACAACTTTCATTCCAAGACCCCTGTGAAGCGGGCGCTTTCTTACGGTCTTTGCATGCAGGCCCACACCCCCACACTCCATCCAAAGCTGCCCCAATCAACCGCTCCCTGGATCAAAGGAGCCCACAAAAAGACTCCCCCAAACGTTTCAGGCCCTCAGCTCCAGACCACCACCGTGCCACTCTGCACTGAGTTGGGGAACACAACTTTTGTCCCTGCAACTCATTCTCTCAAGGTCGCATACCAAGCAGCACCTCAGGTTTGAAGCTGTTTTGTATAAGCACTTTGCTGCTTATCCCTCTTTTCACCAGTTTCAAACACTGTTGCTACAACCGCAATGGTGGCCGCTTATACATCGCTGTGTTCTAAGTAACTTTTCTTTTTTTTTTTCAGCTAGTAATATTTGTCCTCTTGCCACATTGTTTCTGTTATACTATACTACTCCTCCTGATCTCACTGTGTGCATCCCCACTATCTCCCCCCTATACACGACCCGTGAAAGCCGCTCAAAAATCTTCTATCCAGAAAAGGGGGCGCTCGCATGTCATACCATCAAGGTCGTGTACTGGGAGCTGGCCTTCACAGTGACTCCATGCGGAAAAAAGTGAAGTTCATTCGATTGCATGTGTTATTTTTGTTTCACGTTTCCCCCCTATTACTTCCCCCCCTTTACCATCTATCCTGGGGCACTGACACGCCACTAGTCTCCATGACACCACTCTCCTATAGCGGGAATAGTTTCATACATCCTGATACAGTAACAACCTCACAACATCAACTACATGGTGACAAATTTGTAAACCCGGCCCATTTCTCTTTTCCAACCCCACAACATAAAAAATCGTTTCTTGGAGGGTAAAAGGGCTTAGATCCCTAACAAGAGAATCAAGGTCATCCGACATCTCAAAAGAATTAAAACTAACATCGCCCTACTTCAGGAAGCTCACTTATCAACCCCTAATTTTCATTGTATGAAAAAGCTTTGGGTATGCACAGTCATAGGCTCAGATGCCAATGGGCGCAAAACAGGAGTCCTCCTGCTGATACACAAGAACCTCCCCTGTACGTTCTTATCCGTACAATCAGACAGCCAGGGACGGTTCATCTCAGCAGATATCCAAATAGTATCCAAAGATCTAGTGATTTCAAATGTGTACGCCCCTAACAACAACTACCCCGGTAAACCCTACTATTGTGAACTAACTGCATGGCTACTTCAAAACACCCACCTCCCACACTTAGTTGGAGGAGATTTCAATGACATTCTACATCAGTCTGATGACAGATCCTCCCCAAAATGCTTCAGGCCAGGACTTGACCCCACCACTCCCACGCACTTTGTATCCACCATGGAATCCCTCCACCTCCAAGACCTTTGGCGCCTAACACACCCTACTGACAGAGAATTCACCTTCTACTCCAACCCTCATAATGTGTTCACCAGAATCGACAATTTTTTTGGCTCTGACAATCTAATCCCCATGTTATCTGATGCAGACATCCTTGACATTGCAATATCTGATCACGCCCCAATTTCAGTGGAACTCAACAATCTCGATTTACCTCCCCATCCCAAGATATGGCACTTCCCTTCATACCTCCACAATAACATTGACTTCCAACAATTCATGGAAAAATCATGGATGAAATACTCTATGCCCCTCACTCTGATGACCCAAACCTCTTCTGGGATGCCGGCAAAGCATTCCTCAGGGGTCAGATCATCTCATATGCTACCTCCTTTAAAAGAAATACCTTATCACAATACAAATTAGCCAGTGCGCAACTACATCAGGAGCAAAGATCCCTATATACCATGGACTCCCCTGACACTAGAAATGAATGGCAGGCAGCCAAGAGGGTCTTCGACACCTGGGCAGATACACTTGAGTTAACTAAAGGAGCAAATTTAGACGCTACCCTCCACAAGTTTGGAGATAAAGCAGGCAAACTATTAGCCAGGCTCTATAAGGGACCTTTCTGCCCGACCCACATTACCTCGCTTCGAGACACTAACGGCGGCGTAAATACCACTCTGCAAACGATAAATATAGATATTCCTAAAGTCACTCCCTCGCAACCAGAAGCTTTCAATGCTCCTATCTCTCTATCCAAAATCTCTAACACCATACACAACTTAACCCCCTCCAAGGCCCCGGGTCCTGACAGATTCACTAGTGAATTCTACAAAACCTTAAAAACTATCACAGAACCTACTCCTCACAAGGTTTACAATGGCATATGGTCCTGTGACCCATATTTAACAGGCAACCAGGCCATTATTAAACTACTCTCAAAGAAAGGCAAGGACCCCCAAGACACAGGCTCCTATAGACCCATCTCCTTATTAAATTTAGATGTCAAAATCCTATCCAAAATCATCGCCACTAGGCTTACTGCCATCATCCCCTCCATGATGCACACAGCCCAATCTGGTTTTGTGAAAGGCAGAACAGCCACTCTGAACATCCCTAAGGTCATGCTGGCCCTGGAACATGCTAAAAATAATCCAGACGGTGACTTCACCATCATTACATTAGATGCGGAGAAATCCTATGATAATGTCAGCTTCGAATGGCTCTCTTTGGCTATGACAAAAATGGGATTCACAGGTCCCTTCTGTCACCTCATTAACACCATGTATACGGCCCCTGCAGCTAAACTGGTGGCAGCAGGCCTACTCTCAGATGAATTCTGCCTCCACAAGGGTACACATCACGGCTGCCCCTTATCCCCGCTCCTTTTCAATATTGCATTAGAACCCCTATCCAGACATCTAGCTCAAAGAGCCCCCTTACATGGCATTAAAATTGGCAAACATGACCTGCGTACCACCCTCTTTGTGGACAATGTCATTATATTTTCTGCAAACCCCCTCCTCCGACATGTCCACCATCAAAAAGGTATTTGACAAATTTAGGTCCTGCTCAGGCCTCCGTATCAATTACGGCAAAAGTGAAATTCTCCCCAAAGGAACTCTTTCTAACCCCCCCCCCCTGGACCCAACACTCTATTTTTTCAGTCGCTAGCTCCCACATCACCTATCTCAGAATCAAAATTGCGAAATTACCCTCCTCTCTATACCACCTTAACTACCCTCCTCTGATTGCAAACATTTCTCAGGAATTAGTTAACTGGATGGATCTGCCCCTCTCGCTCCTGGGAAGATGCCACTTGGCGAAAATGGTCCGTTTAGCTAGATTATTATATCCTCTGCAAACCATTACCTTACTCCTTCACCATAAGGATGTTAAACTCCTTAATTCAGCCATTTCAAAACTTCTATGGCAAAACAAACGACCACGTATAGCCTTAAAGAAATCATATCTTCCCAGACACAAAGGCGGTATTAGTCTCCCAAATGTTAGAACTTATAACCTGTCGTGCTTATTAATAACTAGCCTGGATTGGGTATCGCAATCCTCAAGATATTACAATTACTCCATGGAGTCTGCAATGGTTCACCCATTCTCCCTAGTGGCCCTCCATCACTGCAAGTGGAAATCAATCCCACCTTTATACCAACACAACCTCCTGTTGAGAGACACAGCTATTGCCTGGAAATGCATCAGCTTCTTAAAGGATACATGCAAAGAGGATCGTAAAGCCTCTACTCATAGAAAGATCCTACAAAATCTTGGACATCCATTCAAGACCACCCCCCTCTAGCATCCTCATCTGTAGCCAACTGGGGAAAAGACTTCCCAGCTGCAGACCTGGTAGACAAAATACTACAGGGTCTCAACAATGTACAATGCTTAATTCCCAATGAAATATGGAGAGAAACTCAACTAAAGATCGTCCATAGAGTCCATATACCCTTCCTCTCTTCTAAAACAGATCAGCACAGTGCCAAATGTCCCCTCTGCCAACAACCAAGACCATCCCTGGCTCACTGTTTTTTGGCGTGCTCCTACATATCCACCTTTTGGGATCAGGTCTTATCCTATATCTTTGAAATAACCTTACTAAAGCTTACTAAAGCTTCTCATCTTTGGTCATTGGGACCCCCAACTGCTGCCATGGTCCCAAAACACAAGCTCAACCACCACGGGAAACCCACAGAACTGCCCTTCCCACAAAGACTGGTCTTTGATATGTCTATTCATCGCTCAGAGAACCATTTTGAAGAACTGGAATTCATCTCACTGCCCCAATACCACCCAAATCAAAAGAGAGCTCCTACTCCTCATATTCATGGACTGATTTAACACAGACTTCAAACAGGAAAGATCCAAAGCCCACTTCTACTCCAATAGGCAACCCTTCATGTTCTCAACACTCTCTCCAGAAGACTTAGCCAACATTGGCCAATACTCATCCTCATACTATGTGACCCCCCCCCCCCAAGCCCAGGGGAGACAGTCTCCTCTGATGGACAACCCACCATCAGTGAACTCTAGTTGTTACATGGCTTGACTATCTCCTAAGAACACTCTCTCAAAGCCTCCACCCATCTTTAATTTTCACTTCCAAACTTACCACTCACAACTACAATTCAACAACCTTTGCGCCCCCTCCCTTTACCTATGCAACAAGAACCTGCTCCTCTCACTTAACCCCCCCCCCCCCATCCCCTAAAACTCACCACCCCTCCCTTTCCTGTTATTCTCTGTTATTTCATCTTGTAATCCTAGGAAAATTGTTTCATTATAATACAAGATCCATCCAGTTACTTTCTTATCGTCATTAGACACTGCCCTGCTGTGAAATGTTATATCTTTATAGCTAGTCCACCCTGACTTATTTGTTCAAGACCCCTAGATTACACTACATTACATTTTCATTTATCAATAATCTCTCTGTTTTAATGTTCCTACAAATGCTGTTACTGTTATAATTTTCAGTTTTGTATATCTCAATAAAAACGTTTTGAAAAAAAAAATATATCTCAAAAATAAAAAAACTGTTTTGAAAAAAAAAAAAAATGTTTTCCCGTGTTTAGAACAGTCCCTGCACAAAATTACATTTCTAAAGGAAACTTAATTTGGAACTGCTTACGGCTGTAAAGTAATGTTGCCCCCCCCCCCCCCAGCCCATTTCTGGGCCCTTTTGGGTCTGGTATGGATATTAAGGGGAACCCCGCACCTAAATTAAAAAAAAGCGTAGGGCCCCCAGGCCCTATATACTTTGAACAGCAGTATACAGGCGGTCCCCAGGTAACAAACAAGATAGGGACTGTAGGTTTGTTGTTAAGTTGAATCTGTCATTTGGAACAGGTACATTTTTTAAGTGTAGCTCCAGCCCAAAAATCTATTTTTAAGCTTTTTGGATAATATAAGGGTTATCACCCCTGTAACATTTGTTTTGCTGTCTGTGCCCCTGTTCAGAAGATTTCACCTCACTTTCTGTCCCAATGACCATAGTATTTTGAAAATCAAGAATTGTAATTGCATGCCCCTGTTAAACAGGGGCAGAAAAATTGGGCCTTAGGCGGTGGTGGTGCCACAACACTGTAACACCTCACAGATACTCCTTGGTGGGCACAGGAATGGGCCCTGCTGTGAAATATTAGATCAAAAATTGTAATTACATGCCCCTGTTAGACAGGAGCAGAAACTGTAACCCCTCAGATACTCTTCGTGGGCGCAGATATGTGAAATATTAGATCAAAAATTGTAATTACAATACAGTGCAGCCGTAGTGCAGTTGCTACTACTTTACAGTGTAGTGCGGTGTTGCAAAACAAAATATACATCATGTCCAGAAGGCCACCAAGGAGAGGCAGAAGCTCACAGGCCAGTAAAAGAGGGCAAGCAGGCTCTGTGTCTACAGTCAACAGTGCTGGTCATGGACATGGTGCATCCTCTGCCGGTGGCCGTGGGGCACACTTGTCCTTCTTTTTTCTGCTGCTGGCCGTGTTATTGAGCCAGAACATGCAGAAGAGTTGGTGGAGTGGATAACATCCTTGGTGGAGTCATCCTCCTCATCCTCTGTCACCCAGGCTCAGAGTAGTTTTCCTTCCTATGCAGCTGCCAAAGTGGCCAATTCCACAGGCTCCTTGCCCACAGTCACTCCTTCCGTAGCCCCACCATCATGCACGGAGGAGTCCCCCGAACTATTCAACCACAGTGTTGGGTACATGTTTCTGGAGGATGTGCAGCGATTTGAAGGCTCTGATGTTGGTTCCCAGGTTGAGGAAGGGAGTAACGTGAGCCTAGAGAGAGGGGGTGCCCAAGAAGGACAAGAAATGGACAGTCATGTTCCCCCAGTTGCAGCATAATGCCAAGTTTGCGCCAGTGACGAGGAGGGAGGGGATGATGAGGTCACTGACTCTACTTAGGTGCCTGATAGAATAGTGGAGGAGGAGGAGGCACAACTCCAATGAGGCAGAATGTACAGAATGTAAGCTTTAACACAATAACAACATTTATTGGTGAGTAGTTGAAAGTCTATCTAATCTATCTATAGTCTACACCAAAAAAGAAAATATTAGGTTAAAATAAGAGAATGACGTGAAGGAATACAGAGTATATTCCTGAAAACATTAATCTACAAACATATTTAGTTACAAGTAAAATGCAGACCTTTCCCATAATTACCCTTTGCACCAACATTCCATTCTGATGGTTGCTCTCCCATAAAAGTGTGTGTTTCCCTCCCATCTAGTCTGTGTATATGATTACATGCTGATGCCTCATTGGTTGGCATAGCGTGGCTCTGATTGGTGAGCTACTCTATTCCTGGTTAAGGACTGGGTACATCTCCAATCCCTATACTTTGCATAAGTCAGCCCCCTTTAATGCAAATCCTTGTTACTATCTAGGAGATTAAATAGAATTTTCCCGGGAAGTTAAGTATTGATTACGGGTTGCCCTCCCTTCATTGCATATCTCAGCATGGGATCCTTTGAAGTCAGTATGTGTAAAACAATGAGGTTTGGATCCCATTGTTTGTATACACAAGCCTAGGCACGACTTTCTGTGAAGATAATATGTTCCGCCCTACATAGATAAAAGCTAAATTAAATATATTCATAATTCCAATATTTTACAGCTATTAATGTAGATTTCATATAAACTCATAAGGCAACAAGTCCGTTGGCAACAGCACTTGAAAGACCCACATCAAAGAAAAAGGCAGACTTGTCCTCGCTCCTCATCTGGGATCTCCAACCCTACTATACCTCCAGTCTTCTCGAAAACCTGCACTGAGAGGAATGAAGGTATAGCAATAGATGTGCCAAGTACTTGCATTCAATCTGCTAGAAGTACACCACCATGTTATTTTAGCAGGCAAATGTAAAAAGAAATTTGGTCCCAGCCATCCACATGCTCAGCGTCTGAATGCTAGCTTGGCCAAATTGCTAGCACTGCAACTACTGCCTTTTTAGCTGGTAGACTCTGCCCCCTTTCCTGAATTTGTGGAATGTGCTGTACCTCAGTTGCAGGTTCCAAAACGCCATTTCTTTTCACGGAAGGCCATTCCAGCTCTCTACCGGCATGTGGAAGGCAAAGTTTTTGTCTTGTTGGACAGGGCAGTCAGCATTAAGGTGTATATTACCGCAGACTCATGGTCTAGCAGGCATGGGCAGGGATGTTACCTTTCCTTCACGGTGCACTGAGTAACTCTGCTGGCAGCTGGGAAGGATGCAAGACAGGGTTCAGTATTGTTGGAGCTTGTTCCGCCACCACACCTCCAAAATGCTAGAGGTGATTCTGCCACAGCTCTCTTCTCCACCCCCTCCTCTTCTTCTTCCTCTATGGCCTCTTCTGCAGATTTGTTCTCTGGACCATCGGTTCTCCGTAAACGTTCAAGGGGCTACGCAAGCACTCAAGCAAAAAGATGCCATGCAGTGCATGAGTACATAGTTACATAGTAAGTGAGGTTGAAAAAAGACACAAGTCCATCAAGTCCAACCTATGTGTGTGATTATATGTCAGTATTACATTGTATATATGTTGCGGTCGTTCAGGTGCTTATCTAATTGTTTCTTGAAACTATTGATGCCCCCCGCTGAGACCACCGCCTGTGGGAATTGCCTCTTTTTGAACTTGCAGTATCATTTGTCCTTAATGACTAGCATTTCAAAGGGGGTTGGTTTGACTATTTGCTTCCATGCTCCAGAAAACAGGCTATATAATTACTTCTCACTGTATCAACTGATTTCCCGCTGTGGAGAGAACTATGCAAATATTATTGTATGACTACATGATACAATAAGGCTAACTTGAGGTTTTTATACCAAGCAAATAAATGAATCAGTAGTAACATGCGCTACCTCTATCTGGAGAAAGGAGACTGATGGTTTGGAGTGGTGGTGTCCATAGTGTCCATGTTTTTTACTATAACGTTATTGCTAACTGCAGAATGTTTTTATTACTTTGATTGGGTATAATGAGAGGTACAGTTCTGTATAGAACATATTGTTGCCTTACATATTTCCCTATCATTGGGTGTGCATCCTTTGCATCAATAAAGTCTATTTAATTACACCTAAAGCTGTGGTTGACCCTTCCCTTACTTTGCGTTCTTGGGACAATTCTTGTCCCATTAAGCTACAATTTACATATAGTTCTCTTCTTAAATGGGGCAGGTATCCCATCCTAATGGTGTTTAACTTAGTAATCAATCCAGGTTGGTGGATTCATGGATTTTTTATTTTATTTTTTGTTCCTTGCCGCTCTTACAGTAAAGAACCCTCCTCTACGTAGTTTAAGGTTAAACCACTGCTTAGGGGACAGGAGCCACACTGGGGCAGAGATTCTTTCAGCTCTGCAGGGGCAGGCTCAGAGGTGGTTGACGCCACGCCAGCTTCAGCCAGGAATGGTTGTATGTGACAATGGCACCAAACTTCTCTCCACCCTTTGACAGGGACACTTGACCCATGTTCCATGTTTGGCATACATCATGAATTTGGTGGTGCAGTGGTTCTTGAGCAGGTATCCAGGCTTACAATATCTCCAGAGGCAGGCCAGAAAAGTCTGTGGTCATTTCCAACGGTCATACAATGTCAGTGCTCGGCTGGCTGACATTGAAAGGGAATGCAAACTGCCCACCAACCGCCTCATTTGTGAAATGTCCACCAGGTGGAACTCAACGTTGGCAATGCTGCAGCGGATGCACATGCAGCAGAGGGTCATCAATGAGTACCTGTGTGAGTATGGCACCAGGACAGGGTCAGGGGAGCTTGGCTTCTTTTCGCCATGCAAGTGGCTACTGATCAAGGATGCATGCACTGTCCTGTCACCATTTGATGAAGCCACGAGGATGGTGAGCAGCGACAATGCATGCATCAGTGATACTGTTCCTCTTGTCTTGCTGTAGGAGCACACGCTTCATGGAATAATGGACAGGGCACTTGAGGCAGAACAGCAGGAGGAAGAGGAGGACTTCCTTACCTCTCAAGGCCCCCTTTATCCGGATATTATTCCTGCAAGCCCACCAAACACACAGGAAGAAGAGGAGGAGGATTGTGTCAGCATGGACGTGGAGGATAACACTCAGCAGCAGTCTTCAAGGGATGGTTTTCAGTCCCCAGAAACCCAAGGAGTTGTACGTGGCTGGGAGGAGGTTGTTAAGGATCATGTGATCCTTAGTGACCTACAGGACTCAGAATCAAATGCCTCTGCAAACTTCCGCAGGCTTTGCAGAATCAGGGAGGCCATGCAGCTTAAGGACCCTAGGATTTGTGGTATCAAAGAGAGGGATCATAACTGGCTGGCAACCCTTTTTGATCCACGTTACAAGAGTAAGGTTGCAGAACTCATCCTGCCTTCGCAGAGGGAGCAGAGAATGAAACATCTTTAGGAGGCCTTGAAGAAAGGTTTGTGCAATGCATTTCCAGACCCTGTGAGGTTACAATTTCCTGGTGCTGGACAACGTGTTGCTGAGGCTTCGTTCAGTCAGAGGAAGAGCAGTGGAGAAGGTGGCCGGCTGACCGAAGCCTTTAGACAATTTTTCAGTCCTCAGCACCAAGGTTTTATCGGTAAAAGCAACCATCGCCAGCGTCTGCATTACATGGTGCAGGAATATCTAGGGGCAAGAGCAGACTTGAAGACCTTTCCAACAGAGCATTCACTGGATTACTGGGTCTTGAAGATGGACCACTGGCCAGAACTAGCTCAATATGCAATTGAGCTACTGGCCTGTCCTGCATCCAGCGTTCTTTCTGAACGCACATTCAGTGCTGCTGGAGGGTTTGTAATGGATCATAGAGTGCGCCTGTCCACAGACAATCAATCAATCTTAGATCAGCAGCAGCTATCAAGCACCTGATGCTAATTAACTGATTGATTTTTCTATGGATGTGGGATCCCTTGAAGACTGCCTATGCTGAGTGACTATCCTATTCCTCATCAATCTTGATGATGCTATCTTCCAACAATATTTTTGGTTTAGGGCACCACCACCACTGCCTACACCCAATTTTTCTGTCCCTGTTTACCAGGGGCATGTAATTACAATTTTTGATCTAATATTTCACAGCAGGGCCCGTTCCTGCGCCCAACAAGAGTATCTGTGAGTGGTTACAGTGTTGTGGCACAACCACCAAAGGCCCAATTTTTCTGCCCCTGTCCCAACAGCAGAAAAAAAGGACAAGCGTGCCTAACGGCCACCTGCAGAAGATGCATCATGTCCATGACCAGCACCGTGGACTTTATTGTGTACACCACCAGAGAAGTAGTAGCAACTGCACTAGGGGTGCACGGTACTGTGTACTGTGTACACCGCCTGAAGTATATTAGAAAAAGTACACCAGGAACGGCTATAGTATATACAGTACCTGACCACAAGAATGTGTTTCCAGCGCGATCCCAGCGCTGGTTCTCAGCGACAGGGTACTGTACATCTCGCGCTGGCTGCAATAGGAAAATGTCACATTTTCCTATTGCAGCGAGCGCGAGAAATAAGCGACAATGTTGCCTCTCTAATAATAAAACCTGTATGCCTTCAGGGGCATACCAGGCACCCTGCGGCCCCCCCACCCCAAAGCACCTTGTCCCCATGTTGATGAGGACAAGAGCCTCTTCCCAACAATCCAGGGTCTGTGGGCGGGGGGCTTATTGGAATCCGGGAGCCTCCTTTAATAAGGAGGCCCCAAGATCTTTACCACTTCAGCCCTGGAAGATTTGGCTGCTCAATGACTAGGCCATTTTTTGCGATACGGCACTGTGTTGCTTTAACTGACAATTGCGCGGTCGTGCAATGCTGTACCAAAACAACATTTGTCGTCCTTTTTTCCCACAAATAGAGCTTTCTTTTGGTAGTATTCGATCATCTCTATAAATAAAAAAAGAGCGACAATTTTGAAAAAAACACTATTTTTTACCTTTTGCTATAATAAATATCTCCAATTTTTTTTAATAAAAAAGCTATTTTTTTCTCATTTTAGGCCAATATGTATTCTTCTACATATTTTTGGTAATAAAAATCGCAATAAGCGTATATTGATTGGTTTGCGCAAAAGTTATAGTGTCTACTAAATAGGGGATAGATTTATGGCATTTTTTTTATTATTTTTTTTTTTTACTAGTAATGACGGTGATCTGCGCTTTTTTTTTTTTTATCGTGACTGCGACATTATGGTGGACACATTGGACACTTTTGACACATTTTTGGGACGATTGACAATTATACAGCGATAAGTGCTATAAAAATGCACTGATTACTGTATAAATGTCACTGGCAGGGAAGGGGTTAACACTAAGGGGGCGATCAAGGGGTTAACCATGTTCCCTGACTGTGTGTTCTAACTGTAGGGGGAGGGGGCTGACTATAGGAGATGACAGATCGTGGTTCCTAGCTATTAGGAACTCAGGATCTGCATCTCCTCTCCTCACAGAACAGGGATTTGTGTGCACATCCCTGTTCTGCCTCTCGTGCCCGCGATCGCTCATGGCCAGTGGTCATCGTGACCACCGGTCACTGACGGCGGCACACGCATGCCTGCTATCCCGCTTAAAGGAGCCACCATACAGCTACGTCGGTTTGCGGGATCGTGTCCACATGTCGTAGTATAATGACTGATGTCCAATATGACCAAACGCATCGGGAGGGACTGCTGAATCCACTGTTATTGCTTCTTTCAAAGCACTTGATTGTCTACACCAAATGTGAGTGTTACTCTTATCTAATAAATGCTGTAAAGATTTTCTAGCAGAATTACGCTATGTGCCCTCTTTCTTTGCTTCCTCTTTTTTGGCAAATATCCGCTTGGGCATTTTAACCCACAAATACATCATTGGAAGTTACCTAAAGGTTTTCGGAAATCTGTGGCTGTGGAAATAGTATCATTACTATTCAAGTCTGATTGGCTCAGTGGGTATACACTTGTCTGTGTCCAATTGCTCTGGTAAGCCTCCTATTATTTACGGTGGCAGATCTTCTATCATTTTATCTACTGAACATCACCTGTCAGACTGCATTACTTTCTTCACTGTTTGAATCACCATCACATTATCTATTTCTGGATCTGTTTGGACTTTATAGGATTATGGACAATCCTTCCGATTGACTTATACACATCATATTGTCACTGTTTTTTCTGTATACATGAGCACTGGTGTATGATTTACCATTACTTTTTAATTTTGTCACTATTTTACTCATATGTGATTTTCAATTGAGCGCTGCACTTTTTTATTTCTTTACATTGTTTGCAATATTGATCACTTGCTGTGCTGGCGGCTTCCATTTACATTTAAAGGGACAGCGCGGTATATATATTTTATAAGTATAATGACTGCGGCTGTTCGGCAAGTGGTTAATTTCCCCTCCTGTCCTTGGTATAATACAGCACCTAGTCCTTTTTGAGAGGCATCACAGTGAAGTGTAAATTACTTAGAATAGTCTGGATAACCAATAACTGGAGGATGCGTTAATACTTTAATAAGCTGGCTCAATACTTCTTGATGGTGGTTAGTCCAATCTATTGGATGATGGGAGGGAAGTTGACCTTTCAATTTTGGTATGGGTTTCTTTTTCTTTCTGGTCTAGTTAGCAGGTGCCTAAGTCAGAGGAGTAGGTTTTGAGTCTACTGACAGTAAGTTGTAGGGAGGCTTTGCAATTCTGGAGAAGTTTTGTATGTAGGAACGGTAGAAGGTGATTGTGACAGACCTAGCCGGGATACAGGCTTTTTGAGAGGACCGAATGCGAGCCTCTTGCCGACTGATTATGGGCCCTGGATTTTAAGGGGCACAGGGTGAATGAGAACCCCACTATAATCTGTGCAAGTCAGATTCAATGCTGTATATATGTATATATAATGTGTGTTGTCTCATGCTGTTGGGACACACACTGTCAGATGCTAATGTCATGAATTCCATCCACCTGTCTGTTGTATTGTATAATGTAAATGAGTCTAGTCTGGCTTGTAAGAGTTTTCCACACATTGTTGTTTGTGCTGCTTAACCCTGTGTTGATGTTTATGGTAATGTGTATTGAATAGTTAGTGAGCTAGGAGCCGTAAAGTCTTACCCTGAAAAGTCTTCTCTCAGTCAACTAGTCTAAATGTTGAATTGGATAATTAGCTCAGGTTAATTCTGTTTCTTGCTACAGTTGTATTGTTCGAATAAATGAGCAGGAGGAGGGGACCTCCTCTTCTACCGTATTATAAATACTTGTCATTTTGGTTCTAATAAATCAGTCCATGTTAGCACTAAGCAAGTGTCATCTTTTTTTATGCTTGGGAGTGGTTGGAATATCTGATATCTATATTCAGACTGGGAGGAAGTGGTATATGATGAAAGCACTCAAGCCGAGTGTAGGGACGTTTCGTCACAGGGATGAACCCCAATAATTTTCTGAGTTCTCCAACAGTCTTTAGTCTCTAATATCTCAATGCAAGCACAGGTGCAATCTCAGCTAGATCCATGGAATGGCCATCTTTTGACACAATTTTGCTCAGAAATCGGACTTTGTCTTTAAAAAGCTCACATTATCTGGCCGTTAATTTAACTCCATGTTGTTGATAAGATTGAAGTACAGTACTAGCCATACATGTTCTATGTGGTCATTGAATGATTTGCTGTGGACCAGATTGTCATCTAGGTAAGGCAGGCAGATATCATCCCTCAAGCCAGTTAAGCATACATAGTTACACAGTAGGTGAGGTTGAAAAAAGACACAAGTCAATCAAGTCCAAACTATGTGGGTGATTATACCTCAGTATTACATTGTATATCCCTGTATGTTTTGGTCATTCAGGTGCTTATCTAATAGTTTTTTGAAACTATTGATGCTCCCCGCTGAGACCACCATCTGTGGAATGGAATTTCACATCCTTGCCACTCTTACGGTAAAGAACCCTCTACGTAGTTTAAGGTTAAACCTCTTTTCTTTTAATTTTAATGAGTGGCCACCAGTCTTGTTAAACTCCCTTTCGCAAAAAAGTCTTATCGCCATTGTGGGGTCACCAGTATGGTATTTGTAAATTGAAATCATATCCCCTCTCAAGTGTCTCTTCTCCAGAGAGAATAAGTTCAGTGCTCGCAACCTTTCCTCATAACTAATATCCTCCAGACCCTTTATTAGCTTTGTTGCCCTTCTTTGTACTCGCTCTATTTCCAGTACATCCTTCCTGAGGACTGGTGCTCAGAACTGGACAGCATACTCTAGGTGTGGCCGGACCAGAGTCTTGTAGAGCAGGAGAATTATCATTTTATCCCCTAAGTTGATCCCCTTTTTAATGCATGCCAATATTCTGTTTGCTTTTTTAGCAGCAGCTTGACATTCCATGTCATTGTTTAGCCTATCATCTACTAGGACCCCCAGGTCCTTTTCCATCCTAGATTCCCCCAGAGTTTCTCCCCCCAGTGTATAGATTGCATTCATATTTTTGCCACCCAAATGCATTATTTTACATTTTTCTACATTAAACCAAATTTGACATGTAGTTGCCCACCCCATTAATTTGTTCTGATCTTTTCGCAAGGTTTCCACATCCTGCGAAGAAGTTATTGCCATGCTTAGCTTAGTATCGTCCATAAATAGAGATTGTTTACCCCATCCTCCAGATCGTTTATGAACAAATTAAATAGGATTGGTCCCAACACAGAACCCTGTGGGACCCCACTACCCACCCCTGACCATTCCGAGTACTTCCCATTTATCACCACCCTCTGAACTCGCCCTTGTAGCCAGTTTTCAATCCACATACTCACCCTATGGTCCATGCCAACGGACCTTATTTTGTACAGTAAATGTTTATGGGGAACTATGTCAAATGCTTTTGCAAAATCCAGATACACCAAGTCTATGGGCCTTCCTTTATCTAGATGGAAACTCACCTCCTCATAGAAGGTTATTCCAGCCATGGTTTAGCAAGTCCTGCAGGTACTCTTTTACTTCTTGATGCAGTGGTTTTGGCACAGACATACAAGTTCTCTTGACAGGTGTGTTGTCTTTGAGGCAAATCTGTAACTGTAACGAAGGAATACATCCGACGTCAGAGTCATCTTTTGCAAAAGCATTGCATTTTTCCCTTAACATCTTTTGGACTATCTGCTGTTTTTCACTAGTGAGGTGTTCTAGAGGCACTCCTGGAACACATAACTCTTGATTAGTATGGCTTTCAAGAGAATCAACCTTGTTGATATTGTCCATCCGGTCTTTTGGTCTTGTTGTAGATACATGGGGATCATGACTTACTGAGTAAGTAGTAGGAATGAGCCGAACACCCCCGGGTTCGGTTCGCACCAGAACCTTCGAACGGACCGAAAGTTCGCGCGAATTTTCGAACCCTATACGTTATAATGGACGCGAATGTTCGAAATCAAAAGTGCTAATTACAACGGCCAATATGCATGTTAATGTCATAAAACAGGTTTGGGGACCCGGGTCCTGCCCCAGGGGACATATATCAATGCAAAAAGAACTTTTAAAAACTAACGTTTTTTCGGGAGCAGTCATTTTAATGATGCATAAAGTGAAAAAAAAAAAGTGAAATTTTCCTTTAAATATGGTACCTGGGGGGTGTCTAAAGTATGCCTGTGAAGTGGCATGTGTTTCCCGTGTTTAGAACTGTCCTTGCACAAAATGACATTTGTAAAGGAAAAAAAGAAGCCATTTAAAACCACTTGCGGCTTTAGGTTTGTTCTTAAGTAGAATCTGAACAGGTACATTATGAAGTGTAGCTCCATCCCCAAAAAATCTATTTTTAAGCTTTTTGGAGAACATAGGGAGGGGTTATCACCCCTGTAACATTTGCTGTCTTTGCACATCTGTTCAGAACATGTCACCTCACTTTCCGTCCCAATGACAAATGTTTTTGGAAAAAGTGGGGTTTTAATTGAAACAAGGATTGGTGATAAAGTATCAGTAGAGAGGAGATACCTTTTTCCCAAATTAAATCTAACAGGATAGAATTTCC
This sequence comes from Lithobates sylvaticus, assembly GCA_028564925.1. Taxonomy (NCBI): domain Eukaryota; kingdom Metazoa; phylum Chordata; class Amphibia; order Anura; family Ranidae; genus Lithobates; species Lithobates sylvaticus. The sequence goes on from CM053030.1 coordinate 365,949,407, forward strand.
CTTCCTAGGGGTAGATTTCCTCTCACTTCCTGTTTTCTCTTTCCATTTGCAAGTAGGAGTCGTTTGTAAGTTGGATGTTTGAAAGTAGGGGCCTGGCGTATATACTCTGCAGAAATTTGCCCTATTAGATGTTGGTGTAGCCACAAGACTGGTGGGCACAGGAATGGGCCCTGCTGTGAGTTAATAGATCAAGATTTGTAATTGCATGCACCTGTTGAACAGGGCAGAAAAATTGGGGGTGGTGGTGGTGGTGGTGGACGGTGTTGCCACAAGACTGTAAGCTCTCACAGTTACTCTTGGTGGGCGCAGGAATGGGCCCTGCTGTGAGTTATTAGATCAAGATTTGTAATTGCAAGCACCTGATGAACAGGGCAGAAAATTTGGGCCTTTGGCGGTGGTGGTGGACGGTGTTGCCACAAGACTGTAAGCTCTCACAGTTACTCTTGGTGGGCGCAGGAATGGGCCCTGCTGTGAGTTATTAGATCAAGATTTGTAATTGCAAGCACCTGATGAACAGGGCAGAAAATTTGGGCCTTTGGCGGTGGTGGTGGACGGTGTTGCCACAAGACTGTAAGCTCTCACAGTTACTCTTGGTGGGCGCAGGAATGGGCCCTGCTGTGAGTTATTAGATCAAGATTTGTAATTGCAAGCACCTGATGAACAGGGCAGAAAAATTGGGCCTTTGGCGGTGGTGGTGGACGGTGTTGCCACAAGACTGTAGGCCCTCATAGTTACTCTTGGTGGGCGCAGGAATGGGCCCTGCTGTGAGTTATTAGATCAAGATTTGTAATTGCAAGCACCTGATGAACAGGGCAGAAAATTTGGGCCTTTGGCGGTGGTGGTGGACGGTGTTGCCACAAGACTGTAAGCTCTCACAGTTACTCTTGGTGGGCACAGGAATGGGCCCTGCTGTGAGTTATTAGATCAAGATTTGTAATTGCAAGCACCTGATGAACAGGGCAGAAAAATTGGGCCTTTGGCGGTGGTGGTGGACGGTGTTGCCACAAGACTGTAGGCCCTCATAGTTACTCTTGGTGGGCGCAGGAATGGGCCCTGCTGTGAACTATTAGATCAAGATTTGTAATTACCCGCCCCTGTTAAACAGGGGCTGAAAAATTGTGCCTTAGGCACTGGTGCTGGTGCCACAACACTGCAACCCCTCACAGATACTGTACTTGGAGCACAGCAGTCACACGTGTTGCGAAGCATTTTTTTAAAAAATTGTAAGTACACGCCCCTGTTAAACAGGGGCTGAAAAATTGTGCCTTAGGCACTGGTGCTGGTGCCACAACACTGCAACCCCTCACAGATACTGTACTTGGAGCACAGCAGTCACACGTGTTGCGAAGCATTTTTTTAAAAAATTGTAAGTACACGCCCCTGTTAAACAGGGGCTGAAAAATTGTGCCTTAGGCACTGGTGCTGGTGCCACAACACTGCAACCCCTCACAGATACTGTACTTGGAGCACAGCAGTCACACGTGTTGCGAAGCATTTTTTAAAAAAAATTGTAAGTACACGCCCCTGTTAAACAGGGGCTGAAAAATTGTGCCTTAGGCACTGGTGCTGGTGCCACAACACTGCAACCCCTCACAGATACTGTACTTGGAGCACAGCAGTCACACGTGTTGCGAAGGCACTGGTGTGGTGGCATGGATCATTGAGGAGGAGGAAGAGGATAGTCAGTGAACATAAGAGGACAGTCACTCAGCATCAGCATAGGCAGTCTTGAAGGGATGTGACATTAAAAATTATTCGGTTATATCCGCCTCAGGTGCCTGGTAGCTGGTGGTGATCCAAGACTGATTCATTTTGATGAAGGTCAGTCGATCAACCGAGGCGGTGGACAGGCGCACCCTATGATCGGTGACAAATCCTCTAGCAGCACTGAATGTGCGTTCGGAAAGAACGCTGGAGGCAGGACAGGCCAGTAGCTCAATTGCATACTGTGCAAGCTCTGGCCAGTGATCCATCCTCAGGACCCAGTAAGCCAGAGGATTTTCGGTGGGAAAGGTGTCCAAGTCTGACCTTGCCCCAAGGTATTCCTGCACCATGTATATCAGACGCTGGCGATGGTTGCTGGAACCGATCATACCTTGGGGCTGCGGACTAAAAAATTGTCTGAACGCATCGGTCAGACGTCCACCTTCCCCACCGCTCCTTCTGCTACTGACCGAAGCCTCAGCAACTCGTCGCCCAGGACCAGGAGTTTGTAACCTCCCAGTTTCTGGGAACGCATTGCACAGACCTTTCTGCAAGGCCTCCCTGCGATGTCTCATCCTCTGCTCCCTCTGCGACGGCAAGATAAGGTCCGCAACCTTACCCTTGTACCGCGGATCAAGGATAGTGGCCAGCCAGTAATGGTCCCTCTCCTTGATCCGAAGAACACGAGGATCCTTCCGCAGGCTTTGCAGGATCAGGGAGGCCATGCAGCGTAGGTTAGCTGAGGCATTCGGTCCGGAGTCTTCTGGGTCACTGAGGATGACATGATCGCCAGCCACCTCCTCCCAGCCACGTACAAGTCCACTGGTTTGTTGGGACTGTACATCATCCCTAAAAGACTGCTGCTGCTGATGCTGAGTGCCAGGCTCCACCTCCATGCTCACACAATCCTCCTCCTCCTCCTCCTCCTCCTCATCCTCTTCCTGTGTGATGGGTGGGACAGAAGGAACACTGTCCGGATAAAGGGGGCCTTGAGAGGCAAGGAAGTCCTCCTCTTCCTGCCTCTGTTCTGCCTCAAGTGCCCTGTCCATTATCCCACGCAGCGTATGCTCCAACAGGTGGACAAGAGGGACAGTGTCACTGATGCATGCACTGTCACTGCTCACCATCCTCGTGGCCTCCTCAAATGGTGAGAGGACAGTGCATGCATCCCTGATCATGCTCCACTGACGTGGGGAAAAAAACCAAGCTCCCCTGACCCTGTCCTGGTGCCGTAGTCGCAAAGGTACTCATTGATGGCCCTCTGCTGCGTGTGCAGTCGCTGCAGCATGGCCAACGTTGAGTTCCACCTGGTGGGCATGTCACATATTAGGCGGTTCTTGGGCAGGTTCAGCTCCTTTTGCAGCTCAGTCAGCCGAGCACTGGCATTATAAGATCGGCGGAAATGCACACAGACTTTCCTGGCCTGCCTCAGGACATCCTGTAAGCCTGGGAACCTGCCCAAGAACCGCTGCACCACCAGGTTGAGGACGTGAGCCATGCAGGGCACATGGGTGAGCTGCCCCTGTCGCAGGGCGGAGAGGAGGTTGGTGCCATTGTAAGAAACGACCATTCCTGGCTTAAGCTGACGTGGCGTCAACCACCTCTCGGCCTGCCCCTGCAGAGCTGCCAGAACCTCTGGCCCAGTGTGGCTCCTGTCCCCCAAACACACCAGCGCAAGCACGGCATGGCATCTTTTTGCCTGCGTACTTGCGTAGCCCCTTGTACGCCTACGGAGCACCGCTGGTTCCAAGGACAGAGCACTGGAGGAAGAAGAAGAGGAGGGGGTGGAGGAGAGAGGTGTGTCACAACCAGTAGCAGTAGTAGCGTTTTGGAGGCGTGGTGGCGGAACAACCTCCAACACTACTGCACCTTGTCCTGCATCCCTCCCAGCTGCCAATAGAGTGACCCAATGGGCCGTGAAAGAAAGGTACCGTCCCTGTCCATGCCTGCTGGACCATGAGTCAGCGGTAATATGCACCTTACCGCTGACCGCCCTGTCCAGCGAGGCATGGACATTGCCTTCCACATGCCGGTAGAGAGACGGAATCGCCTTCCGTGAGAAAAAGTGGCGTTTGGGAACCTGCCACTGAGGAACCGCACATTGAACAAACTCACGGAAGGGGGCCGAGTCTACCAACTGAAAAGGCAGCAGTTGAAGTGCTAGCAATTTAGCCAAGCTAGCATTCAACCGCTGGGCATGTGGATGGCTGGGAGTGTACTTCTTTCTACGGTCCAGCAGCTGGGGCAGGGAAATTTGCCTGCTGCAATCGGACGTCGGTGTACTGCAAGTACTTGGTTGTGACACACCTAATTCTACACCTTCAGTCCTCTCAGAGCAGCTTTCAGAGAGGACTGAAGGTGTAGTGGGGATGGAGATCCCAGCTGATGAGGAGCAAGGAGAGGTCCGCTTAGTTCTTTGGTGTGGGTCTTTTATGTGTGCCTGCCAACGAGCTGCATGGCAGGTCGACATATGTCTGGTCATGCTTGTGGTGCCCAAGCGGCTGATGTTTTGGCCACGCGAGATACGCTTGAGACAAATATTGCAAATAGCAGTGGTGCGATCTGATGCACTCGTCTCAAAAAAGGCCCACACCAAAGAACTTTTCTGATAACGTGCAGAGGCAGCGCCCTGCACAGGCGGAGCTCTGCGGTGTTGTACAGTTGCTGTGCTGGCCTCTACCTGGCCTCCAGGGGGCATCCTGCCTCGTTGGACATGTGACGCCGCATCCTCCTCCTCCTCGTCCTCCTCCTCATCCTCTCTCCCTTCAGGCACCCACGTGGAGTCAGTGACCTCATCATCCCCTCCCTCTTCACCACTAGAGCAAACCTGGCAGTAAGCTGCAGCTGGTGGAACAGTACTGCCAGATTCCTCAAGCTGGGTATCATTATCCGAGCCTTCGAAACGTTGGGCATCCTCCTGGAGCATGTACCCAACACTGTGCTCAAAGAGTTCGGGGGACTCCTCAGGAGGACATGGTGGGTCTAGGGAAGGGGTGGCTGATGATGCCATTGAGTACGCGTTGGCAGCTGCTCTGCCAGTACCCTGAGCCTGGGTGAGAGAGGATGAGGAGGATGAGGAGGGCTTGGTCATCCATTCTACCAAGCCTTCAGCATGATGCGGCTCCACATGTCCAGCTGCCGAAAACAAAGACGCGCGTGTCCCATGGCCACGTGCTGATGACGATGCACGACCACGTCCACGGCCACGGCCACGTCCACTAGAAACAGAGCCTGCCTGCCCTGTGTTCTTGGCTCTGCACGCTCTGCCTCCCCTTGGCGGTCTTCCAGCCATTGTAGTCGGTAGTCCTGTGGGTGCTGCTGAGAAGAAAATATAGGAGCTCTGTGTGATGCCACTAACACACTAGAAGTCCTATGGGTGCTTCTGCAAAGAAAATAGAGGAGCTCTGTGTGATGCCACTAACACACTAGAAGTCCTGTGGGTGCTGCTGAGAAGAAAATATAGGAGCTCTGTGTGATGCCACTAACACACTAGAAGTCCTATGGGTGCTTCTGCAAAGAAAATAGAGGAGCTCTGTGTGATGCCACTAACACACTAGAAGTCCTGTGGGTGCTGCTGAGAAGACAATATAGGAGCTCTGTGTGATGCCACTAACACACTAGAAGTCCTATGGGTGCTTCTGCAAAGAAAATAGAGGAGCTCTGTGTGATGCCACTAACACACTAGAAGTCCTGTGGGTGCTGCTGAGAACACAATATAGGAGCTCTGTGTGATGCCACTAACACACTAGAAGTCCTATGGGTGCTTCTGCAAAGAAAATAGAGGAGCTCTGTGTGATGCCACTAACACACTAGAAGTCCTGTGGGTGCTGCTGAGAAGACAATATAGGAGCTCTGTGTGATGCCACTAACACACTAGAAGTCCTATGGGTGCTTCTGCAAAGAAAATAGAGGAGCTCTGTGTGATGCCACTAACACACTAGAAGTCCTGTGGGTGCTGCTGAGAAGACAATATAGGAGCTCTGTGTGATGCCACTAACACACTAGAAGTCCTATGGGTGGTTCTGCAAAGAAAATAGAGGAGCTCTGTGTGATGCCACTAACACACTAGAAGTCCTGTGGGTGCTGCTGAGAAGAAAATATAGGAGCTCTGTGTGATGCCACTAACACACTAGAAGTCCTATGGGTGCTTCTGCAAAGAAAATAGAGGAGCTCTGTGTGATGCCACTAACACACTAGAAGTCCTGTGGGTGCTGCTGAGAAGAAATATAGGAGCTCTGTGTGATGCCACTAACACACTAGAAGTCCTATGGGTGCTTCTGCAAAGAAAATAGAGGAGCTCTGTGTGATGCCACTAACACACTAGAAGTCCTGTGGGTGCTGCTGAGAAGAAAATATAGGAGCTCTGTGTGATGCCACTAACACACTAGAAGTCCTATGGGTGCTTCTGCAAAGAAAATAGAGGAGCTCTGTGTGATGCCACTAACACACTAGAAGTCCTGTGGGTGCTGCTGAGAAGAAAATATAGGAGCTCTGTGTGATGCCACTAACACACTAGAAGTCCTATGGGTGCTTCTGCAAAGAAAATAGAGGATCTCTGTGTGATGGGACTAACACACTTCAAGTCCTATAGGTGCTTCTGGGAACAAAATATATGATCTCTGTGTGATGGGACTAACACACTTCAAGTCCTATAGGTGCTTCTGGGAAGAAAATGTAGGTCTGTGTGATGGGACTAACACACTTCAAGTCCTATAGGTGCTTCTGGGAACAAAATATATGATCTCTGTGTGATGGGACTAACACACTTCAAGTCCTATGGGTGCTTCTGGGAAGAAAATATAGGTCTGTGTGATGGGACTAACACACTTCAAGTCCTATAGGTGCCTCTGGGAACAAAATATATGATCTCTGTGTGATGGGACTAACACACTTCAAGTCCTATGGGTGCTTCTGGGAACAAAATATAGGTCTGTGTGATGGGACTAACACACTTCAAGTCCTATAGGTGCTTCTGGGAAAAAAATATAGGATCTCTGTGTGATGGGACTAACACACTTCAAGTCCTATGGGTGCTTCTGGGAACAAAATATAGGTCTGTGTGATGGGACTAACACACTTCAAGTCCTATAGGTGCTTCTGGAGACAAAATATAGGATTTCTGTGTGATGGGACTAACACACTTCAAGTCCTATGGGTGCTTCTGGGAAGAAAATATAGGTCTGTGTGATGGGACTAACACACTTCAAGTCCTATAGGTGCTTCTGGGAACAAAATATATGATCTCTGTGTGATGGGACTAACACACTTCAAGTCCTATAGGTGCTTCTGGGAAGAAAATATAGGTCTGTGTGATGGGACTAACACACTTCAAGTCCTATAGGTACTTCTGGGAACAAAATATATGATCTCTGTGTGATGGGACTAACACACTTCAAGTCCTATAGGTGCTTCTGGGAAGAAAATGTAGGTCTGTGTGATGGGACTAACACACTTCAAGTCCTATAGGTGCTTCTGGGAACAAAATATATGATCTCTGTGTGATGGGACTAACACACTTCGAGTCCTATAGGTGCTTCTGGGAACAAAATATATGATCTCTGTGTGATGGGACTAACACACTTCAAGTCCTATGGGTGCTTCTGGGAAGAAAATATAGGTCTGTGTGATGGGACTAACACACTTCAAGTCCTATAGGTGCTTCTGGGAACAAAATATATGATCTCTGTGTGATGGGACTAACACACTTCAAGTCCTATAGGTGCTTCTGGGAAGAAAATGTAGGTCTGTGTGATGGGACTAACACACTTCAAGTCCTATAGGTGCTTCTGGGAACAAAATATATGATCTCTGTGTGATGGGACTAACACACTTCAAGTCCTATAGGTGCTTCTGGGAAGAAAATATAGGTCTGTGTGATGGGACTAACAAACTTCAAGTCCTATAGGTGCCTCTGGGAACAAAATATATGATCTCTGTGTGATGGGACTAACACACTTCAAGTCCTATAGGTGCTTCTGGGAAGAAAATATAGGATCTCTGTGTGATGGGACTAACACACTTCAAGTCCTATGGGTGCTTCTGGGAACAAAATATAGGTCTGTGTGATGGGACTAACACACTTCAAGTCCTATAGGTGCTTCTGGAGACAAAATATAGGATTTCTGTGTGATGGGACTAACACACTTCAAGTCCTATAGGTGCTTCTGGGAAGAAAATATAGGTCTGTGTGATGGGACTAACACACTTCAAGTCCTATAGGTGCTCTGGGAACAAAATATATGATCTCTGTGTGATGGGACTAACACACTTCAAGTCCTATAGGTGCTTCTGGGAACAAAATATATGATCTCTGTGTGATGGGACTAACACACTTCAAGTCCTATGGGTGCTTCTGGGAAGAAAATATAGGTCTGTGTGATGGGACTAACACACTTCAAGTCCTATAGGTGCTTCTGGGAACAAAATATATGGGATCTCTGTGTGATGGGACTAACACACTTCAAGTCCTATAGGTGCTTCTGGGAAGAAAATATAGGTCTGTGTGATGGGACTAACACACTTCAAGTCCTATAGGTGCTTCTGGGAACAAAATATATGATCTCTGTGTGATGGGACTAACACACTTCAAGTCCTATAGGTGCTTCTGGGAAGAAAATGTAGGTCTGTGTGATGGGACTAACACACTTCAAGTCCTATAGGTGCTTCTGGGAACAAAATATATGATCTCTGTGTGATGGGACTAACACACTTCAAGTCCTATAGGTGCTTCTGGGAAGAAAATATAGGTCTGTGTGATGGGACTAACACACTTCAAGTCCTATAGGTGCCTCTGGGAACAAAATATATGATCTCTGTGTGATGGGACTAACACACTTCAAGTCCTATAGGTGCTTCTGGGAACAAAATGTAGGTCTGTGTGATGGGACTAACACACTTCAAGTCCTATAGGTGCTTCTGGGAACAAAATATATGATCTCTGTGTGATGGGACTAACACACTTCAAGTCCTATAGGTGCTTCTGGGAACAAAATATATGATCTCTGTGTGATGGGACTAACACACTTCAAGTCCTATGGGGGCTTCTGGGAAGAAAATATAGGTCTGTGTGATGGGACTAACACACTTCAAGTCCTATAGGTGCTTCTGGGAACAAAATATAGGAGCTCTGCCTGCCTGCCACGAACACACTACAAGTCATATAGGTGCTTCTGGGAACAAAATATAGGAGCTCTGCCTGCCTGCCACGAACACACTACAAGTCCTATAGGTGCTTCTGGGAACAAAATATAGGAGCTCTGCCTGCCTGCCACAAACACACTACAAGTCCTATAGGTGCTTCTGGGAACAAAATATAGGAGCTCTGCCTGCCTGCCACGAACACACTACAAGTCCTATAGGTGCTTCTGGGAACAAAATACAGGAGCTCTGTTTGCTGCCAGTGCCTGCCTGCCACGAACACACTACAAGCCCCTCTTTCTAAATCAATCTTTCTAAATGAATCTATCTAACTCAATCTCTCTAAGTAAATCTCTCTAACTAAATCCAGCAGAGTGACACAGAACGATCCTGCTCTATCTACGCCGGAACAGCATGTGACCGGCGCAGACGGCGTGGCGGCCTTTTATAAGAGGGGGCGTGTACTAAAGCCCCTGAGCTGTAATTGGCTACAGGCGTCCTGCCTGTAGCCAATTATGGCTCTTCGAGTTTCCGGCGCTGTGATTGGCCAAGCATGCGGGGTCACAGTGCATGCTTGGCCAATCATCAGCCAGCAATGCACTGCGCCGGCCGCGCCGGCCGCAATGCATTGCGGGGCCGCTCGCATCACACGAACGTGATGCGAGCGGCCAAAATAGTTCTGGGCTCGCCGAGCGAGCGAACACCCGGTGCTCGATGCGAACATGGGTTCGCATCGAGCACCGGGCCCATCCCTAGTAAGTAGATACATCCACCACTTGTTTCAGCTTCACTTGTGCTGGATATGCTGTTATTATAGGCTCAATGCATCCAAGCTTGGTTCAGCCTGGTAAAACAATGTCCTGTTTGGTTGTATTCCAAACTGGAATTGTCAGTTTGGAGAACTGTCCTCTGTGAATTGTCACTAATGTTTCACTGATATACAGCCCATCAGGCAAATGATGACTGCCACCAGGTGTAAACAGAACAGTCTGAGGTTGCAGTGAGGGTCCTGTGTGAGCACTACACCTGATGTGGGGTACACTATTTGCAGGAATTCTTTGGCTCTTGGTGCCAGTCTTTAGTAGAGCACCACGGTTTTCCCTACAATTAAGTTTACAAGCACCTCTGTTTTGTTTGTTGACAAATCTAAAGCTGTTCTTAGTACATCCACAAAACCTGGAATGGATTTCTTTCCCTCAGCAGATGTTTCTTTGAATATTTCTTCAATTACATTATAACTAGGGTTGAGCGAACCCGAACTGTAAAGTTCGGGTCCGTACTGGACTTTTGGGTGTCTGGGTCCCGGACCCGAACCCGATCTAATGACTGTATGTTCGGGTTCGGGTCCGGTGTTCGGCGATGTATTGGTGCCTTTTACAAGCTGCAGGGCAGCCAAGTCACGCTAGTTTCACTAGTGTGCCCTTAAAAGCCATCACCGCCATGCCTACTAATGGCATGGCTGTGATTGGCCAGTGCAGCATGTGACCCAGCCTCTATATAAGGTACAGGCACACAGCACCTCAGTCTGCTATAGACAGGTTCCTGTGCTGCTAAGAGAGGATTTCATTAGGAGTTAGTCTGATACACTCAGTCAGTCCACATTCCTTAAATTTAGATAAATAAAGAGTAGAGACTAGAGAGTGTCTTTATTAACCAGTTAACAACCGGCCCATAGCCAAAAAACGGCTACAGGGCGGTTGCCTAACTCTAAGAGGCCGTTAATTAACAGCCTCACAGAGTTCCCCTCTTGCGTGCCCCCTGAGGCGCGCACTCGAACATCCATGATCATGGATTACGGTAAACGGCTGCTCATCGCGGCCGTTTACCACGTGATCGCTCCGTCAAATGACGGAGTGATCACATGTAAGCAATTTGATTTGATGACGCCGGTTCCTCTCTCCTCCTCTCTCTGTACCGATTGGTACAGTGTGAGAGGAGAGGGGGAGGGATCGGTGGCAGTAGTGCTGTGGGCGGGATCTGTAGTGCCCACAGCCTGCTCTGCAGTCACCACCGATCCATCCATCCATGCTCAGCCATCCCTCCATACCCTGCAATACACAGCAATAGCCTGCAGTGTATTGCTGGGTATTGCAGGGTATGGAGGGATGGCTGAGCATGAATGGATGGATACCAAGCAGTACCCTGCAGTACTCTGCAATGCCCTGCAATGCTCAGCAATGCCCTGCAATACTCTGCAAAGCTCTGCAATACCCTGCAATGCTGTGCAATACTCTGCGATACCCAATACTCTGCGATACCCAATACTCTGCGATATTCTGCCATACCCTGCAATACTCTGCCATACCCTGCAATACTCTGCCATACCCTGCAATACTCTGCCATACCCAATACTCTGCCATACCCTGCGATATTCTGCAGTACCCTGCAATACTCTTCCATACCCTGCAATACTCTGCCATACCCAATACCCTGCGATACTCTGCCATACCCTGCCATACTCTGCCATACCCTGCCATACTCTGCCATACCCTGCAATATTATGCAATACCCTGCGATACTCTGCCATACCCAATACTCTGCAATACCCTGCAATACTCTGCCATACCCTGCAATACTCTGCCATACCCAATACTCTGCCATACCCTGCGATACTCGCTACGATCCAAGCCAGGATCGTTTTTTTATTTTATTTCAGGCTTTCCAGCCTAGAGGTGAGATGTGGGGTCTTATTGACCCCCATATCTCACTGTAAAGAGGACCTGTCATGTCATATTCCTATTACAAGGGATGTTTACATTCCTTGTAATAGGAATAAAAGTGATCAAAAAAATTTTGGGGGGGGGGGAAAAAGTGTTAAACTAAAATAAATAAAGTAAAATGAACAATAACATTTTTTTTTTTTTTAAAAGCGCCCCTGTCCCCGTATGCTCGCATGCAAAAGTGAACGCATACGTAAGTCCCGCCCACATATGAAAACGGTGTTCAAACCACACATGTGAGGTATCGCTGCGAACGTTGGAGCGAGAACAATAATTTTGGCCCTAGACCTCCTCTGTAACTCAAAACATGTAACCAGTAAAAAAAATTAAAGCCTATGGGGATTTTTAAGTAGCGAAGTTTGGCGCCAATATACGAGCATGTGCAATTTTGAAGGGTGACATGTTGGGTATCTATTTACTCGGCGTAACTTCATCTTTCACATTATGCAAAACCATTGGGCTAAATTTACAGTTTTGTTTTTTTTAAAGCACAAAACATTTTTTTTCCAAAAAAAAAAAACGCGTTCGAAAAATTGCTGCGCAAGTACCGTGCTAGATAAAAATTGTATTCTCTAGGGTCTTTGCTAAAAAAACATATATAATGTTTTGGGGTTCTATGTAATTTTCTAGCAAATAAATTATGATTTTTACATGTAGGAGAGAAATGTCAGAATTGGCCTGGGTGCTCCAGAACACCTGATGGTGCTCCCTGCATGTTGGGCCTCTGTATGTGGCCACGCTGTGTAAAAGTCTCACACATGTGGTATCGCCGTACTCAGGAGTAATAGCAGAATGTGTTTTGGGGTGTAATTTGTGGTATGCATATGCTGTGTGTGAGAAATAACCTGCAAATATGACAATTTTGTGAAAAAAAAAAAAAAAAAATCTTGATTTTGCAAAGAATTGTGGGAAAAAATGACAACTTCAAAAAACTCACCATGCCTCTTTCTAAATACCTTGGAATTTCTTCTTTCCAAAAAGGGGTCATTTGGGGGGTATTTGTACTTTTCTGGCATGTTAGGGACTCAAGAAATGAGATAGGCCGTCAGTACTTGAGGTGTGATCAATTTTCAGATATTGGCACCATAGCTTGTGGACTCTATAACTTTCACAAATACCAAATAATATACCCCAATTTGTACTTATTTTTACCAAAGATATGAAGCAGTATAAATTTTGGCCAAAATTTATCAAGAAAAATTACAAATTTGCTAAATTTTATAACAAAAACTAAGAAAAATTCATTTTTTTACTGAATTTTCAGTCTTTTTTTTTATTTTATAGCGCAAAAAATAAAAAACCCAACTGTGATTAAATACCACCAAAAGAAAGCTCTATTTGTGTGAAAAAAAGGACAAAAATTTCCTATGGGTACAGTGTTGTATGACTGAGTAATTGTCATTCAAAATGTGAGAGCACCGAAAGCTGAAAATTGGTCTGGTTATTAAGGGTGTTTAAGTGCCCAGTGGTCAAGTGGTTAAGGAAAAGAAAGAGGCAGATAGAATTATTCAAGAGATTCCAAAATCAATTGTACCCTGGCTGGGGTGCAGTGCACAGTCTTTTAAAAGTGCCATGAGGCCAGTGCCAGACAAAATATAACTTTTACCTGCAAGCTCAGTGCAGCATCACTGCACTGCATATTTTACTAAGAGATACACCATACTCTGTGTGTATTCTGCTATTGCAAAAACATTGCAAAAAAAATAATTTTGCTGTGATTTGTGCATGTTTTTTTTTTCCCAATAGCATTTTCTGCATGTTCATTTTTAGTGCTTTGTGCATGTGTGCAGGAGTGTGACATACAATCGATCGATATTTCTTCTATTGTTCTATCCCAAAAAAAAAAAAATTGTAGTGACATTTTTTTTCCCAATAGCATTTTCTGCATGTTCATACACGCTTTAGACACTGTGCGTGCATTCTGCTGTTGCCAAAAAATAAAATCTTTCAGTGCTTTGTGCATGTGTGCAGAAGTGTGACATACAATCGATCAATATTTCTTCTATTGTGCTATCCCCCAAAAAAAATTGTAGTGACATTTTTTTTTCCCCAATAGCATTTTCTGTTTAGCAGTTTTTGAGATACACGCTTTACATACTGTGGGTGTATTCTGCTATTGCAAAAACACCCATTTAGGGCGAGATCATACATTTTGAAAATACAAGATCATCAAAAAGGGGACATGGTCCCGGTCGTGGTGCTGCTGGTGGAGCTCCTTTTGCAGGGAGAGGTCGTGGTCGATCTGTGCCAGCTACACGCACTAGTGAAACACCTTCCTCATATGCGAGTAGGCGACAGAGCCTGCAGCGGTATTTCGGCGCACCTAATGAGGCTGTACGAATGTTGAGGCCAGGACAAGTACAGGCGATAGTAGATTGGGTTGCTGACAGTGCCTCCGGTTCCTTCACATTGTCTCCCAACCAGTCTCCTGATGAAAGTTCAGAGTTGGCACCTGCAGTCGATGTCCATCAGTCTTTCACCTCACCCCCTTGCAAATCAGCCAAGCAGTCTGAGCCCCAAATCATGCAGCGGTCTCTTCTGCTTTTTGATGACTCTGTTAGCAGGGTTTCCCAGGGCCATCCACCTAGCCCTGCCCCAGAAGTGGAAGAGATTGTGTGCACCGATGCCCAACCACTTATGCTTCATGATGAGTACATGGGAGGACCATTGCAGCACGTCTCGGATGATGACGAAACACAGGTGCCAACTGCTGCTGCTTTCGCCATTGTGCAGACCGACAAGGAGGGCAGGGGTGAAGACTGGGTGGAAGATGATGTGGAGGACGATGAGGTCCTTGACCCCACATGGAATCAACGTCATGCAGGTGACCAGTGTAGTCCGGAGGAAGAGGCGGTGGTCGCATAGAGCCACCAGCACAGCAGAAGAGGGAGCAGGGTGCAAAAGCGGATCGTCTGTCCCCTAGACAGTACGTCTGCTACTGCCCAACGCAGCAAGGGACCGAGCACACCAAAGTCAGGTCCAAGGAGTTCCCTAGCGTGGCAGTTCTTCAGACAATGTGCTGATGACAAGACACGAGTGGTTTGCACACTGTGCAATCAGAGCCTGAAGCGAGGCATAAACGTTCTCAACCTGAGCACAACCTGCATGACCAGGCATCTAAGTGCAAAGCACGAGATGCAGTGGAGTAGACACCTCAAAAACCAAGAAAGGTCTCTGGCTCCTCCTGCTTCCTCTTCTGCTGCAGTCTCGGCCTCTTCATCCACCTCTGTAGTGACAGTGGCACCTGCCAACCCGCAAACAGAGGATCTGCCAGCAACACTACCACCTGGGTCACCAACCATCTCCACAATGTCCCATGGAAGCGTTCAGCTCTCTATTTCTCAAACACTGGAGCGGAAGAGGAAGTACCCCCCTAGCCACCCGCGATCCCTGGCCCTGAATGCCAGCATTTCAAAATTCCTCTCCTTTGAAATGCTGTCATTCAGTCTGGTGGAGACGCATAGTTTTAAAAGGCTGATGTCATTGGCTGTCCCACAGTACGTCGTGCCCAGCCGCCACTACTTTTCCAGACGAGCTATCCCTTCCCTGCACAACCAAGTGGGGGACAAAATCAGGTGTGCACTGCGCAACGCCATCTGTGGCAAGGTCCACCTAACTACGGATGCGTGGACCAGTAAGCACGGTCAGGGACGTTATATCTCCCTAACAGCACACTGGGTAAATTTAGTGGCGGCTGGGCCTGAGGCGGATAGCAGTTTGGCGCATGTCCTTCCACCACCAAGGATTGCAGAGCACTTCAGTTTGCCTCCTGTTGCTAACTCCTCCTACTCCGCCTCCTCATCCTCTACCGCCTCCTCATCCGGTCAGCGTAACACCTTCACCACCAACTTCAGCACAGCCAGGGCTAAACGGCAGCAGGCAGTTTTCAAACTTTCCTGTTTGGGGGAAAAACCCCACACCGCGCAGGAGTTGTGGAGGGACATGGAACAGACCGATGAGTGGTTGGTAGCAGTGAGCCTCAAGCACGGCCTGGTGGTGTGCGATAATGGGCGAAATCTCGTAGCAGCTCTGGGCCTAGGCGGTTTGACGCACATCCCTTGCCTGGCGCATGTGCTGAACTTGGTGGTCCAGAGGTTCCTTAAGAATTACCCCGATATGCCAGAGCTGCTGCAGAAAGTGCGGGCCGTCTGTGCGCACTTTCGGCGTTCTCACCTTGCTGCTGCTCGACTGTCAGTGCTGCAGCGTAACTTCGGCCTTCTCGCTCACCGTCTCATATATGACGTGCCCACAAGGTGGAACTCCACCTTGCACATGCTTGCCAGACTGTGCGAGCAGCAGCAGGCGATAGTGGCGTTTCAGCTGCAGCACGCACGCGTGAGTCTCTCTGCGGAACAGCACCACTTCACCACCAATAACTGGGCCTCCATGCGAGACCTGTGTGCCTTGTTGCACTGTTTCAAATACTCCACCAACATGGCCAGTGCCGATGATGCCGTTCTCAGCGTTACTATCCCAGTTCTATGCCTCCTTGAAAAAATGCTTCAGGCGATGATGGAAGAGGATGTGGCACAGGAGGAGGAGGACGAAGAGGGATCATTTCCAAGGCTTTCAGGGCAGTCATTTACAAGTGGCTACGAGGGTGGGTTCCTGCACCAACAAGCGCCAGGTACACAATTGTCCGGCAGCAAGGGCACAGTTCTGGAGGATGACGAGGTGGAGGATGAGGAGGAGATGGAAGAGGAGGAACCATGTTCACAGCAGGGTGGCACCCAGACCAGCTCATGTCCATCACTGGTGCGTGGCTGGGGGGATACAGAGGACACAGACGATACACCTCCTACAGAGGACAGCTTTTCGTTGCCTCTGTGCAGCCTGGCACACATGAGCGATTACATGCTGCAGTGTCTTCCCACATTTTAACTGGTGCTGATTATTGGGTGGCCACCCTGCTGGATCCCCGTTACAAGGACAACGTGCCGTCCTTAATTACCTCACTGGAGCGTGATCATAAGATGCGCGAGTACAAGCGCATGCTGGTAGACGCGCTGCTGGTGGCATTCCCACTCGCCAACGCAGCCAGGGCACCGCCAGCACCTCGGAAGGCAGGGTTAGCATGGCCGAAATGTGGAAAAACTTTGTCAGCACGCCACAACAACCAGCACCACCAGCTGAGATGGAACGTCTTAGCAGGAGGCAGCATTTCACCAACATGGTGGAGCAGTATGTGTGCACACGCCTACACGTACTGCATGACGGGTCTGCCCCCTTCAACTTCTGGGTCTCCAAATTGGGCACATGGCCTGAGCTTGCCCTTTACGCTATGGAGGTGCTGGCCTGCCCTGCAGCCAGTGTATTATCTGAACGTGTATTTAGCACAGCAGGGGGCGTTATCACAGACAAGCGCAGCCGCCTGTCCAGAGCCAATGTGGACAAGCTCACGTTCATTTAAATGAACCAGGCATGGATCCCAGAGGACTTGTCCGTACCTTGTGCAGAATATACATGTATACCGTTGTTCTGACAAAAACTGTCTGGCCATCGGATAGTGTCCGGCCACTTACTGCGCAGGCGCAGTGCTTGCGCAGTACGGAGGACAAGGAGATTCACAAAATCTCCAAAGATGAATGTCGCCTGCGCAGTGAGTGCAGGTTCAAGCCCCACCATCCAAGTGGACATACGGTAGCACATAGTAACAGGGCCCCTCACGGGCTCGCTTGGCTAGGCTTCAACCACGGATGATGGTGCTTGTAACCTGGAGTCACTGCGCATCGTCTTCGGAGAGTTTCAAAATCCCCTTGTCCTACGTACTGAGCAAGCGTAGTACAGGGCGGACACTATGCGACGGGGGACAGAATTCGACACATCATTCACCACTAGCCTTACCCAGCCATTGTTGTATTTTTGAACCAGTGTTGGCTACCTCGTCCTCCTCCACTGCCGCTTCCACCTACACCGTCACATCCACCGTCATCTCAACCTCCTACTCCATTTGGACCTCGTCCTAGGTCAAGATTATAATTTTTTCATTTTTTTAATTTCCAAGTATTTTATTTTCCCACTATCTTATCCATTAAATTGAATAATTTTTTCCAGAAAGTGCGTATTCTGGGGTATTCCCACCATATGTGCGGCATCGTGCCCTTGAGTTTCTGAGGTTCTTAATGACTTCCTGTACCTCTTCTGCTGAGAAGGGGGCCTCCAGCATTTTATTTGTATTTTTTTATGTTATTTCAAGTTATTTCCCTATCCACATTTGTTTGCAGAGCACTTGCCATGCTCTTAACAACATTTGGTTGCCATTTGCAGCCCTCTAGGCCTTTCCATTACTTTTTTACAGCCATTTTAGTCTTGAAAAGTTCGGGTTCCCATTGACTTCAATGGGGTTCAGAGTTCGGGGTCAAGTTCGGTCCCGAACCCGGACTTTTTTCCAAAGTTCGGCCGAACCCGCCGAACATCCAGGTGTCCGCTCAACTCTAATTATAACCAATGTTTGGCTTCTCTGCTACTTTATCATCCTCTGATACTACAAGTGGCACTAGTATCTGCTTTGTGTTATTATGACTTGATGTAGCTGGAAAGTTACCTCAACCCATCCAGAGAAGGGAATTTCAGTCTCATTGGCTGCTCTTCCATGTAAAACTCCTGGTCCGAGTAGTTCTTCAAATGATCTGAGCACTGTATGTGGCAATAATCTTTGACTCCAGCCCTCCTTGATTATACTAACCTGAGAGCCTGTATCCCATAAAGCATAGACAGGAATGTTATCTATCTTACAGTTCACATTGCATCTTTTCCCAATGAGATTCAGCAACTTAATATGGTGTTTCAATGTAATACAATCCATTGTTGCTAACAGCCTATCAGTCTGGGATGGTTGCTGGGAAGTACAGCTTTGTGTTCTCTGCGAAGGGTCTGAATTAACATTTTTAGTTAGAGTACTCATTGCTATTTGGGAATTTGCCTTAGAAGTTTCTTTGGTATCAGGATGTGTGGGACTTTGGGATGCAGGTGCGGTGGCAGTTACTGTCTCAAAAGTAACCCTCTCCTGTTTAACTGCTTCTGTTTTGTCGCTCTGCATTCTTTTGCCAAATGTCCAGATTGACCACATTTGAAACAATGGTCACATGTGGTTCCCCTTATCTGTCTTTTCACAATACTCACAACCCCTTATTCTTGTTCTCAGCATTGCTGCAGGCCCTTTAAATCCCCGGTCATGTCTATCCCCTGAACTTTGAAGAAGCTTTTTAATTTATAACATTTATTTTTGCAACTGCAAGTTGTTTGACTACTCACTTGTGGTTGAGACAATGGTACTGTGGAAGCTGTTCTAGTAATAGCAACTGTTTTTTGAGTACAATGTAGAGTATTGGACTGGCACTCACTGAGAACATCAGTTTGCTGGCCTGAGATTTAGTTTGCTTTTGCTTCCTTTCAATCTCCATGTTAACAGCTTCATTTATTTTTCTATGAGCAACTCATCTGAAACAGAAGGGTTATCTAAATATTGCTTTAGTTGAAACCTGATATGGTCACTTCTCAGTCCAGTACCTACTGACCTTTGGAAGTTTTCCTTTATTAGCTCAGTCCCAAAGCGTTCATCTGAACCTTCTCCTTGTTAAACAAACAAAAGGTGATCTTTCAATTCAATGGCTCTAAACAGAAAGTTCTGAGGAGTCTCTTTGCTATTTTGTGAGATGTTAATCAGCTGTTGGTACAAATCTGATGCCTTTTTTTCCCTCAGTACAGACCCCCCCACTAAGAATAGATCACCCTCCATCAATATAGACCCCCTCCCTCAGTATAAACCTCCCCCCTCAGTACAGACACCCCCTCAGTGCAGACCTCTCCATCAGTACAGACACCCCCCACCTCGGTGCAGACCCCCCATTAATACAAACACCCCCACCTCAGTGCAGACCCTCCCCCCCTCTATCAGTACAGACACCCCCACCTCAGTGCAGACCCCCCAGAATTACAGACACCCCCCTCAGTGTATACCCCCCAGTGCAGACACCCCCCCTCAGTACAGACACCCCCCTCAGTGCAGACCCCCTCAGTACAGACCCCCCCCCCTCAGTGCAGACCCCCCCTCACTGCAGACCCAACAGTACAGACACCCCCCTCAGTTACAGACCCCCCTCAGTTACAGACACCCTCCCAGTGCAGACCCACCCTCAGTACAGACACCCTCCCAGTGCAGACCCACAGCAGTACAGACACCCCCCAAGTGCAGACCCCCCTCAGTACAGACACCCCCAGTGCAGACCCCCTCAGTACAGACACCCCCAGTGCAGACCCCCCTCAGTACAGACACCCCCCTGGGTGCAGACCCCCCTCAATACAGACACCCCCCCCAGTCCAGACCCCCCAGTCCAGACCGCCCCAGCAGTACAGACACCCCCCCCCCTCAGTGTAGACCCCCCCCCAGCACTACAGACACCCCCCCCTCAGTGCAGACCCCCCAGCAGTACAGACACCCCCCCCTCAGTGCAGACCCCCAGCAGTACAGACACCCCCCTCCCCTCAGTGCAGACTTCCCAGCAGTATAGATGCCCCCCTTACAGACCTCAGAACAGCAGATACACACAGCAGTGTGTGTCCCTCGAGCTTGGGCTCCTCCTCTGTGGATGTAAACAGAGAGGAGGGGGAGGCGGCTTTGTTCCTGAAATTGTAATAGATGGTAGCTGCAAGACACATGGGACATACATTACCCTGGGGGAACAGGGTGCAACTGAACAAAACAATAAACAATAAAATACAGCAAACATACACAAAACTGTGAACATATAGTCTCAAATACTTCTGAATAACATTTCAGTAATGGATTGCAAAAAGCACATGCCCTGCACACTAGGAATATATATCTGCAAAGGTACAATAAAAATAATACAGTTTGTTCTCATATTCACAGGCAGTGTTCTAGGAAATGTGTCCCCTTTTCAGAGCAGGATTTTGGTTCCAGGCTGCTGCTGCAGCTAGACATATCATATAAACTATATAATATAAGCTTTATTTTTGAGGGATGTCTATTTTTATACATCCTTTACACAATCGTAAAAAAAAAGTGCTGTGTGCAAAACAAGTGTTTCCTATTAAGATATCACATCAGCAAAGTTCAAAATGGAGTAAATCCTCTGCAAACTATTAGCAGCTACTTCCGTGCACCATCACCCACCACGTGAGCAGTCAGACTGTTTACCAGAGGTTAAAGATCCAGCGTATCCTCCAAGGTTACACGCACCAGTAATTGTTCCCACAATAGCTCACAGCAACCAGGCCCACAATCATACATAAAGAAATACAAAAAGCTCTATAGTGCACTAACCAACTTACTAAGGTTTATTTAAAATGTTATTAACTTACACAACACAGCTTGTAATCGGCATCCAAATATCAACCATAGACCCACACACACTGCTGTAATATGGTAAAGGGACACAAGAGGGCATGTCTAAGTGCAACAGATTGATAATTTATTACCAAAATCACAAATGGTCACTCACATGTTGTGAGACTAAAAAGAGCACATCATGTACAACAAGGTCATCATCTCTGGAGCCCAGGCCAGGTAGTAATAATAAGGAGCAGAGGAGGGCAGAACCACCAGCAGCAGAAAGCTTCCGAAGCAGCCAAAGCCGATCTGACCGTATAATTTGTGGCCGATGAGGTCAGACACAGGTGTGTAGAGGGGGTGAGGCTTTTCATTTCAAAGTGTTAAAGCCTGCCTACCTATAGCTGGTACTCCCTTGCAGTGACCAGCAGGAATTTCCTCCCCTGGGTTGTGGATGATCATAGGGAGCAGATGAATTTAGTAATACTAACAAAGGCAAAGATCTTTATAGAGCGGAGGGGGGGGGGGGGGGTTGGTGTTGAGAGTTCTCAGACCACTGTAAACACTATGAATTTCTGGACAGAGCATGTGTAATACACCTTTCAATGGACTATTAGGTTCACTTGGAACCACCAAGAAAAAGCTATTTTATCTATTTATTTCATCTATTTCCTAGTTAGGGCCAGACTATACCTATATAAAGAAAAGCCCATTTACTGTATATGGTGGAGAAACAAGATTCAATGCATTTTACAATACATTGATATCATTTCTGCTTATGAAGTAATATACTGAATACCTAGGTTACCGAGCTATTTTTATATTAATATTCTTATTATACAGAATTTATATAGCACCACCAGTTTGCGCAGCACTTTACAACATGAGGACAGACAGTACAGATAAGGAAAATAAAAGTACAGTTGTTAGGTGCGGGCAGGATAGGCTTACCTTAAAAGAAGGGTTTTTAAGGATCACCTAAAAGTAGACAGGGTAGGAGATAGTCAGACAGATTGGGGTAGGGAGTTCCAGAGGATGGGTGAGGCTCAGGACAAGTCCTGGAGGTGACAAGGGAACTAGAGAGCAGGAGGACTTGGGAGGAACAAAGAGAACAATTAGGCTGGTATTTTGAGACTAGCTAGGGGCAGATTTGTGGATAGCTTTGTAAGTTGTTGTTAGCATTTTGAATTGTATTTGTTGGGTAAACTGAAGCCAGGGGAGGGATTAGCAGAGAGGGGTAGCAGATACTGAATGGTTGGTAAGGTGGATGCATAGGTATGCTATACACTGTGGTGTTGTCATGGAAGCTGGTTCTTGGGTACAAAGATGGCGTGGAGGCAAAAATTTTAGAAGTCCATTATTTATTTAAAATATATATAGATATAGATATATATAATTATTACCATTGTAATTTTAATACAGTCAGGTGGCAGCCTTATGCTTATGTGTCAGCTAGTGTACATGCCCCCATGAAAGACAAGTAGGTTGCAAATTCTCTCAGGGGAATTGGTGTTTGGGGGTCACAGGGAACTCTAGTTAAACATTTTCCCATAAAACCAACTCAGTTCTGGGATCTCCCTCACTTTCCTATAGGGTAGTGGTGATGGCAAATAAGGTTCTTTCCTAACAGCTTCTTGTTTTAGGCATTGAAGGCGCCAAAAAGCCTGGTTCCTATCAGTATTAATCATATGTTCTTTCAAAGAAGTACTGTTCTTTGTTATTAAACAACTCTTCCAATTGTGAATGTCATGTGGGCTGATATCAAAATGGCAATGGGCAGAATTCATGGGGTGAATATGGGCATAAAATGTGAATGTGAGGGTTTATAAGTGGGTTGAATTGCTAACAAAAATAAATGGCGAATTTGATAGCAAATGCTTAACTGTACCCCTGTGTCTACCATATTTTTGTTATTGTGTTAAAATACAGTGATGTATAGACTAGCCACTAGAGGGATCTGTGGATATCACTTCATTAACTCCTTTCTGCTTCTCAACTGTAGAGATATCAGTCATAGTCATATACAGTAGGAGTACATTATTTTTGAGGGTTGGAGGTGGGTTTGTATCAACAGACCCATAGATTTGCTTTGTAAGAAAGAGCAGTAAAATGCATATATTGCAAATACTAGAAAGCAAAAAAAAGAGCTTGAATACTTGTTTAGAAAATGTCTGTCCCTATGTACGTACTGTATATCATTACAACCTATATATATATATATATAGAGAGAAAAAAGGATTTTAAAACATTAACCCACAATTTTAAGATAAGGTAAATGTAGCATATTGCATATATATGTATTCTTAAAGCAAGCACATACCGGAAAAAGAAAAAAACACTTTACTCTAAGAGAGACAATTTCTGAACTCTAAACGCTGCTCTCCAGCACATAAATTGGTATGAAGTACCATTAACAGAATACACAAAACATAAACAGAACATTTTCATTACGTATTATTTTTTATATTTTAATTAACTTATTTCCATGGCAATAAGTATATAAAGCTGAAAAATAAAACCTATGTGACTTCTATTACTACAAAAAAAACATAGTTAGGTCCATATATATGGACACAGGCACAATTTACGTATCTTTTCAGAAATTTACTAAAACATGTTCAAACTATAGTTATATAATGGATATGGCCCAAAAGTGCACACTCTCAGGTTTAATTTGATAGTATGAACATTCAAATCGGAGGGAGCGTTTAGGAATTACAGCTCTTAAGATTAGCCATCCCCATTTTTCAATGGACCAAAAGTTATGGGACAATTGAACCAAAAGTTGTTTCATGGCCAGGTGTGGGCTACTCCTTTCTTCATCAATTAAGCAAGTGAAAGGTCTGGAGTTGATTCTAATGCCACGTACACACGGTCTGACTTTCCGACGGCAAATGTGTGATCGGAGCTTGTTGTCAAAAATTCTGATCGTGTGTAGGCTCTATCGGATATTTTCCATCGGAATTTCCGTCACACAGAATTTGAGAGCTGGTTCTCAAATCTTCCAACAACAAAACCTGTTGTCGGAAATTCCAATCGTGTGTACACAATTCCGACGCACAAAGTGCCACGCATGCTCAGAATCAAGCAGAAGAGCAGCACTGGCTATTGAACTTAATTCTTCTCGGCTCATCGTACGTGTTGTACGTCACTGCGTTCTTGATGTTCCGAATTTCTGACCAACTTTGTGTGACCATGTGTATGCAAGACAAGTTTGAGCCAACATCCCTCAGAAAAAATCCCATGGATTTTGTTGTTGGAATGTGCGATCGTGTGTACACGTCATAAGTGTGGTATTTGCATTTGGAATCTATTGCTGTGAGCCTACATCATGCGCTCAAATGAGTTGTCCATGCAAATGAAACAGGCCATTGTAAGGCTTCAAAAACTAAAAAATCCATCCGAGAGATAGCACCAAACATTACGAATTTGGTAAATTCAGAGGAAAAAAGAACGCACTGGTGAGCTCAGCAACGAAAAAAAAGGCCTGGACATCCATGGAAGACAACAGTGGTGGATGATCACAGGATCCTCTCTTTGGCAAAGAAAAACCCATTCACAACATCTGTAAAACATGGTGGTGACAGTGTGATGGCATGAGCATGCATGGCTTCTAGTGGCATTGGGTCATTGGTGTTTATTGATGATATGACAGAAGACAGAAACAGCCGGATGAATTCTGCAGTGTTTAGAGATATACTGTCAGCCCTGATTCAGCCAAATGCAGCAAAGTTAATTGGACGGCGCTTCACAGTACAGATGGACAATGATCCAAAGCACACTGCAAAAGGAACCCAGGAACTTTTGAAGGAAAAGAAGTGGAATATTCTGCAATGGCCGAGTCAATCACCTGATCTCAACCCGATTGAGCATGCATTTCACTTGCTGAAGGCAAAACTAAAGGCAAAAAGACCCACAAACGAAGAACTGAAGACAACTGCAGTTAGAGCCTGGCAAAGCATCAGAATGGAGGAAACACCGTTTTTGGTAATGTCCATGGGTTCCATACATGAACAGTCATTTCCAGTAAAGGATTCACAATCCCCCTAAAAATGGGGGGACTGTGTGTAAAATGGTTGCAGTTCCTAAAATTTGTACTTGATATTTTATGTTCAACCCCTTGAATTAATGCTGAAAGTCTACAATTCAATTTCAATTGTTTCGTTTTAATTTTATTCTGGTGGCATACAGAGCCAAAAGTATGAAAATTGTGCCTGTGTCCAAATATATATGGACCTAACTGTATAGTAAAAAAGGGCATTAAAATGTATACTGAAGAAACACTGTAAAGTCCAACTTTAGCCCAAACTTTTAGTTTTCTTGGATAGAGTGGAAAAGGTTACTTCTAGGCGCCACCTCCTGGCAGTCACTTAAGAGTTTTTTGAAAGATAGGAGGCTGATGCAGAGTTCTCAGTCATGTGATCACTCTAATTGGTTGTCACAGCAGACACATAATCGGGAACCCCTCCCACTTGTGAACGATGACCAGTGAAAGCTTGGTCACTGCAGTGAGAGCATTCTCAGCACAGGACTGTTGAGCCAGCTGTCACATATATGCTCACAGCTGATATGAAGGCATGCTCACTGTGCTGATGCATATGTGCATTACATATCCTTAAATATTGGTAAAAAAAAAACTTGAAAACTTGCCACCCCAATCTCTAACAGTTTGTACCATAAAGTAATACATTCTCCTTATCCTTAGAGAACACCACAAATGCCCCGTACACACGGTCGGAATTTCCGATGACTATTTCCGTTGGATCATTTCCGTCGAAATTTTGTCCGAAGCTGGTGTTGCGTACACACGGTCGGACAACGTTGTCGGAATTTCCGGTCTTCGAGAACGCCGTGACGTAAGCCGTCTTCGTGAACGCCGTGACGTAAGCCGCGTTCCACGAGACTAGAAAAGGGAAGTTCAGCACCACATCCGGCACCCGTTTGGCTCCTTCTGCTGATTCCGTGTTTATCGCGTGTTAGTAGAAGTTTGGTTACATTCGATTTGCGCTTTTCAGACTTCAGACTCAGATCGTTACTGCTCTTCAGTTTGTGCTTGTCGGTGCATATCTGTTTGTCAGTGCGTGTAGTCAGTTCGCATTTGTTGGTCATTGCGGCCTATATCTTGATATAGGACGCTTTGATTTTCAATGCTTATTGTCTGCTCGTTTCTGGTATTCATTTCGTTCTTTCAGGCCTTGCTGTTTATCGGTGCTTTCTGTTTGTCCGTTCTGACCAGCCGACCGTTTGGAAGCCATGTTTCGTGTACGTACTCGTCGTAGAGTTCGTGCTGTGCAGGGGCTTGGTGTTGGGCTTTTAACTTTGACCCAAGACCAGTCCATGAACAGGGCGAGGAGGAGTTCATGGACCAAGAATTGGTTGCTCCAGCGTGACCAATTCTCGCACATGCCTTTGCTTCGTGAGATCCGGGAGAATAATCCTGATGATTTCAGGAACTTTCTCAGGATGACGGACCCCGTTTTTCACCGTCTGTTGGCTTTGCTGACCCCTTTTATCAGCAGGCAGGAAACCTGCATGAGGCAAGCCATCACTCCGGGGCAGAGGCTTGTTGCCATGTTGAGGTACTTGGCGACAGGGAGAAGCCTTCAGGATCTGAAGTTCTCCACAGGTATCTCTCCCCAGGCTCTGGGAATCATTATTCCAGAGACCTGTTCTTCCATTATCCAGGTCCTGCAGGAGGACTATATTAAGGTAACATTTCTCCTTTACTATTCCCTTCTATGTATGCTCTGTTTGCTAACGTCTTGTATTCCCTAATTACCATGATTGCAATATGCTCTAATATGTTGTGCTCCTTTTGTCCTCATGCATGCTGGAACCTTGGAATGTTTTTTATTTTTTTTGTCCTTCATGCATTTTTGCCTTCACTTACCTCCCCAGCATGCTCTTCTGGGCCCATATACACCTATGGCCTAGTCACTTCAGCAATGTATTTTGTCTGCTCCATAGTATTGGTTTCCCCCAAACACCCCCTAAAATATGCACAAATGTTTTCTGTGTGTTTTACTTCATGCAGAGTCCCCTTTTTTTTCTTTTTTTTGGTGGGCCAAACTCATTAGGAACCCCCCTCCCCCAACTGCTAGGTCAGCTGATACCAATCCTCTATCTGCTGGCTTTGTCAAGCTCAATACACACTATATACCTACCTCTTTATAGTGGTCATATTTAGGGATGAATTCAGCAAAGCATGTAGTGCAAGGGGCTGCCTCAATACTTTGAAATGTTTTTATTTATTGTTTTTTGTTTTTTACTCCTATTAGCTTGATAGGTAGGAGCAGAATGTCAAAATGTGCTTCCCTTTATGTTTTTTTTTTTTTTTTGGGATTAGGACTCTTCTTTTATCTGTCCGGTGGGCTGCCAATAGTGTTAAGTAAGGAGGGTCTGGCCAAACTATCACACATTATTTAGGCATTCAGCTCTCAATGAAGTGGAGAGGGTTACCTGTCCAATCCCCCCCACCCCCTAGTTTTTGTTATTGGCCCATCAGAAGTGGGGGGGGGGGTGGGGGGGGGTGAGTAATCTGCTAAGGGGACCTTGTACTTTGGTTTGTAAATACTTTCTTGGTAAAATTTTAGTCTGATCTTGTTCCAAAATGTTTCTGTATAATCTGCTTGCAATGTTTATGTGCAAAATGACTAATTTTTTTTTTCTTGTTTGACTCCACAGTTTCCTTCAACGCCACAGGAATGGCAGACTGTGGCCTCCCACTTTGCCAGCCATTGGGACTTTCCTAACTGTGGAGGTGCAATTGATGGGTAAACACGTCTGCATCGTCCCACCCCCCAACTCGGGGTCGTACTATTATAATTACAAGGGGTTTAATAGTATTGTGATGTTGGCTGTGGTGTCGGCGACATATGAGTTTCTCTATGTGGACGTGGGGAAGAATGACCGGATCTCGGATTGGTGGTGCCATTGCGCACACGGAGTTCAACTGGCGTCTCCAGAGTGGCAGTCTGTGCTTGCCACCTCCAGAGGAGAATGCGGAAGCACTCCCCTTTGTCTTTGTAGCGGATGAAGCATTTGCGTTGTCAAGCCATCTGATGCGGCCATTCCCGATGAGGACCCTCACCCCGGACCAGAGGGTCTTTAATTACCGGCTGTCCAGAGCCCGCAGAGTGGTGGAGAACGCCTTTGGGATCATGACCAGCCGCTTCCGCCTCTTTTTGACACATATCCACATGGCGGAATATAAACTGAACCACATTGTGCTTTCCTGCTGCATTTTGCACAATTTTTTAAAAAGGCATACCACCAACTATGTTGTGTCTGTTGGTAGTATGGTTTGGTAAAATGCCAACCTGACAGCCCTTCAAGCTGCACGTCCTGGCCTGCCCCCCCTAAACGCCCGCAAAGTCCGAGAGAGGTATATGGAGTACTTTGTGGGTAGGGGGGCCATTGATATGCCAGACAATGTGTGAGAGGCATTTTTTAATAAATTTATTTTGGAAACTGAACTAAGATTTGTTTTAATTTACTGCTTGGGTTTCTTGTAGGTGTGTTCTAGCTTATTTTATGGTTTCTTTTTGAGCCTTTATCTTCAACAGTGGAAATGCACTTTCTGGGCGAGAGGAGGTTACAGTCTCTTCTTCCTAAAAAGAATCTTCTCATGTTGTGGGTCTGATACATACTAGTTTTTCTAGGTAAGGTATGTAGTGCATTACTGACCCCAAAAATACTCCTTTTCAGCACCATGACAGAAATGTGTGGATTCCTGAAAATGGCGTGATAGGTGGTTTATTACAAAGCACTGTGGGTGTAATTTCCAAAAGACAAATCCACTATGCACTACAAGTGCACTGCAAAAGTGCACCGGAAACTGCACTTGGAGTGCAAAGTGGATTAGCCTTTAGTAAATAACACCCATTGACACCAAATTCATCAACTTTTGACGCAAATAATGCTTTTGGGGTTTGGAATAAGGAAGCCACACATTGTTGAGACAGTAAAATGTTACTTCAAGCACATTCACGTGCCTTTCAAAAAGGCTTTTCTAAACTCAAAAGATATTTGGTCTTTATAACATTAATAACCTGGCGCATTTGTGTAAACAGGCATGTATAAAAGCACAACATACTGAACACAGGAACTTACAAAGTTCAACTTTGAAAAGTGAAGACAAGATCAGACATGAGTATGTCCAAACTGTGTTTGATCATGCCTTCATCACATGGAGATCAAAATGGGCATTTGATGCAAGAACCCATGCCTAGAATGTCCAAATGTGCAATCTCCCATCATGGGGATCAATGTACGTGTTTTGGGGGTGCAACCCCTTCACCTCAGCCACTTTAGTAGTTAGTAAAGTGGTTGCACCCACAAAACGTTGTCATTGATCCACCATGATGGGAGCTAGCACATGTTGACACAAATTTTTTTTTAAAATTTTTTTTTTACAAACCCACAAATGTGTGATAGCTCATTTGTGGGGTTTCATATTTTCCCTAAAACATCAATGATGTTCTTCATTTTTTGTTGAACATCATTGATGTTTTTCTTGATATCATCTAGATCTCGATTGCACACCATTATCTCCTCGATAAGGACGTGTGCACTTTCACTGGTAAAATGCGATTCTTCTTCCACAACATCCACATCACCTAAAAATAAAAAACGAAAAAAAACTGTGTATTTTTAAGATGCAGGCATACATTGATTAGCTTACCTGTAGCTGTGGTCTCCGACACTCACCTGTTGTGGTGACAATTTCTCCAACTTCTACAATCTCTCCTTCCTCCTCCTCCTCTGCTTCTGGTGTTGGTATTTCCCCTTCTTTGGGAGGTGTGGGGTCCCTGGTGTCCTCAGACGTCCCGAGTCTTCTCTCCCCTATGAGAATGTACAAAAGGAATACTTAGCACACCAATCTATGAGGGCAGAAATAGGAAATCTGAAACATTGCTTGGAAGTGACGTACAATAGTGGTTTGTGGCCAGGTTCAAAGGCCAACAACATTAATTTTGACACTTTGTAAAGGTGCAATACTTATTACCTGTTTGGTGCAAGTTTGTCAGATGGAGACACCCCTACAGCATCCACTGGAGCACATGTGTGGGACACCCTAATAAAAAGGGTGTTTGGGTGTCCCAGCACTAGTGCTCTAGAGTCCAGATGTGTAAAAAGCTACTGCGTCACCTCTCCTTTAAACTGAATAAGTTTGCATTTCATTCTATTAAAAACCCCTATAGCCAACAAACTTCCTTTGACTAAAAACAGGCTTGAAACAATGTAGTTAACTCCAACTTCACCAAAACTGCGTATTATAAGTGGCCGAACGATCGAATGAACAAACAAACATGAAATTGGCCATTTTCAACTGTCCAACATTCAAAAACAAAGCACATGGAGCAGTATGCAAGCAAGAAAAAAAAAGATGAACACACGACAACTACTTACTTTTTTGAAGAACTTGCTTGATCTTTCTGTACTGATCGTGCTCCCTGAGTTTCAGGTCTGACCAGCGTTTCCTCAGTTGATCCTTGGATCGTTGTAACCCAAAATTCTTTTGCAGACTTCACAACTTTAGCCATGATCTTGGCCTTTCTGATATTTGGGTTGGGGTATGGCCCATACTTCCCATCATAGTCGCTCCTCTTCAATATGTCCACCATCTCCAACATTTCTCCAAAAGACATATTTGAGGCCTTAAATCTTCTCCTCGGGGGTCGGGACGTTTCTGGCTCAGGGCTTTCCTCATCCTCCTCCTCGTTGCTGGAATAGTTAGGGCGCACCTGCTGTGTCCCCGCCATGTGCTCTCCCCACTGCGCCGTAAAGAGAAGGGACGGGGAATAGACGAGAAAGATCGTCAGGGGCGGGCGGAGTTTCACGCATGCGCTCTGTATATAAAACGTCACACGCGTCTGTGAGCAGAGGGGAGAGAGAGCTGACGCACAAGAGGATCGCTATAACGAAGGTACAATTTGAACTTGGTACATCACTAGCCTAGACTGCTTCTACATTGAGGCTTATTTTGGGAGAAGATTATTAGAGTTTAGCCTGACATTATTTAGTAATTGTCTGGTGTTGTGTCTTGCAGAGAATATGGAGGGGTTCAATGACGTCAGCTTCCTCCCCCTGTTCATTGATAAGTTTAGGGAGATGCCCCTTTTGTGGCAGGCCAAGCATCCGCATTACAGCAACAAAATAAAGAGGCAGGCATTGATGGAGAAACTGCTGGAATTTGTAAAGCCGGTGATCCCCACGGCAACCGCCGTGAAGTTTAAAAACAAAATTGGCAGCCTGAGGAGTACGTATTTCAGGGAGCGCAATAAGGTGCTTAAGTCCCAAGCATCTGGAGCTGCAGCAGATAAAGTTTATGTCCCCAGGCTGTGGTACTACGAGAGGCTCCATTTTCTCAAAGACCAGACTGATGTCAGGGAATCACTGTCGACTCTTCCTTCCACGCTTCCTTCCACGCATTCCCCCCTACTGAGGCTTCCGACGACCAACCTGGGCCTTCCAGTCAGGAAGATGTGGAGGAGCCCAGCTTGAGCCAGGTATAGTATTTTTCTAAACTTTTTTTGTGGAAAAATGAATGATGTTCACTTAATTTATGAGCAATAATTGCTTATTTGTTAAAGTGTTTTACAGATTAATAGACAGTAGTGTTGGAGAGATTTTGGGAAAGAATCTAAACTGCTGGGTTCAGAATTCTATGGTTTTCTATTTGTTAACAATTTGCAACAGTCAATAGCTGAAAATTGTGTGTGTTTGATGAACCAAAAACTCAAAATATGTCCCTTTTTCATACACAGGAAGACCTCAGCCAGGAGGTGGCTGTGGAATGCGGGAGCCAGGAGGTGGATGTGGAATGTGGCAGCCAGGAGGAGGCAGGGGGAAGTGGCAGCCAAGAGGTGGGCAGGCCTAGGAGCCTGACTCGATCCCAAGTCCCTCCCCTCCGCCTTCCCTACTAAAGGCCCAGAAAGGGGGGGATGTAGGAGAGTCAGCGCTCCGGCTGATCAGGGAGGCTTCAGTGGCACTACATGCCACCCCAACATATGAAGAGGCCTTTGCCGCCTTTGCTGCCACAAAGCTTAAAGAGATGGAGGCGGGGCAACGCAGCATGTGCGAGGAGGCAATCCTAAAAATAGTAAATAAGGGGGTGTCTGGGGAAATGACCCCAAGGACACATGTTTGCGAGATGGACCATGCTCCTCCTCCTCCTTCTGCCACACCTCCAGCACCACAGCCTGGAAGGAAGCGTGGAAGGAAGACCAGAGTGTGATGACCTGGATTCAGTCTGGTCTGAGAGAAGATGGAGCCTCTCATATGACCACAGCCTGGGGAAATAGA
Source organism: Lithobates sylvaticus (assembly GCA_028564925.1). Lineage (NCBI taxonomy): Eukaryota > Metazoa > Chordata > Amphibia > Anura > Ranidae > Lithobates > Lithobates sylvaticus. Next base: position 365,981,567 of record CM053030.1, read on the forward strand.
TGGCATCTGCTGCAGTTCCGGATCTCTTGGACTTCAGGACCAGATTGAACTCCCTTAAGATACGTACTCCTCAGGCCACCAATTTTTGAGTTTAAAAAATTGATGTCTGCCGTGGGGGTCAAAGGCTTTGCAAATTTCCCCAGTTTCTCCATCGCTGCCTCCCTCTTTATTTTGTTGCTGACACCTAATAAAGGTATTTTTGATTTCAAGAAATCCTTGCCTATGTGTTTTACTTCAAAAAGGACAGTTTATTTGTGAGTAGGCAGGTACATTTCTAATATAGAAAGTAGAATTAACACCAAACAACCTCCTAGAGAATTGTTACAAAATATAAGGATAATAATGGTGTTGGGGTAAGTTGACACACACAAAACACACCAAAAAAAAAAAAAAGGGCAAAATTACAGAGAAAGGAAATCTTGATTTTAAAAAATAACCACTATAAATGTAAAATAAAAATAAAAATATTACATTCTTGAGATCTGACGAATACCAAAATTCTACCCAATAAATCAGGAAAAAGAATAAAGAAAGAAGTTTGGGAGAAGTCAGTGTGAATATGAGCAGCTAAAAAGCTTCATTCTTCTTGCATTGTAAAGAAAAAGAGAATACGCTACATTAAACAAATTTTAACATTGCAGCGTGACGAATGTGCTGTGTCGATTAGGAACGGTAGTTTTACCTGACCGATCGCTTCCGTCAGAGAATTTCTTCTGAGCATGCGTGGCACTTTGTCTGTCGGACTAGGCTACACACCATCAGAATTTGCGTGATCGGACTTTGTTGTCGGAAAATTTGAGAGCAGGATCTCAAACTTTTTCTGTCGGAAATTCCGATGGAAAAAGTCCGATGGAATTCTTCGACAACATGGTCCGATAGGACATTTTCCGTCGGAAATTCCGACCGTGTGTACGGGGCATCAGCAGGCAGCCGCCACTCCATTTGCACATAGTGTCAGAGGCGCATCAGCGGCAGAGGACTGTATCTGTGTCCCGACTACCAAATGAATGGAAGCAAGCAAACATTCATTGATTGATGGGCACTGGTAAGCTGCATTGATGGGCGCTGGTGAGTTTGCATTTGATGGGCGCTTGTGAGGCTGCATTGATGGGCACTGGTAGGCTGCATTTATGGGTGCTGGTAGGCTGCATTGATGGGCTCTGGTGAGGCTGCATTGATGGGCGCTCGTAGGCTGCATTGATGGGTGCTGGTGAAGCTGCATTGATTGGAGCTGGTAGCTGCATTTGATGGGCGCTGGTGAGGCTGCATTGATGGGCGCTGGAAGTCTGCATTGATGGGCGCTGGAAGTCTGCATTGATGGGCTCTGGTGAGGCTACATTGATGGGCGCTCGTTGGCTGCATTGATGGGCACTGGTGAGGCTGCATTGATGGGCACTGGTAGCTGCATTTGATGGGTGCTGGTGAGGCTGCATTGATGAGCGCTGGTAGGCTGCATTGATGGGCGCTGGTAGGCTGCATTGATGGGTGCTGGTGAGGGTGCATTTTTTGGGCACTGGTGGGCTGCATTTGATGGGCACTTCATTAAAAAGGTGGGATATACATGGGCAGGGCAAAGGGGGTAGAGTTAGGGGTGGAGCAAAGGGGGAGCGGCAAAATGAGGTTTCACTTGAGGTGTCAAAAATCCTTGCACCAGCCCTGTTGGGACCAGTATGTGAAGAAACTCTTTTCTACATTTCCTGATGGTGGGAAGATCTCCCCACACTAGAGGCGTAGCTGAAGCCATAGGCTGCCCACCTTTGCACAACACAGGGGGAGAGGCAGGCAGCAGCAAATAGGAGAGAGGGGGATAGTATGACTAGGGGAAAGGGCAGACAGAAGCAGTAAGAATGTAGTGCAGAATCCTACGGCCATAGGTTGCTAATGCTACTACACTATATTGCAGTGCACTGAGCCCCCACATTGCTATGTAATGGCAATAGTTTATTTGGGACAGCTTGGGTCCTCCTCCTCCCTGACAGCACCCCAACATTCCTCACCAGCACAGCAGCCATCCTCTTCACTGCTGTTACCCCAACCTTCATCCTTGTATTCCTCCTCTGCCTCGAGGTTAGGGAAGTAAACAAGTGGTTGAGGAGCTGGTGTAGTAAGGAGGGGTTTGGGTTCCTGGAGAACTGGGCCGACTTCTCTCTGCTGGGAGTGAAGATGGATGAAAATTTAAACTAGGGGATGGGGAGGAGGGTCAGAGGTAGAGATAGTCAGCGCGGAACATATTCCAGAGGGTAGTAATGGGGGCATTAGTGGTAGGTTGACTAAAGCACATAAACCCAAGGTAAGTATAGTAACAAGTCCTATTTGCAACCTCGGAAAACACTCAATAAGAAGACAGTATGACAGTATGCGACTGGTCTAAACTACGTGGCATGTTACATTACTCTACTCAGCCAGCGACTGTGGATTGAGTACCGGGGAGCCCTGCTATCTATGTGATGTATGGGTAGTAGCACTGACTTTTCTGTTTATACGTGGCATGTTCACCAATGCCAGGAGCCTGGCGGACAAGATGGGAGAACTAGAGATACTGTTGAACGAGGAAGATTTCGATTTTGTGGGACTTTTAGAAACTCGGTTCAACAGCTCTCATGATTGGCTGGCAACCATTCAAGGGTATTCCCTTTATCGCAGGGATAGAGAGGGCAAAAAAGGGTGAGGGGTATGCCTGTATATCAAGAATAATGTAGAATGTGAGAGATTACATCACTAAGGGAGCAAGGGAGGAGGTGAAATCCTTATGGGTAGAGCTGCAAAGGGAAGAAATTAAGGGGAAATTAATACTGGGAGTATGCTATAGGCAAGAGGGGGAGACAGACCTCCTATCACAATTTGGGTTAGCAGCAAGCATGGGAAGTGTCATCATAATGGGGGATTTTAATTATCCAGACATAGACTGGGTGGAAGGAACCGCACATTCCTCTAATGCCGCGTACACACGATCGGAATTCTCGTCGGACAAAACTCTGACGGTTTTTCCAACGGAATTCCGCTCAAACTGTCTTGCCTACACACGATCGCACCAAATTCCAACGGTCTGTAACACAGCGGCATAAAACACGTTCGACAGCACTCTAAAAGGGAAGTTAATGCTCCTGAGCATGCGTCAAATTGTTTCCAAGCATGCGTCGGAATTTTGCGTGTCGGAATTGCATACACACGTTTGGAAAATCCGATAGAAAGGTTTTCCGTTGGAAAAATTGAGAACAGGTTCTCAATTCAAAGTCCGTCGGAAATTCCGACAGAAAAAGACCGTTGGGCATACACACGGTTGGAAAATCCGATGAATAGCTCCTATCGGAGCTCCTATCGTGTGTATGCCGCATAAGGCTCGCCAGTTCCTAAATGTCTTGCTAGACAATTTCATGGGTCAGATGGTAGACGCACCAACTAGAAACAAAGCGTTACTAGACCTACTGATTACCAACAATACAGACCTGATCACAGATGTGGAAATACAGGGTAATTTAGGAAACAGCGATCACAGGTCAATTAGTTTCAGTATAAATCATGCAAATAGGAAACGTATGGGGATTACAAAGACACTGAAGTTCAAAAGAGCCAACTTTCCTAAACTACGAACCCTGCTAGAAGATATTAATTTGGATAAAATCTTAGGAATAAAGAACACGGAGGAGAGATGGGTTTGCTTTAAGAGCATATTAAATAAGGGCATTAGCCAGTGCATCCCATTGGGAAATAAATTTAAAAGAGCGAATAAAAGTCCTGGGTGGCTTAACTCCAATGTAAAAATGCATATAAAAGCAAAGGAGAAGGCCTTCAAAAAATACAAGGCTGAGGTATCATCATCAGCATTCAAACTTTACAAAGAATGCAACAAGAAATGTAAGGGTGCAATTAGGGCAGTTAAGATAAAACACGAAAGACACATAGTGGAGAAAAGTAAAATAAATCCCAAGAAATCCTTTAAGTATATAAACAGTAAATGAGGGAGGACAGACCATATTGACCCCATAAAGAATGAGGAAGGGAATCTGGTTACAAAGGATGGTGAGATGGCGAAGGTATTGAATTTATTTTTCTCCTCAGTCTTCACAAGGGAATAGGGGGCTTCAGTAATAAAAACTGCAGTGTTTATCCTCATGACATGTCACAGGAAGAATCCTCATGGCTAACACAGGACAGAATTAGAAATAGACTTGAAAAACTTAACATTAATAAGTCACCTGGACCAGATGGCTTGCACCAGAGGGTCCTTAGGAAACTCAGTCAAGTAATAGCCAGACTATTGTTCCTAATTTTTACTGACAGTCTACTGACTGGAATGGAACCAGCTGAGTAGAGAAAAGCCAATGTAGCACCAATATTTAAAAAAGGGCCAATATACATCCCTGGGAATTACAGACCAGTTAGCCTAGCATTAATTGTATGCAAGCTCTTGAAGGGGATGATAAGGGACTATATACAAGATTTTAGTAATGAAAACGGTATCATCAGCAGTAATCAGCATGGATTCATGAAGAATCGTTCATGCCAAACCAATCTATTAACCTTCTATGAGGAGGTGAGCTGCCGTCTAGATAAAGGGTGGCCCGTAGATGTGGTGTATCTGGATTTTGGAAAATCATAATACAGTTCCCAATAAACGTTTACTGTACAAAGTATGGTCCACTGGCATGGACCATAGGGTGAGTACATGGATTGAAAACTGGCTACATGGGCGAGTTCAGAGGGTAGTGATAAATGGGGAGTACTCGGAATGGTCAGGGGTGGAAAGTGGGTTCCCCCAGGGTTCTGTCCTGGGACCAATCATAATTAATTTATTCATAAACTACCTGGAGGATGGGATAAACAGTTCAATCTCTGTATTTGCGGACGATACTAGGATAAGCAGGGCTATAACTTCTTCGCAGGATGTGGAAACCTTGCAAGAAGGTCTGAACAAATTAATGGAGTGGGCAAATACATAGCAAATGAGGTTTAATGTGAAAAAAATTTAAATAATGCATTTGGGTGGCAAAAATATGAATTCAATCTACTCACTGGGGGTCCTAGTAGATGACAGGCATGCAATGCCAAGCTGCTGCAAACAAAGCAAACAGAATATTGGCATGCATTAAAAAGAGGATTAACTCAAGAGATAAAGCGATAATTCTCCCACTCTACAAGACTCTGGTCCGGCTGCACCTGGAGTATGCTGTCCAGTTCTGGGCACCAGTCACGAAGAAGGATGTGCTGGGAATGGAGCGAGTACAGAGAAGGACAACAAAACTAATAAAAGGAATGGAGGACATTAGTTATGAAGAAAGGTTACGAGCACTGAACTTATTCTCTCTGGAGAAGAGACGCTTGAGAGGGCATATGATTTCAATTTACAAATATCATACTGGTGACCCCACAATAGGGATAAAACGTTTCTGTGAAAAGGAGTTTAATAAGACATGTGGCCACTCATTAAAATTAGAAGAAAAAGAAAAGAGGTTTAACATTAACCACTTCAATACAGGGCACCCTTCCTTCCCAGACCAATTTTTAGCTTTCAGCGCTCTCCCACTTTGGATGCCAATTACTCAGTCATGCAACATTGTACCCAAACAACATTGTTATAATTTTATTATACAAATAGAGCTTTCTTTTGGTGGTATTTAATCACCACTGGGTTTTTAATTTTTTGCGACATAAGTGAAAAAAAGAGCGAAAATTAAAAAAAAAAAAAAAAAAAACACTTTTTCTTTAGTTTCTATGATAACATTTTGCAAATAAGTAATTTTTGTTCATAATATAATTTGGGCCAAAATGTATACTGCTACATCTCTTTGGTAAAAATAACCCAAATTAGTGGATATTATTTAGTCTCTTTGAAAGTTATAGAGTCTACAAGCTATGGTGCAAATCATTGAAAATGTATCACATCTGATCACACCTGATACACTGACGACCTATCTCATTTCTTGAGGCTCTGAAATGTCAGGAAAGTACAAATACCCTCCCAAATGACCCCTTTTTGAAAAGTAGACAGTCCAAGGTATTTAGTAAGAGGCATGGTGAGTTTTTTGAAGTTGTAATTTTTTTTTCCCACAATTCTTGGGAAAAAGAAGAATGTTTTTTTTTTTTTTTTTTTTTTACAAAATTGTCATAATAACAAGTTATTTCTCACACACAGCATATGCATACTTCCAATTACACCGCAAAATACATTCTGCAACTCCTCCCGAGTATGGCGATACTACATGTGTGGGACTTTTACACAGCCTGGCCACACAGGTCCAACCTGCAGGGAGCACCGTCAAGCGTAAATGACACCTCTAATTTCCTAACGACCTATTACATTTGTGAAGGCCCTGGAGCACCAGGACAATGAAATTACATACAAAATGACCCCATTTTGGAAAACAAACACCCCAAAGTATATTCTATGAAGCATTATGAGTCTTTTAATTTTTTTACACAAGTCTTCAGAAAACGTGGAAAGAAAATTAAAATCTTTTTGTTTTCTACACAAAGTTGTCCATTTATAATTTTTTTTCTAACACATAGCATGTATATAGCAAAAATTACACCCCAAAACACATTCTGATACTCCTCCTGAGCATGACGATACCACATGTGTGAGACTTTTGCACAGCCTGGCCATATACAGAGGCCCAACATTGAAGTAGTACCTTCAGGCGTTCTAGGAGCATAAATTACACATCTCATTACATTCCTACCTATCACACTTTTGAAGGTCCTGGAGCACTGAGACAATGGAATTACCCCCAAAATGACCCAATTTTGGAAAGCAAACACCCCAACGTGTATTTTATGAGGCATGGGCTGCAAATAGGTACTCGGGTACTCTGATGGGCTGGTGACAGGTACTCGGGTACTCGATGGGCTGGTGACAGGTACTCGGGTACTCAGATGGACTGTGACAGGTATTCAGGTACTCAGATGGACTGTGACAGGTACTCGGGTACTCAGATGGGCTTGGACAGGTACTCGGGTACTCAGGTGAACTGTGACAGGTACTCAGGTACTCAGATGGGCTGTGACAGGTACTCAGGTACTCAGATGGGCTGTGACAGGTACTCAGGTACTCAGATGGGCTGTGACAGGTACTCGGGTACTCAGATGGACTGTGACAGGTACTCATATGGACGATGACAGGTACTCAGGTATTCGGGTACTCAGATGGGCTATGACATGTACTCGGGGACTCAGATGGGCTGGGACAGGTACTCGGGTACTCAGATGGGCTGTGACAGGTACTCAGATGGACTGTGACTGCAACTCGGGTACTCAGATGGGCTACGACAGGTACTCGGGTACTCAGATGGACTGTGACAGGTACTCAGGTACTCGGTTACTCAGATGGACTGTGACAGGTACTCAGGTACTCGGGTACTCAGATGGTCTGTGACAGGTACTCAGATATTTGGGTACTCAGATGGACTGTGACAGGTACTCGGGTACTGAGATGTGCTGGACAGGTACTCGGGTACTGAGATGGGCTGGGACAGGTACTTGGGTACTCAGATGGGCTGTGACAGGTGATGACAGGTACCTTTGATGGCTGGTGACAGGTACTTTGATGGCTGGTGACAGGTACTTCGGTGGCTGGTGACAGGTACTTCGGTGGCTGGTCCTCTTTATTAGGGGGGTAATCAGTGTGTGTTTGTGTACACTAAGCGGTAACGAGATGTTACCGCAATCTCCTTCTCACACACGATCGGTGTGTGAGGAGGAGAACCCGGTAACATCTCGTTACCGCGGTTTGTTAACATTCTTTGACCCGGGGGCCCGCAGGAGCAGCAAAATACCGAGGACGTCATATGCCGCCCACCCAGGATGGGAGATCCCATCTGTGGGCGTTATTTGACTATGGCCCGGTATTGAAGTGGTTAAACTGAATAGAGGGTTCTTTACTGTAAGAGCTGTAAGGATATGGAATTCTCTTCCACAGTTGGTGGTTTCAGCAGGGAGCACTGATAGTTTCAAAAAACTATTAGATAAGCACCTCAACGACCACTAAATACAAGGCTATACAATGTAATACTGACATATAATCAAACACATAGGTTGGACTTGATGGACTTGTGTCTTTTTTCAACCTCACCTACTATGTAAATATGTAACTATATATTATTGTTCACCAGACAGATTCAGTGTCAGGATATCAATAAATAGTTATAAAAGCATGCCAATTAATGATAGCATCATCAGATACAACTATTTATAATTGTCAAAAATTCAAAAGTACCAGTTGGAACATCTGTATTGCATATGGTCATCAGTAAATAGCGGATATATAATTCATTCATGGTTGCAGCATAACCCACCTAATCTGCTAATAATTAGAACAGTATATAGGGAATAGAAAATGGGGCAAGATCTTTTAGATTATTTTTATTTATTTAAAAAAAAAAATTGTCATCCATGCCTGCTCCTTACTGGCATGTTACTGTCATATTTGATGGCATTTTGACTATTATCCATCTAAAAAAATGGGAGCGGATGATGCTATAATGTGAATTCTGTTCTTGTTTTTTGCGATATGTACAGGATGCATCTTCCCCTTTGTTTGATATTGTATAGTTGCACGGCTTATGTTATGGTGTAAAGTGTATTTCTCATTGTGGATGAGTCTAAGCTGGATGACATTTTTAATGTGTAAAAATAAATTTATGATTTTATGATAGCAAGTCTTTTTTTTTTTTCTCATTTATCTGCCAAGCCTCTCGGATCTGACCACGGTGGTCGCTCAACAGGGACAGCAATTGGCGCAGTTGACTGCTATGCTACAGCAGCTTCTGCCATCTCCACCGCCAGCTCCGGCATCTCCTCCACCACGAGTTGCTGCTGCTAGATTCCGCCTGTCCCTGCCTGACAAATTCAATGGGGGACCCCAAGCTGTGCCGAGGGTTTGTGGTTAGCCTACTATCTGATAAGGCCCTAGCCTGGGCTACACCACTTTGGGACCGTGGCGATCCTGCCACAGCTTCAATTCCAGCCTTCTTTTCTGAAGTTCGCAGTGTCTTCGAGGAGCCAGCCCGGGCCTCCTCTGCCGAGACGGCTCTCCTGAACCTTGTCCAGGGGAATTCGTCAGTGGGCGATTACGCCATTCAGTTTCGCACCCTGGCATCTGAACTCTCTTGGAACAATGAGGCCCTCTGCGCGACCTTCAAAAAAGGTCTATCCAGTCATGTCAAAGATGTGCTGGCCGCACGAGAGATACCCTGTCTGAACTCATCCAGCTGGCCACCCGCATTGACATGCGTTATACCGAAAGACGCCTAGAGCTACGCCAAGAAAAAGGACTTTGTTCGTGGCAGACGGTTTCCTCGCCTGGCACCTCTCTTCCAGAATCCTCTGCAACCCGTTCCTGTACCTCCCGCTGAGGAGGCTATGCAAGTGGATCGGTCACGCCTGACCACACAAGAGAGGACTCGTCGCCGAGACCATAATCTGTGCCTGTATTGCGCCAGTCCTGACCATTTCTTAAAGTATTGCTCTATCCGCCCTCAGCGTCAGGGAAACGCTCGCACCTAGCTAACGTGGGAGAGGCGTTGCTAGGTGTGGATTCTTCCTCTCCACGTCTGACTGTGCCAGTGAGGATTTCTTTACCCAAGAAGTCCTCTTTCTCCGCTGTGGCCTTTCTGGATTCTGGTTCTGCAGGAAACTTTATTGAAGCCTCACTCATCAACAAATTTAATATTCCAGTCATCCGTCTTGTCAAGCCATTTTTCATCACCTCTGTAAATGGTCAAAATTTGAACTGTATCATGCGTTATCGCACCAAACTTCTCCTCATTAGGGGGAGTAGAACTGCGGGATTATGGCAGTGCCAAATAAGTGTTTGTCAACAATTCAACAATTCAATACATTTTGCAAAAATATTTTTTATTAGAAAATGTTAAAAAATACAAATTTGTATTTTTTAACATTTTCTAAGAAAAATTATTTTTGCAAAATGTATTGAATTGTTGACAAACACTTATTTGGCACTGCCATAATCCCGCAGTTCTACTCCCCCTACACACTTTCTCATTTATCTGTTCTGAGGTTAGAATAGTATATAGTTGTAGCCAAGTCCCGGGCCTCTCCATGCCTAAGGGTGACCTCCAGAGTTAGGGACAGCTGACAACCTTCTTTGTAGAGTGGGTTACAAGGCACGGTGGGTGCAATGCAAGGTAGATTAATGGGCGCCAGACACTTCTTGAATGCACAGAGATTTATTGTCTCTTAAACAGAGATTTATTGTCTCTTAAACAGAACTGTGGGAGAGAGGTTTAAGGCCAGGATACCCTTTTGTAGTTGCGATGTTAATTTAGCAGAAACCTCAAGATTTCTATAGGTAGACAGCCATGCAGGGAAAGGCATCCAGCAAGACACCACATCGACATGAGTAGGACCGTCTCCTATGGCAACAATCTTGAAACAGTTTCTAACAAAGGTTGTAATGAACTTATTCACTTCTTCTACAATCTCCTATTGTAGATCTTCACTCAACTGAGCTCCCATTCTTTCACTAGACTTGCTGATCCACTGCCACTGTATCCCCTGACCTTTTCCAATCTTCTCATTCAGTATCTTGCTCAAGCATCACCCCCTGCGTCCCTGCTGTGTCCCTGGTTTGGCATTTACAGATACTTCTCAAGCGTCACCCCCCTGGCCTGCTTGGTCCCTGGCTTGACACACAATACTGCTCTGCAAGCGTCACCGCCACTGCCTGGGTCCCTGGCTTGACATCTGCTGAAGTTTCCCAATATTTCACCGTCCCCTGTTTGTGAGAATACTGCTCTGGTACTTGCTTCAGTTACTCACAGTGGAGCAAGGTGGATGGTCCCTTAGTGGCGACAGCTTCCCCGCTACCTCCGGCCATGACAGGTTCTCCGGACGGCAGAACCGTCACTTCTGGTTGGACTGCAAGCTGCAATCCCAACCCTACGCTGCTCTCTTGCTTCTGGATAGGCCCTCAGACAGCCTAGCAGCCAGATGTCCCTGGGATAGGCCTCAGGCTCTGGCCTAGCAGTCTGGGGCAGCACAACACACGTCCACCCAGATAGCCATTCAGGTGGCACAGAACCCTGATCACCTGACCTCACCCAAAAAAATAGGCTCTCCCAGCAGGCCAAGGGACCTAAGAAAATCCCTGCCCATTGGCTGAGACACCCCATTCATTCCTAATCTGTCCTTGCAATACTCTTGCCTTATCTAATTCCACCAGATACCCAGCCATCTAGTGACAGAAGAGAGAAGTGCAGCAATTCCAGAATTAGGGCGAAATCAATTGACCTCCTATAAATTGACCAAAGCAACTAACACTTGACAAATACATTTACTAGCAACCCTGCTTAAATATCAGGGTGCTACATCGTGAAAAAAAAATGGGGCAAGATCTGGGAAAGGTGACCGACTGATAGTCAAACAAACATGGAAATTTCAATGATTTAAGATTAGAATAGCTAGGAATAAACCCAACCACCATGGCTCCACAATTTCATTTTACGTAAAAAAATCTAAAATTAAAAATCTTGAGTTAAAGCACAATTAATACATTCTAGAAGTAAGGTAGATTGTAAGGGATAGAGATCAGCATATTTGTGTATAATAAATTGTACTGCTTGTAGTCCCAGATGATGAGAAATTAATTTAAATACAATTATTAAATCTAAAGAGAGACCATTATTAATTAGGTAGAATATATAGAATAGGTCAAAAATCTAAAACAAAAGCTTGTAACTAATAAACTATTAAATATTGTGTAATAATGGATTGGTTAAAGCTGAACCCAAACTTTCTTTATACTAGAACTGACTGGAATAGTCAATTCTAGCATAGATCATACCTCTGTATGATGTTGCTGTGTTGTCTGCAAATCCCGTGATATTCTAGGTATAGTTGTTGCTTTGTGTCATGAAACACTCTGTATATCCTGCTGATAGACTCTGTCTATTCCACAGCCACTTGCTGCAGTAACCATAGTCTACAACACTCCCCTTTGAAGTCTTTAAGACTCAGCAAATTATGTAACTTCCCTCACAGCTCTGATGGTGGGTGAGATTGAATACATCCTGAAGCCACACCTACAGGAAGAGTTCAAACCTCCCAAGTCACAGATCACAGCATTATTCAAGAAGGAATCACCTTTAATTTACAGACATACACAGCCTGCTCTGAAAACTAGCTGTGCTGCTGCTGGGCAGGATTGAATGGCTCACAATTAGAATTCCATCCTGCCCAGTTAAATATGCCAACCAGTGTGAACAGCGAGAGTCCCACCCCTTAGATCCTGCCCTCCCAGGGCCTTGCTCTCTGTGAAGTGATTCATTTACATATGAAGAAAACACATGCAAGACAGGAATGGCACAGGAGGAGGTATGACAGATTTACACCTTTCATCTCCCACATGAAGGCTCAGAATCACCCACAGGAACCCTAGGACCCACCCACATCAACTCCCAGAACTGGTACAAGTGACTCCCATAGCCCCCCTGAAACCACAGAGGTTCAAAGGATCATGGGACATGTAATATCAGGACTGGAATGGTAAGAAAACAGGAAGTCAGAGAACTTTGAAATTCAGCCAGGAGGAGTGACAACAAAGACACAGAAACCTGCTGTATATAGCTAAAGGAGGTTAGTTGCACATAAACTGACAGTGGGGTTGTGATTCATTTACATGCACAATGCATCTGTTGTTTTGGGGAGGAAAAGCTGGAGATCTTCTTTAAATTACCCATACTAGCAATAATTGCTGGTATGGGTAGTTTTTAATGAATTATAGGAATATGAAATATGGAATTTGGTGATGGAGCTCGAACAGAAGCCAAGGTGCTATCTAAGATGGTTTAAAGGCATCTGAAAAAAAAAAAGGGTAGAGTATTGTGGTTGTCATGTGCATGTGTAAGAATGGCTTAATAAATGGTGGCTTTCAGCATTATAAGCAGGTCTGCTTTGTACTACGATTTCCCAGATTTTTTGCCTGTTTGATGATAAGGTCCAGATTTTTTTTCAAATATTTAAGAGCTAATTTCTCATCCCTAGACAAATTACTGGGACAAAAAAAATAAAAAATAAACATTTTGGGACATACACAGGAGCTTCTTTATCAGACCTAGTGGTAAAATCACGTAAAACGATTTCATAAAGTGATGTGATTAAAACACACTTATTATGAACAGGGTTAAAAATCTATTGATGTTTAAAATAGGAATGTATTACATTTAACTGTAAACTGTTCATGATACATAGAAAAAAGCATTGAAAAATAACTAAGGGAGAAAATGTTACATCAAGCAGTTTATCACAAGCTCCTTGTCATATGTGGTGTACTATTTAACCTGTTCCTCGCATCATCCTTTCCTTTATTTCCAAATGCCTCAGTGTTCCCATCATGAAGCCCCAGTCGACTCGGTCAAAAGCCTTTTCGGCATCTACCGACAATAGTACGACCGGGGCCCCACTCTCTCTAGCCTCATGTATCAGGCACAGGGATTTAAGACAGTTGTCTTTCCCTTCCCTCCCTGTTTAACCTGTTCCTGTGGCTTTATACGTGTCCTCAGGACCAAGTTTGGAAAGCATAAAAAATATATATATATAATATTAAAGTGGCTCATAGTGTTCAACATCATTTTTGGAACACCACAGTGGTGATCATAATTTTCTTTCAGTTTTTATGATTGAAGCTATAGATGTTAGCTTTCCAGAAGGTGAACGCTTTAATCTTTATGTGTAAGGAAACCTTTTGGGATATTCAATATGAAAAGTTTAGCTCCACACGGCTTTAACAAGAATATAGAAACTCATATTCTTTTATAATATTCTATTCTTTTCTCCATATTTAAAGATCTGTACAATTTGTTGATTCCTTAGCAACACGGTTGCCATCCGGTGGACATGGCTATATATTTTTACTCTATGGGATTTATTTTCTGCAATGTCCTTATGTTCCTCCTCTTCATACTGTATATATAAGAAAAAAAATTGTAAGTCTAATTATGGATTGTGTCAGTATTCCTCTGATACTAATGTGGAGTTAGAGACCTGCAGTTTCTGAAACAAAGATATAAAAAAAAAGGCAGAAACATGGCATTTGATGGTTCTGCTAAGAAACACTGGTCCAGACTCACCCTTTATTTGCTTCCTACCAAAAAAAAAAAAAAATGTTATGTTATTTATTTGGAAAAAAATATAAAAATGTTAGAATTTGTTTATCGTTATCATAAACAAATGCTTGCCAATTTTTTTCTATAATAGGTCCCTGACTAGGTAAATCGAAGATGGTGGACAGAGATAGCACATCTGTAAATAAAGGCTTTCAGGAGTTAACATTTAATTCTTCAGGGTCAAAGAAGAAGTCATGTGGGTTAGTGGTGTAATGTGTAGGGCAGAAACAAGTGACGTCACTTATTTTTGTTATAGTTTTCACAATAAAAAAGACAACTAAAAAAATGACCATACAAATTGTAAAGAAACAGTAGAGAAATTTTATTGTTACATGAAAAAATAGCAAAACAGGTTAAAAACACAAAAATAAGGGCAAAAACAGAACTAAATTCTTGTGCACCTTCTCTTCACAGTTCTATGTTGCATAGTTACATAGTCGGTGAGGTTGAAAAAAGACACAAGTCCATCAAGTTCAACCTATGTGTGTGATTATATGTCATTATTACATTGTATATCCCTGTATGTTGTGGTCGTTCAGGTGCTTAACTAATAGTTTTTTGAAACTATCAATGCTCCTCGCTGACACCACCGCCTGTGGAAGGGAATTCTACATCCTTGCCGCTTTTACAGTAAAGAACCCTCTACATATTTTAAGGTTAAACCTCTTTTCTTCTAATTTTAATGAGTGGCCATGTGTCTTGTTAAACTCCCTTCCGCAAAAAAGTGTTATCGCTATTGTGGGGTCACCAGTACGGTATTTGTGAATTGAAATCATATCCCCTCTCAATCGTCTCTTCTCCAGAGAGAATAAGTTCAGTGCTCGCAACCTTTCCTCATAACTAACATCCTCCAGACCCTTTATTAGCTTTGTTGCTCTTCTTTGTACTCACTCCATTTCCAGTACATCCTTCCTGAGGACTGGTGCCCAGAACTAGACAGCATACTCTAGATGCGGCCAGACCAGAGTCTTATAGCGGAAGTTGATCCCTGGAGTTGATCCCCTTTTTAAAGGAATGCAAATATTATGTTTGCTTTCTTAGCAGCAGCTTGGCATTGCATGTCATTGCTGAGCCTATCATCTACTAGGACCCCCAGGTCCTTTTCCATCCTATATTCCCCCAGAGGTTCTCCCCACAGTGTATAGATTGCATTCATATTTTTTTGCCACCCAAATGCATTATTTTAAATTTTTCTACATTAAACCTCATTTGACATGTAGTTGCCCACCCCATTAATTTGTTCAGATCTTTTTGCAAGGTTTCCACATCCTGCAGAGAAGTTATTGCTCTGCTTAGCTTAGTATCAACTGCAAATACAGAGATTGAACTGTTTACCCCATCTTCCAGGTCGTTTATAAACAAATTAAATATGATTGGCCCCAGGACAGAACCCTGGGTGATCCCACTACCCACCCCTGACTGTTCCGAGTACTTCCCATTAATCACCACCCTCTGAACTCGCCTTTGTTTCAATCCATGTACTCACCTTATGGTCCATGCCAACGGACCTTATTTTGTACAGCAAGCATTTATGGGTAACTGCGTCAAATGCTTTTGCAAAATCCAGATACACCACGTCTACGGGCCTTCCTTTATCTAGATGGAAACTCACCTCCTCATAGAAGGTTAATAGATTGGTTTGGCAAGAACGATTCCTCATGAATCTATGCTGATTACTGCTACTGATACCATTCTCATTACTAAAATCTTGTATATAGTCCCTTATGATCCCCTCCAAGAGCTTGCATACTATTGATGTTAGGCTAACTGGTCTGTAATTCCCAGGGATGTATTTTGGGCCCCTTTTAAATATTGGTGCTACATTGGCTTTTCTACAATCAGCTGGTACCATTTCAGTCAGTAGACTGTCAGTAAAAATTAGGAACGATGGTCTGGCAATTACTTGACTGAGTTCCCTCAGTACCCTCGGGTGCAAGCCATCTGGTTCCGGTGATTTATTAATGTTAAGTTTCCCAAGTCTAATTTAAATTCTGTCCTGTGTTAACCATGGAGGTGCTTCCTGTGATGTGTCATGAGGATAAACACTGTGGTTTTGGTTACTGAAGCCCCCCCCCTGATTCCCTCATGAAGACTGAGGAGAAGAATAAATTCAATGCCTTCGCCATCTCCCCATCCTTTCTAACCAGATGTCCCTCCTCATTCTTTATGGTCTGTCCACCCTTTTTGTTGCTCTCCTCCTCTATGTGTCTTTCGTGTTCTATCTTTGCCACCCTAATTGCACCCTTACATTTCTTGTTGCATTCTTTATAAAGTCTGAATGCTGATGATGATCCCTCAACCTTGTATTTTTTGAAGGCCTTCTCTTTTGTTTTTATATGCATTTTTACATTGGAGTTAAGCCATCCAGGACTTGTTCGCTCTTTTAAATTTATTACCCAATGGGATGCATTGGCTAACGCCCTTATTTAACCACTTGACCACTGGGCACTTAAAACCCCTTCCTAACCAGACCAATTTTCAGCTTTCGGTGCTCTCACACTTTGAATGACAATTACTCAGTCATGCAACACTATACCCATATGAAATGTTTGTCCTTTTTTTCACACAAATAGAGCTTTCTTTTGGTGGTATTTAATCACCGCTGGGTTTTTTATTTTTTGGGCTATAAATCAAAAAAGACAGACATTTTGGTAAAAATAAAATAAAAAATTATTTGTTTCTGTTAAAATGTATTGGCGAGTATTGGCGAGTATTGGCAGAGTATTGGCAAGTATTGGCAAAGTATTGGCCAGTACTGGCGAGTATTGCAGAGTATGGCAGAGTATGGCAGAATATGGCATAGTATGGCAGAGTACTGGCACTAAGAAGCGCTGTGGGCTGGATCTGTAGTGCCCAAAGAGCTCCAAACGATCTCTCCCCTCTCCTCTCACACTGTACCGATCGGTACAGAGAGGAGAGGGAGGAACATGACGCTGGTTTGTTTACAAGTGATGCTCCGTCATTTGAAGGAGCGATCACGTGGTAAACGGCCGCTATCAGCGGCCATTTACTGTGATGCGCCGGGTACCCCGGACCCATCGGTCTTGGATGTTCCCGGGTGCGCGCTCCAGGGGGCGTGTGGGAGCGTGATTCTGTGAGGACGTCCCACAGACGTCCACCCAGAATAAGCCGACCGCGCTGTAGCTGTCTTTTGGCTATGGCCCGGTCAGCATGTGCTTAATATGCTCTTAAAGCAAATCCATCTCCCCTCCGTGTTCTTTGTTCCTAATATTTTATCACAATTCATGCCTTCTAGCAAGGTTGGTAGTTTAGGAAAGTTGGCTCTATTGAAATTCAGTGCCTTTTATTCCCCTTATGTTTCCTATTTGTGTGATTTATACTGAAGCCAATTGACCTGTGATCACTGTTTCCTAAATTGACCTGTATTTCCACATCCGTGATCAGGTCTGTATTGTTGGTAATCAGTAGATCCAGTAACGCTTTAGTTCTAGTTGGTGCGTCTACCATCTGAACCATGAAATTGTCCTGCAAGGTATTTAGGAACTGGCCAGCCTTAGACGAATGCATGGTTCCCTCCGTGGTTCCCCAGTCTATGTCTGGATAATTAAAATCCCCCATTATGATAACACTTCCCATCCTTGCTGCTAATTCAAATTGTGATAGGAGATCCGTCTCCCCTCCTCCCTCAGGTTAGGGGGCCTATAGCATACTCCCAGTATTATTTTCCCCTTAGCTTCATCCCTTTGTAGCTCTACCCATAAGGATTCCACCTCCTCCCTAGCTCCCTTAGTGATGTAATCTCTCCCATTCACTTGTACATTATTCTTGATATATAGGCATACCCCTCCCCCTCCCCCTTTTAATTATGTATGTAATTATTTTTGTCTTTTTTATTGTTATTATTTTTGTCCTAAATTTGTAAAGTAACAAAATACACCAAAGAAATAGGAAAAACACTAACAAAAAATGTAAATGTAATTTATAGCCCTATTAAAGCTTTAAAGGGATCCTGTCTCTTTAAAGTGCAATGGTGACCAGATTCCTCAAACTTGGTGGTGTGCGAATATCTGCTTCTTCCTCCTGCATGCTGCAGTTCCTCCCATATATTCCTACATGAAGTATGAGCCAGCAGGAGGAACCATAGGGTACAGTGGAGGGAACAGATATTTGACACAACCTGAAATGTTTACATTTTATGTTACACATGCTATTTAAGAACTAACAATCTTTCTCAGCAAAGTGCCTGAGTTTTCAGAAAGATAAGTATAGATGCTTTTTTAAAGGCTTAGTTTACAACGTACAAGGGGGGCATTGTGGTGAGAGGGTCACTTTAAAAAAACATCTTAAACCACCTTTATTTCTTTTTTCTTTTATTGACTCTAATGCATTTAGCCAAAATTGCAATATTTCAGGGACGTGTCGAAAAGAGAAAATAGTTAATGTTGTAGCTGATAACTCCCACAACTTCAGACATTCAGGAACAGGAAGACGGGGCATTCCTGCACAGAGGATTTCTACTGTAATCCCGAGTCTGGCTCGTGTTCAGTTTTTTCTGCTAGGAGCGGTAACCCCGAGCCAGACTCGGGCTTGCGTTGCAGGATACAGGGGGGAAGTTACTTACCTTTTCCCCTGGATCCTGCGATGTCTCCCCGCTGTGTGAGCGAGCCGTCCGCTCGCTCGATTCACACAGTGCCGAGTGCCGCCGATCTCCGTCCCCTGCGACGTTCCGACGCACGGGAGCGGAGATCGGCGCCAAATTTTAAAAAGTTTAAAAAACACACAACAACACATACAGTACTGTAATCTTACAGATTACAGTACTGTATACAAAAAATACACATCCCCTTTGTCCCTAGTGGTCTGCCCAGTGCCCTGCATGTCATTTTATATAATAAAAATATATTTTTTTTTCTGCCTGGAAACTGGAGATTGTCCATAGCAACCAAAAAGTGTCCCCCTTATGTCAAAATTGGTTTTAGACCAGCTAGAAAACACCGATAATAAATTAGAATCACAATTTATCATCAAACAATAAATTTAATGACAGCGACTATTCTGCAACTGAGCAAATTTCAGTGTTTTTGATTACATTATTGAATCATTTTTATATATATTTTTATTATATTATAATTTATGATTTTGTGTTTCAAACTTTATCATACCCGGGATGTCTACTAGACTCTGGTTCGGACAGATTTAAGTGAGTTATTCATAAGAATTGCAGGCCTACAATATAAAAACGCCAAATTTCCATGCAAAATAATTGTACCGCTTTCAGCACTAAATTCCGGACAGAATCATACCGCCAGGGAGGTTAATAGCTAAACTTCAGCTTTAATACTTCCAACATACTTTTACTCCAGCAACAACTTCATAATTTCTGAACTACACTATATTGTCAAAAGTATTGGGATGCCTGCCTTTACATGCACATGAACTTTAATGGCCCACCTGTTGCAGCTATAACAGCCTCTTCTGGGAAGGCTGTCCACAATGTTTAGGAGTGTGTCTATGGGAATGTTTGACCATTCTTCCAGAAACGCATTTGTAAGGTCAGGCACTGATGTTGGACCAGAAGGCCTGGCTCGCAGTCACCTTTGGGGAATTAGAGCGGAGACTGGGAGCCAGGTCTTCTCGTTCAACATCAGTGCCTGACCTCACAAATGCGCTTCTGGAAGAATGGTCAAACATTCCCATCTGCTCTATAGGTTGATTTGATAAATTGCAAAGTTTTCTTTTTTCTGCTGTTTAAAAGGGGGAAAAAATTCAATTATTTAAAATATTTTCTGTTTTTAGAGAGGAAGATAAAATATTGAAAATTATTATTTAATATTTGTACATTTTAAAATCCGCACTCAAAAAATGTGGTGTTATACGTTTAAATATGCATAAATTAATTCAAATAAGTGCATTCTACACATTATTGTGCGTTACCCACCAAACAAATATAAAGTGCAAAACATTATAAATCATTCAATCCAAATATTTTTAACACAAACAACTGTGTTAATGGTAAAAAAATGAACTGTGAAAGATTTTTAGCTCTCAAATACCATGTTCAATATAAAGTGCAACAATTTCAGTCCATAGATTCCAAACTGTAAATATCTAGCAAGCCCGCAAAATTCTCCCTGTGAATTTCCACACCATAAGTGTCCAATCTTACCAAAAGGCAATGGCTCTCTGTTATGAGTGATCATATGCAGTAAGTGCAGGCAATGTATATGGTTTCCTGGACAGAGATCAGTAGCTCCTCAGTCTTATATCCAGAGCAATGAATCACATGGTTATGTCATACAGTGCCTTGAAAAAGTATTCATACCCCTCGAAATTTTCCATATTTTGTCATGTTACAACCAAAAACATAACTGTATTTTATTGGGGCTTTATGTGATAGACCAACACCAAGTGGCACATAATTGTGAAGTGGAAGGAAAATGATAAATGGTTTTCAAATATTTTTACAAATAAATATCTGAAAGGTGTTGCATGCATTTGTATTCAGCCCCCCCTGAGTCAATACTTTTTAGGGCCACCTTTCACTGCAATTACAGCTGCTAAGCATCACCTAAACTAAAATAAGAAAAAAAGTGTTTATTTTTTTTTAAATCACTCTTTTTTTTCGCTTATATCACAAAAACTAAAAAAAAACACCAAAAGAAAGTTCTATTTTTGAGAAAAAAAAATTATAAAAAAAAATAGTTTGGAAACAGTGTAGCATGACTGAGTAATTGTCATTCAAAGTGTGAGAGCACTGAAAGCTGAAAATTGGTCTGGGCAGGAAGGTGTATAAGTGCAATGTATTGAACTGGTTAAAATTGCAGAATGAACACATCTTGCTTTAGTAAGAATATCATTATTCACGCATTACGTGGTATCGATGAGACCAGCAAAATACTCAGATAGAATAAATGGAATTAGACAGTAGAGTAATAAAACCATAGCAGCCCCCGCAGTTGCTATGAGGCCATGCATAGGAAGGAGGGATTCTATTAGGGAGGCTGTTAGGAAAGCTAACTGTGAAGTTCCCAATATATATGAACTGGTGTCACATTTCCTTACTTCTTGCACAGAGAAGATCTATGACTAGCATTTGCTTAGCTGCCTTAGCAGTGTAAATTGTAATGCCCACTGAACTGCTACAGACTGAAATTAACCATGTATGCCTAATGTAGTAAAACAATCTCAGTTTCTTCTCAGCTAAAACCTTACAGGGACAGTTGAGATTTGTATTTACACAAAAAAATTTTCACTGATCATAATATAAGGAAGCAGTATTTCTACTGATCCTATACATGACAGCTTCCCGCTATGAATGGTTGCAAAGGAAGGGGCGGGGTTGGCAACCAACATGCCCCTAGCTACCATTGATATCAATGGCACCATTGATTTACATGGCTGGGAATCCCTGGCAAAATGGGTAGGGATATTGGTGAAGTCACTGCACAAATATGGCCACTGGCCTTATTTGGGCAAAGATATTGCCCACTTGGTGTTGGCCCACATATGCCCACTCCTCAGATCCCCTGGCTGCGCTTTGAGAGAGATTCCGTTAGGCCATACTAACTCCCAGGGATCTTATAGACCGGTTCAGTCCATTATAGAGATATTGCGGCACTTAACGGGGTGGTTGGGCAATCCCTTTATCTCTGGACCCTCTACAGGGACAAGTTCGGTCTAGCTTCTAAACTGGCTCCCCTATCCTCGTTCCTGGGAGACCCTGACTTTCCAGGGGCCTTTGGGGTAGGTCTGGACTTTATACACTGGTCCTCGAGGGGCCTGGTGACATTGCATTCCCTGATTCAGGGTGCTGGACTACGCTCCTTTGAGGACCTGAACCGGAACTGGGGTATTCCCCGCTCAGAGTTCTACAAATACTTGCAGATACGCCATTTTTATCAGAATGCTACCTCACTTAGGAGGGAGAGCTCTAAAACAACTTTTGAAACCCTTTGCTTTGAGGGGTCCAGAGATAGAGGGGTGATTTCCATGCTCTATAAACATTTGAATGACTACCACTCAGAATCTAAATCCCAGGCTATGATAGCATGGGAAGCTGATTTGGAGGTAGCGATCTCTAAGGAAGACTGGAACGATATGATAGACAATATGCATAAGTGCACCCGTTCAGTAGCAATTAAGGAGACTGTGGTAAAATTGCACACCAGATGGTACTACACCCCGGTTAAGATTCAGAAAAAGTTCCCCCTGCTCCCAGACGCTTGCTTTAGAAACTGTGGAGAGAAGGGTTCTCTCCTCCACACCTTCTGGAGCTGTAGGGCCCTGGGCCCTTTGTGGCAACAGGTGTCTGCGAGGTTACTGCAGATCATGGGGAGCAACGTTACCCTGACTGCACGAATGTGCATCCTCTTTGCAGATATCCCGGAGGCTACACCCACAGAGCAAAAATAGATTCATATGCTGTTCAGTGCAGTACACTGGGCGGTTGCTTTGAATTGGTGTAAACTATCTGTCCCTTGGCCACAGGTACTTTATTGCATGGAGTCGATAAAATAGATGGAACGTATTCACCACACACTTATGGACTGGCAGATTTTTTAGAAGAAATGGGACTCCTGGCCCTCATCAGGGTAGGCTCTTGGACAAGGCCCCCTTATCGGGTCACTCTAATGCCTCGTACACACGTAGGGACTTTTGCCGGCGGACCTAGTCCAGCGGACAATCCCGCGGGACTTTCCGGCTAGGTCCGCTGGACTTTCCGAGGGTGTGGACTTGCCCACACACGCACGGACTTCTCCAGCGGATAATCCGCCGGCCAAAAGTCCGCGGGACTTTTGAAAATGAACGGACTTGCCCACACACGGAGCAGTCCGTTCATTTCGAACGTAACTTCAGGTTACGTAGCTAGCGTAGGCAGTAAATGCCGCCGCGCTAGCTCCGCAAGCTGGCATGGATTTAAAGGGAATCCCCACGCCGAAAAAACGGCGTGGGGGTTCCCCCCAAATCCATGTCAGACCCTCATCCGAGCACGCAGCCTGGCAGGCCAGGAAAGGGGTGGGGACGAACGAGCGCCCCCCCCCCTCCTGAGCCGTACCAGGCCGCGTGCCCTCAACATGGGGGGTGCCCTGGGGAAAGGGGGGCCGTGCGGCCCCCCCCACCCCAAAGCACCTTGTCCCCATGTTGATGAGGACAAGGGCCTCTTCCCGACAACCCTGGCCGTTGGTTGTCGGGGTCTGCGGGCGGGGGCTTATCGGAATCTGGGAGCCCCCTTTAATAAGGGGCCCCCCAGATACCGGCCCCCCACCCTATGTGAATGAGTATGGGGTACGATGTACCCCTACCCATTCACCTAAGGTGTAAAATGTAAAGTAAAAAAAAACACCCACACTTGAAAAAATAGTTTATTGCACTGCTCCGGGGTCTTCTTCCGTCTTGGGGGTCTTCTCGCCGGACTCCCCCGCCATTTACCAAGCTCTTTTACCGAGCGAGGGGAGTCCGGCTACCTTCTTCGTCGCCGCCGTCGTCTGGGGGTCTCGATCCGCCTTCGGGGGTCTTCTTCCGTCTTGGGGGTCTTCTCGCCGGACTCCCCCGCCATTTACCAAGCTCTTTTACCGAGCGAGGGGAGTCCGGCTACCTTCTTCGTCGTCGCCGCCGTCGTCTGGGGGTCTCGATCCGCCTTCGGGGGTCTTCCGGGGGTCTCTTCTGTTCTTGCGGCGGTCGT